>CM065139.1:535000-977500 GCA_033026305.1 Cirrhinus molitorella
CTACAATCATCACGCTCCCTAACGTCACAAAACACTGGACTCTTGGTGGCACCTAGAATATCAAAGTCCAAAAAAGGAGGCAGAGCTTTTTCACATTTGGCTCCCAAACTCTGGAATAGCCTTCCTGATAACGTCTCTGTTTAAATCTAGATTAAAGACATCTTTTTAGCCAAGAGTTCAAATGATGCATCTCATAATCTTTTACTGCAGCTGTATCTGATCAAATGCACATTATTAATCTTTAACTTTGGTTTGAACAGCAGCTACGCCAATCATGTTCCTGTTTGTTCTCCATTTCTGCCATGTGATTGACATCCTGTGGTAACTAGGAATTACACAAGCTTCAGTCTGGATCAAGAACACCTAAGAAGGGATAATACCAACCCCTCAGAGGACTTCACATGATGCCAGCCCTGAAACTACATACAGCACTACTGAATTATACTACTGTAGTTTGATTGCAACATAAAATCATAACTGTTAATAGTGTTTGAATGTTGGATTACGTCATTAACTGATCATTACCATACATCTGTGCCATATGTACATCCACTTGACAGTCACCACTATTAAGCTACTACTAAATATACTGTACAAACTTTAATTTGCTGTAAAGTTGTTTTGTAACGATACGTATCGTGAAAAGCGCTATGCAAATAAACGACTTGTTCTAACCTGAGTGAAAAAACCTAGGACTAGTTTGCAAAAGTAGTTCTCTCTCTTTTTTTTTTTTTTAGTTTAAGTTTATATATCATCTCAATCATGTAATAAATGATTTGATCGACAGCAGTGGTTCTAGAGGCAAAGTTGTCCGGAATGAGGAGTTCTATCATATGATACGAATAAAAAAACGAATAATGCACAATTGTTTGTGCCCTTGAAGAATGCAGTATTGACCCCAATGGCTGATGTCTTTCAAATTTTTTACAGACCTTTGGGCCCACCGAGTTTTGTTCCAATCGGCCTCCGTTAACCTCGTCTAATAGGTCCTCAAACTTCATCGGCCAATGGCAGCCATGTTTTTTTTTGAGAGACGCAAATGTCCTTAGGCACACTTGTGGCACCTTGAACCATTTTTGTGTTTTTTACCATCTCATAGCCAGGGTTCCCACTCTAAGCCCAATGTCAAATTCCCTGGCTTTGACTAAAAAGCTGAATTTCCATGACCTAAAATAAACAGATCCATCCATTTGCCAGCTTTATTTACTTGTTCACAGATGTTTTAGTACAAATAACACATACAGACTAATTTGTTTAACCGTTAAATGCACTTTTGATATTTTTCTGTACTATTTCTACAGAAATTAATTAATGTTTTTTATTCTTTCAGGGGTTAAACGTTCTGAAGGAATTTGTTTGTCATCAAGTTCATCATTCAGTCTATTTCTTCACACTTAGTTTTTGCTTTTCTATCATCTACTTTTAACACCCAGAGTCTTTGAAGTGGTCATTTTGTAGCCAAAGCTCTTGAAATGTACATTTTCCTGGCATGTTTGCCATCGTTAACAGGTGCAGCCTGGTGACTGCATTCGATTTAAAGGGTTAGTTCACCCCAAAATTTTAATTCTGTCATTAATTACTCACCCTCATGTTGTTTCAGCCCCTAAGAGCTTCTTTCATCTTCGGGAGACAATTTAAGATATTTTTATGAAATCTGAGTGCTCTCTGACCCTCCATAGACAGCAAAGGTCCTACCAAGTTCAAGGCCCAGAAAAGTACCAAGATGATCAGCAAAGTAGTCCATATGTGACATCAGCGGTTCAATTCTAATTTTACAAAGCTATGAGAATACTTTTTTGCGCAAAGAAAACAAAAAAAACAACTTTTTCACATTTTCATCTCTGTGAATGCACATAAACGAGACAAAAATGTGAAATAAAGTTATTTTTGTTTACTTTGCGCAAAAAAAGTATTCTCATAACTTTGTTAAAACCCTTGCTGTCTATCGGAGGGTCCGAGAGCGTTTGGATTTCATTAAAAATATCTTACATTGTGTTCCGAAAATGAAAATAGGTCTTCCGTGGTTGGAACAACACGAGGGTGAATAATTCATGACAGAATTTTGATTTTTTGAATTAACTAACCCTTTAAGTAAATCGCCAGTTGGCAAGTGGGAGGGGAATAAAATGTCACTGAAAAATAGCCTAACCATAACAATAGGCAGAACGTCTGAAACAACTTGATAAAAAAAAGGAAACATAGAAAAATTAAATTTAACTACAATTTACAGCAACAAACAAAAACCCTGATATTCCATGACTTGGTCAAATATTCACTGACTTTCAAAGTCTGGAACAGACCTTTTAAAATTCCACGATATTCCAAAAATTCCATGACCCCGTGGAATTTCTGTGACTTTTGTCTAGTGACCTCAGACTGAGCTCTTACATAAGTGTTCTGAGTTTGGCAAATATATCTCATTCCATTCAGGAGTTATAGGCCCGGCCCCTTTCCAACATTTCCATCGACGGTAAGTTGAAAAGTTACTTTTTATTTTGCCAATTATTGAAATTCACTCTCCAGAGACTCTTTCTGCACTGGTTTACTTCCGATCGGGCACAAAAAAACTAAAAGGACTAGTTTGCAAAAATAGGCTTTGCCAAAAAAAAAGAAAAGAAAAAAACCTGAAAAAAAAAAATCTCACAATTTGAATCTGAAATTCCAATTGTGCATTTTGTCCGACGTGAGCCAACGTCCTACCATCCCTCCAAGTTTCAAGTCTCTAACAACTTACGGTTTGGTCTGCACCATCAGTTTTAAGTGGAGATTGCTGATCTGTGATCATTCTAACAATTATAATAGGGTTTCAGTGCTAATAAGCTTGTTAATCATTGCTAATATTAGTCAACAAAACACACCTGTTCAGTTCATGTTAACTCAGATCCACTAAATCATGTTAACTAATGCAAATTTATAAAGTGTCCAATTTTAATTTCAAGCAGTGAAAACATTTAAAGCTTAACTAATAATAGTGAGGAAACAGCAGAAATAAAGTCAACATCATCTTACTGTCTGAAACAAACCCAATCATCTAAAAGCTTCAATATAAAGAAATGAAAGTGAATCTAACCAGACTTGCATGACCTCATTTACCGTGCTGAACTTGAAATGACCATAAAACAAGAGTTAATGTTTCACTCTACAGTTGAGCGGGACAACAAAATGCTTTTCATAAACCGTATCAGATTGAGCTTTACATCTCAAATGAAGAAAAGTGTTCAAAAACTTGATATTCAAAAAAGATATTGCAAATTAGCCGTCTTCCCTGTCATTCTGATAAGAAAACAAGGGTAAGTACCTCTTTATGTCTTTGAGTCTGTCGGTTCTTCCTTCAGCGTGCGCCTGAGCTCCTGAATTCCCTAAAAACAGGTGAGTTATGGGATTAACGCGTCGTATTTGTCCAAGTGAATCAAACACTCCTGAGTAACACCACTCCTGTGTTCAAGAAGATCAAAAACCCGCAGGACCAGACCGACTACCTGTCATTTCTAGAAACGAACACAGTGTCACAAAGGAGGAGGAGGAGTGAACACACACAGGCAAACACAGACACACACACACACACACACACACACACACACACACACACACACACAGAGACACAGAGACACGCGACAGAAGAGATGCAGGAAACGCTGACAACCCAGCAAAGCTCATTTCCTCCGGAGGGATAGTTTAACCCGCCAGAACTTGTAATAAACCGCATTAGATTTGACATCCTTCCAGTTACGCCAGCGGCACCATATTCAACTCTCAACTCTACAAACACCATTAATAACATTCACACATCTGTGATCCGTGTCCTTGAAGGAGCTGGGAACAGACAGCAGGGAGGATCAGCTTTATTTACAATGAAATATAACTAACAACTGACGAGCGTATAAAGAGCGGAGTGTGTTCAGAGAGACTCCAGCTGAAAAGCCAAACTCCAGCTCCACTGCAGCCTTATCGCTGAAATGCTGGAGCGAGTTCATGTGTAAAGTAGGGGTGCTCCGATCAGGATTTCTGAGGCCGATCACAGGAAGCAGTATCTGCCGAGCCGATCACCGATACCGATATCTTTTTATTAGGGCTGCCCTCGACTAAGGTTTTTTCTGGTCGCTCATTTTAAGCATTAGTCGACTAATCGTACGTTTATTAATAAAACATTTAAATCATTATAATGAGCCTTTAATTGCCTACATATCCTAATAAGCGCTCAAGCACGCATAAAGCTATCTCGCACCGCAGATGTAATGATTATAAATGTGTCAGGGAAAAACAATAAGTATGTTATAAAAATGTTTTACTTTTACCTGTATGCCCAAAAATGATGGAGTAAGCTATTCTAAGAGCAAAATACCGCACCGGCATCCATCTGTCCTGCAGTAAGCGCATGTCTGTTCAGCTTCCACACAGAGCCCACATTTCAGTGGTTTGCAAACTTTTTTAATTACAGTACATATAGCCTAATTTGCGCGCATTGGGATAGTCGCTCTCTGAACGCGGGATATTAAAATTGCTTTTGAATGCATGTGCGTGTTTTGCTTTCGGTTTCGTTTTAACGGTCGCGGTACTGAAGGTGCATTCTGCAGGCGCGTCTAAAGGCTTTGTTATAATGACAGGATTAAATAGCTTGCAGAACTCAGGACTGAACAAAAAGTCTGACGTTTTCAGCGGCGAGTGGAACTGATAACATGATAACTCTAACTGATAAACGCAAATACAGATACGCACTTAACATTACATTGTACATCATTACATGTAAAGTTGCTACTACTTACATTTACATTTACATTTAGGCATTTGGCAGACGCTTTTGTCCAAAGCGACATACAGTTGGGAGAACATAGAGCGATTCTTCTTAAGGAGACAAACAGACACAGGCAGTGCTATAATACCAGATTTCAAGTGGTGCTTCAGACAAGTACAAGCTAGAAAGGGAAGGAATAAAGAGATTAATTTTTTTTTTTTTTTTTGTTTTTTTTAAAATGGTAACAGCAAATAGAGTTGAAAGAGATGAGTTTTAAGCTGTCGCTTGAAGCTTGTCAGGGAATCAGCATTCCGGATAGGGGTAGGAAGATCGTTCCACCAGCCAGGAACAGTAAAAGAGAATGTTCTGGATAGTGATTTCGCACCTCTCTGTGATGGTACCACAAGGCGTCGCTCACTAGCAGATCTCAGAGTTCTGGAGGGGGAGTAGATTTGCAATAGCGAGTGCAGATAAGCAGGTGCAGTAGCTGTGGTTGTCCTATATGCAAGCATCAGAGTCTTGAACTTGATACGAGCCGCAATCGGGAGCCAGTTCAAGGAGATAAAGAGAGGTGTAACATGGGCTCTTTTGGGCTCGTTGAAGACCAGCCGTGCTGCTGCGTTCTGAATCATTTGTAGAGGTTTGATTGTGCATGATGGAAGACCAGTCAAAAGAGCATTGCAGTAGTCCAGTCTGGAGATGACAAGGGCCTGGACAAGAAGTTGTGTAGCCTGCACTGTTAGAAAGGGCCTGATCTTTCTGATGTTGTGCAAAGCAAACCTGCAAGATCGAGTAGTCTTTGCAATATGATCTTTGAAAGACAGCTGGTCATCAAAGATGACACCCAGATTCCTGATTGAGTTTGAAGAAGTGATTGTGGAAGAGCCCAGCTGGATGGTGAACCCATGCTGTAAGTTTGGAGTGCAAGGAAAAACAAGAAGCTCAGTTTTTGCCAAGTTGAGCTGGAGGTGATGTTCTTTCATCCACGTTGAGATGTCCGCCAAGCAGCCTGAGATCCGTGCAGGTACTGTTGGATCATCTGGTTGAAATGAAAGATGGAGTTGTGTGTCGTCAGCATAGCAATGGTAGGAGAAGCCATGTGACTCTATGATGGGACCCAGTGATGTTGTGTATATGGAGAAGAGGAGAGGACCAAGAACTGATCCCTGAGGAACCCCAGTGATCAGTTGATGCGTTTTGGATACCTCTCCTCCCCAGGTTACCGTGAATGACCTACCGGTGAGATAGGATTCAAACCAGCGAAGCGGAGTTCCTGTGATGCCCAGCGATGAGAGGGTGGACAGGAGGATCTGATGGTTGACGGTGTCAAAAGCAGTGGATAAATCAAGCAGAATTAGAACTGATGATTTAGAATCAGCTTTTGCTGTCCGCAAGGCTTCAGTAACTGACAGTAGCGCAGTCTCAGTTGAGTGGCCCCTCTTGAAACCTGACTGGTTAGGATCCAGTAAGTTGTTCTGTGAAAAGAACAATGATACCTGGTTGAAAACAACTCGTTCGAGGGTTTTTGCTATGAATGGAAGCAGAGAGACCGGTCTGTAGCTGTCAAGAAGTGAGGTGTTCAGTGTTGGTTTCTTAAGCAGTGGGGTTACCCGAGCCTGCTTAAAAGAAGTTGGAAAAGTGCCTGTGAGGAGCGATGTATTTATGATGTGTGTGAGTGCTGGTAAGACAGTAGGAGAGATTGCTTGAAGAATGTGTGAGGGGATGGGATCAAGTGGGCATGTTGTAGGGTGGCTGGAGAGGAGAAGTTTTGATACTTCTGTCTCAGTGAGGGGACAGAAGGAGAAAGTGAGAGTGTTCGAAGTGGGTGTGGTGGGTTGTAAGTCATGTGTATGAGGGGCTAAGAATTGTTTGCTGATTGTTCGAGTTTTGTCTGTGAAGAATTGTGCGAAATCATTAGCTGTTAGTGTAGTGGTGGGTGGTGGTGGAGGGGGACAGAGGAGAGAGTTAAATGTTTTGAAGAGATTGCGCATGTCAGAAGCACTATTGATCTTGTTATGATAATATGAGGATTTGGCAGTGTGGAGTTGAGTAGAAAAAGCAGAAAGCAACGATTGGTACATACTCAGGTCAGACGGGTGTTTAGATTTGCGCCATTTTCTTTCTGCTCGCCTGAGTTTGGACCGATGTTCACGAAGAACATCAGTCAGCCAGGGGTTAGAGGGGGTAGCCCGTGCTGGCCTGGTGGAAAGAGGACAGATATCGTCGAGACAAGACTTTAAGGTGTTGCATGAGGTGTCAGTGGCTGCATCCACATCCAGAGATGAGAAATGGGTAGGTGAGGGAAGAGAGGAGGAAAGTACAGAGGAAAAGTGTGAGGGTGAGAGGGAGCGTAGGTTTCGTCTGAAAGTAACCGGTAGAGGGGTTGGTGATGCATAGGTTGAAAGATGAATATTAAATGTAATAAGGAAATGGGCAGAGACATGTAGGGGTTTGACCAGGATGTTGTCAGCGATACAATTGCGAGTGTAAATTAAGTCAAGTTGGTTGCCAGATTTGTGAGTGCTCGTAGTGGTAAGGCGTTTGAGATCAAATGAGGCAAGAAGTGAATGGAAATCTGTAGCATAAGGCTTGTTAAGATGAATGTTAAAATCACCAAAGACCAAAAGTGGACTGCCATCTTCTGGAAAAGAGGATAGCAGTCCATCCAATTCTTCTAGAAAGGAGTTTAGAATTTGGCCTGGAGGGCGGTAAATGACCACAACCTGGAGTTTTACAGGAGCTGTGAGTGTTATTGCATGACATTCAAATGAGCTATGATTGCATATGGGTGAATGTGTTGTGTATTTCCACTTGTCAGAAATGAGCAGACCAGTTCCCCCACCCCGCCCTGTCTGACGCGGAGTGTGAGAAAAAGTAAAATTCTTAGAGAGAGCAGCAGGGGTTGCTGAGTCTTCTGGACGAATCCAGGTCTCAGTCAAGCCCAAGATGCTAAGATCAGATTGTATGGAATAAGCAGAAATGAAGTCTGCTTTGTTAACTGTGGACTGACAGTTCCAGAGGCCAACAGAAAAAGCAAGAGGTGGAGTAGAGGATGTAGCGATAGGACGTAGGTTAGCAAGATTGCGATGCCGTTTGCGTGAGGAGTTAGTGCGTGGTTGAGTGACAACCGGAATATATTGAAAACACATGATAGAATTGGAAGGCAAAAGAGAGGATAGAGAAAATGAAAGAAGTACCTGTGTGCGTTGTCGGTTTCGTTGCTCGGTTAAAGTCGCGCAGGAAAAGTCGCAGGTCTTTACTTTCGTCGCTCTTCACGCGGAGGCTGAACGCTTCCGCTGACGCTTCCGCGTCAGCTTTCAGATGTCAAATAAATACTCAATCGAACGAGAATTGGGGGGAAAAGCCGTTACGCCTACTGCTTAATTCACCCGAAAGCAAGGCAAATGGCTCAAATAGAAACTAAACCGAGACACTTAAGTGCTTGCAGGAAGGCAGCAATAACAATAACAACAGCTTGGTTTCGCCGACGGCTTACTAGTCTAATTTTAATAAGTGCTATCAAAACTACAATTTCAAATTACACCACGATAATAGTTACTAAAATGTACGAAACGAAAAAGAAAAGTTCTAGCAGCAACTTGCAAAGTACACAACTCTAAATGAAATAAAGTATTACGCAGACACTTACGCTTAGCGCGCTGTGCTTGTTTCCTTCTCGGTGAAAAAGTCGCTTCTCCTTACGTTTCAGATAATAAGCCATATTTGAGGTTGATGAATGATAAGCGAATGGTGGATGTACTGCCCAATGTATACTGTATTACTATTACCACACAGACTATAGCCATTAACCATCTCTCCGTGAGATTTATTTATTCATTTATTTAGGCTAATTTATTATTAAAATTTATTTAGATGGTACAGAATTCCTGGAAAGAAATCGGTAAAACACTCAGGACAGAAGAATACATTTCGTAACAGCAAACAATTTAGGTTTATTTTTGTTTTCAGAATATATTTATACTTTATATGTGTGAGAAAAGTGACACATGATGTTCAATATAGCTTTTAAATTGTTTTTGGAAGCATATTTGTATTTATATACATTTTAAGTTTATTTGTGATGTCCCAATTATTTGTAGAGAGTACACACAAGCACAACACGACATTTATGTTTTACTATAATCCAGATAAACTAAATCTATGTATGTGAGCTATATAAACTGCTTTTACTTTGCAAATAATCAGTTTCTATGTATATTATTATTAGAGCCACAATTAAATTAATGGTTGTAAGTATTACACCAGGCATCCTCAAATCTGGCCCACGAGATCCATTTTAGATCTAAGTTTAGATCTAACTCTAATCAAACACAAGGGACGGCATGTCAACCGGCGAGAGCTTCCAACAAAATACTTCTTCTCTGTTGCGTCTAGCAGGTTTTAAGGACGACTTTCCCTTGAACACCCCCTTGCGCCACAAAGAATATTCAAATGGCAAACGCGCAAGTATAAATAACAACACAGTCCACAAATGCGCGCGCGAACTCTGCGGAAGCGTGCGGTGCGCCGGGCGCGTCGAGTATAAACTAGGCTTTAGTCGACTATTAGGGGGCAGCCTTACTTTTTATCATGTAGAATTATTTATAGTGATCAGGATTTTCAGACATTTATTCAGGGCCTCAATTGTTTTTTCGTTTGCTTTTCTCTGAAATTCGCCTCTTAGTTGGCTCTTGTGCGAGCAGAGTTATTTATTTATTTTTTGACATTTTTCAAAAATATATATTTCTCTGACCTAAATGTTTGATCATGCAGCGCATTTTTGGCAAAACATTTAAACCACTTTTTTTTGTTCTTTTCTTTGTTTTCCTACCTAGTGCCATCTATGATTGCCTTGCTGATCTAAAAGTGCTCCTTTCCTTTAAACCTAGACAAAAACCAACGTGTTAACTGCGAAACACAGCACGCTTTATTTATATGCATTTATGCTGTAAATATGACGTTTTCATGTCAATTCTTGTTCATATTTACTGCAATGCGCTGTCGCTTTAATTCAGACTCGGTGCGGAAACGATATCCGACGCACCGCTCCTTAAACGCACTTTGAGAGCGAAAGAGAAAAAGCGTGGTCATTCACTGGCGCTGTTTGTGCATCCAAAATAAAAGTTCATGTTTACATACTATATATTTGTGTACTGTGTATATTTATTATGTATATACAAATACACACAAATGCATGTATAGATTAATGAAAAATATTTTAGATTTATATCTAAATTATTTTTATTTAGAATCTAAATTGTATACAGGTATAAATATATATACTGTATATACACAAATATTTTGTTTTAATATATGCATGTATGTATGTATGTGTGTGTGTGTGTGTGTGTGTGTGTGTGTGTGTGTGTGTGTGTGTATTTAAATGTACATAATAAATATACAAAGTAAACACAGATATAGAATGTAAACAAACTTTTATTTTGGATGCGATTAATCGTTTGACAGCCCTACAGCTCATATGAGGTTTTCAAATGACCTTTTTAATTTATTTAATGAATAAATATGAATTGTACCTCACCGTCAGCATTATATTTGTTTTACCTGCGCCGGACAGAGACTGAGACGCTCCCAAACCTCTCACAGCAGGCGCGTCATCAGCTTTAGATTGGTTTATGTGATCGGCCTTTTTAGAGACCGCAGATCAAACATCCCAAAGCCATTATCGGCTGATAGCGATCGGTAGCTGATCAATCGGGCACCACTAGTGTAAAACTAGCGATCTGGTTTAATTTAAAGGAAACTCGAGCATCCCCGAATTTAAAATGAAATGTTATACAAGCAGCAGCTTTCAGAAGCGCAGTGCACATGCAAACTGTAGTTGTTAGATCATGATGACATCCTGTCAAATACACCACAACATTAGATCACTTTTGCCTGGTAACCAAAACTCTATGATCAAAGCTGACTGAGTAAAGCCAGAGAAGAGCAGAAGCGGGACACGGAAGGAAGTGGTGATGACAAAAAAAAAGCAGAAGAGTTTGTTGTATATTCTTAGTTTCACATGTTTCAGTGCTCAGATTTCTGACCAGCAACAGCAATGTTAAATTAATGCTTCACAACATATCCCTATGATGATAAAAAACCTTGTAATGGAGATGCTCTCTTATCTCTCACTCAAATATTCCTTTAAAACCACACAATAATCAGACTAAACAACAACGGTTTATAAAATATAGTGATAAACTGACTAATCACTGAATGGTTTGAATGATTACTATAGATGATTAGTTGATTGAATGGAATAATAAAAAGCAGTAACAATGAGTGTAACAAAGTAAAACAAATTGTATGGTTGTAACAGTTTTCTCTGAAGAATCCTTAGATCCACTAACTAGACTGCTTCCTCACCTGCAATGTCATCCTGGTCCTTCCACTTTTCAGGTTTCTGCTGTTTAAGAGAAAAACATTACAGCAATTAGATTTCTCATTAAAAAAAAAAAAAAGTAGTCAATGTGAAAAACATTGTTCCACTTTAAAATATTGGTAAAAGAGAAATACACATTCACAGCACAGTTAGCATTTCCTAAAACTACAACTCCTAAAAATGTTTTTTACTCAACAGTTAAAAAAAAAAAAAAAAAAAACGCATTTTAAAATTAATGAAACTTAAACGGTAAACATTTAAAAAAAAAAATTGTGTATTGCTTTATTGTATTTAAATGTTCAAAAATATTTGTTATAAGAAGTTATTAAACCCATTATACTGTATTATGACCCTTTTGCAACTAAAATTCAATATCATGATAATACCGTATACCATAACAAAACAAATAAATTAAAAAATTAAACGTATAAAATAAAAAAAATAAAAAGATTTAAAAAGTAACAACAACAAAACATTAAATAAATAAATCATAAAAATTTTAAATAATGAAATTAAAAACCAAAGCTAATAAAATGACAAGCACATAAAGTAATAAAAACAAACTTAAAGTTTAAAAATAAAATACATTTTCAAATATTTTTTACATTTTAATATTATTTAACAGTACACACAGTCAAACCAAACATTTTTCAGACACCAGTAAGAGTGTGATGAGACGCTTATGCCACGAGACGAGACTTTTTAACTTTTTTTTTAAAGAAATCCTTAATAATGAAATATATAGGGAAAAAAAGTATTTTATTCAACTGAAAAACTAAAAAATATAGGTGCATTTTGATACGAACTTGTACTTTATGAAACTAAAACTTCTATTTTAATGAATTATATGCAGTAATTAACATGTAAACTTATATGACTCTGGATTAAAAAAACAAAACAAAAAAAACATTTAAAAAAAAAAATTGGAGATCACGATTCTCTCATGATTCTGAAGAAAAAAATATTAGATTAAAAATGTAAAAAATAATTTACTACTGATTCTGACACAACATTGATTGCTTAAGTTTTAAAAAAAAAATATATATATATTTATCAAATTAATTAATAAAGACTTAATTTACTACTGGACTCTCCTGAATGAATGATTCATTGATAAATGCGTTTTTAAATGTGCAGTTGTCGCCACCTCCTGGTGGAAGAGGATAAACATTACAATACACACAAGTGTTAAAATACTTTCATTTGATCGCTATTATAGACAGTGTTTATCCCCAAACTATAAAATTTTATTCTAGTACTTCTGTTATTTAAATGTCTGTAACACAGAATGTAGGGCCCTATGATTTCCGTGATGCGGAAAACGCGGATGGAATTGCGGAATCCTCTTATAAAAACGGAATGTATTATTAAACCTGGAATGTCATGGAATTTGTCAAAGTTTAGAAGAACTCATCAAAAGTATGTCATCAAGTTAAATCAAATCGCATTTTGAACTAGTATGTGTAAATATTAAGCCGCAAAAAGACTTATTTATTTAAATATGAATCCTGGATGTTTCACTTGTTTCTGTTTTTATGAATGGAGAAGATGCATGAGTTTGTTTACTATATAGTGACGCATTCGTAACATCTCCAGAACTGCTCTGAGAGTCACTTCATTCGCATTTGACCGTTCCATTTGAGTAAAATTCACTGTTAGCTTCCAGTCTCAGCTGTATTCAATCTAACCACAACCAGCGTCAGTTACATGTATTAACGGCAATCCGTCAAAATAAAAGTTTGTTTATCTTAAAGATGACAAATATATTTTTAATATTTAGAATGTAAGTTATAACACTACTACTACCGTTGTTGAAAAACTGTTGTTTCTTTTTTAAAGAAATTAAATACAATTAAATAAAATTGGTTTAATTTTCATTAATTAAAAGATACATTAAATTATTTTGTATGCCTTCTGTTAATATAAATACACAACACAGAATAAAAAAAAATTAGACATTAAAACCAGAATTTGGTAACAATAAAATACAGTATTTCATTGGACCCTAAACATGTCATTTTTGTTAAACCTTTAATAAATTGATGTTAAATTGTATAAGTTTCATGATCTTAATTAATTAGACATGCTTTTTTGATTAATAACATTTTATTCAACCTTTAAAAAGGAGTCCAGAAAAATGAAAACGGAAAAAAAAATGGAATTTGGAAAAAAGAAAATGGATTTCATAGGGCCCTAACAATAATCATCATGTGGTTGAAAGACAGGAATAAGATTGCATGACATTCGAACAGAGATCGCAATCTTTTAGGATTAATCCTGCAGCTCGAATGTAAACACTGCAGTACTATCATGCTGAGACACATCGGATCTCGCACCACGAGATCTTGTCACATCCCTAGACACCAGATATAATTTTGCTCTTTTTTTTTTTACTAGTGGGTGCAGGACACCACAGTTCATTTATGCAAGAGAGAATAGCAAAATAAACTCTGATATTATACCCAAAAATTCTTCATACAGTGGACTATCAAAGTTATCTGGCATTATCAAAATGAATTTGTTCCGACACGAGCTCTTGTCATGTTTTATTACCTTTTTTTACACTACAGTAAATAAACTCTGATAATGTGAGAAATGTTGAATGTGTCTGAACAAATTTTGGTTTGACCGTAAGCAATACTAGAATAACGCTTCACAATACAGCGCAAGTGTTTAGTCAGGAGTCCTCCAGTGTTTGATCTCACCAAACTCTCTGCAACTGAACAGTGAGACGGCGCTTCAGGCGGACGACTGGATTTCACATGATGACCTGAAGAGTCGGCGGCCGCGTGTGATCTGAGTTACAAAACAAAACCCAATCATTCACTGCCGAAGCAAAACTAGAGCAGCAAGAGAGCAGCGATAAACACAAACCTGTTTTTAGAAGGAGTCTTTTTGGTTTCTGTTTTCTTGGTCTTCATGTCTGCTTGACGAGAAACAACACAAATGAAGCGCTCCGCTGCGGTCGTTCGCGGTTGAAGCTGTGCTGGAGAATCGCACTTTACCTTTGCTCTCCTGCAGCTCCGTCTGGAATCGCTCGTACTGCTGCTGCAGGTCTTTCTGTCCGTCTGCGTCTGCGCTGCACGCGTCCTGAGCCGAGCGGTTGGCCGTCAGAGCTTTCTGATGTTCCCCCAGGTAGAACAGAGCGTCACAGAAGCGGTAATGACCCTGAAAGCCAAGAAAAAGCACAAAAACGGTCAACCACAGCCATTTACAGCTGCATCTTTACCCTATTCACTGCAGAGCTGCAAAAACTCACTGAGAAAACCATTGCAATGACTCTGAACACTGAGTGTCTGCTTTCACAGAGTCTCAGAAGCAGAAGTCATCACAGTCTGGTAACTCCAACAGCGCTGAACGGAAACTACAATTAACAGAACTTGTTTCTCCATTTGCTTCATCAGCAAAATAAATCAGCCAGTACATTACTGTTAATGTGATTTGGGAACAAGCATTTTTAGACAGAGCTTTTATAGTAAAAGTTTATTCTATGTGAAGTCAGAGCACAAAACCAGTGAAAAGGGTCAATTTTTTGAAATTGAGATTTATGTATCATCTAAAAGCTTAATAAATAAGCTTTCCATTGATGTATGATGTTAGGATAGGACAATATAAAATATAAAAATATTTATTTATATAAAAAAAAATTAGGGCTGTCAAACGATTAATCGCATCCAAAATAAAAGTTTGTTTACATACTATATGTGTGTTTACTTTGTATATTTATTATGCATATATAAATACACACACATACATGTATATATTAAAACAAAATATTTATATGTATATATTTTTATACCTGTATACAATTTAGATTATAAATAAATATAAATATTTTAGATATAAACCTAACATATTTTCCCTTAATATATACATGCATGTGTGTGTAATTCTATGTACATAATAAATATACACAGTACACAAATATATAGTATGTAAACAAACTTTTATTTTGGATGCGATTAATCACGATTAATCGTTTGACAGCACAAAAAAAAATATTTAATATAAAATAAAAAATATATATATATATATATATATATATATATATATACAAAAAAAAATTCTAAATATTGAGAAAAATTGTTGTCCAAATGAAGCTCTTAGCAATGCATGTTACTAACCAAAAATAAAGTTGTGATATTTATGGTAGGAAATTTACAAAATATCTTCTTGGAACATGATCTTAATATCCTTATTATGGTTTTTGGCATAAAAGAAAAATCTATCATTCTGACCCATACAATGTATCGTTGGCTATTGCTACAAATATACTGGTTTTCTCCTCCAGGGTTACATATTTTAATTTGTTTGGTTTCTAAAACACCAATGTGATCAATTTATGATACTTCAGACTGGTTTAGGGCTCCAGGGTCAAATATATTAGGTTATAACAACATTAAGGAAATTATCTGGTTTTCACAACAGATTTATTCAAGCATACCTTAAATATTAAAGAACAGATTAAGTACAAATAAAATGAGTATGTAATATAGTGCATGCATTTATAAAAATGCTTCTCTCTAGAGTGACAACTTGAGTGATTATAAAAGGAGTGCTCTTTACTTGCTTTGTGTGTGATTCAGCTGCAAACTGAAGAAAAGCTTCTTTTAAAAGCACCTTATTTTTCGTACTCTCATTTCATACATTTCAAAATGTAAAGCAAGAAAGCAAAATCAAATGACTTACAAGCCAATAAGCGCTGCTCTGCTGCCATCCACTGGTTTAATTTGATTTCATTTTTTATTTTTAAATAAGCGTTCATTTACCGAAGTTTATTTTGGTCATGCCTTTAAAAATAACATTTAAATTGGGTCAGTTTTAGAGCTTTAAGGTGCTGGAAATAGCTGTCTGAAATACTCAAATGTCTGAATTACTTCTTTTAAAAGGTTGTACAAACCCTGAAATGAATAATGTAATGATATTCAACTGTTTCTGCACAACTCACTGAGAATTCAAGCATTGTTATATCGCAATAGTAAACTGCCTTGGATCTTATTGCGGTCACATGACGATATAAAAGGATAGGTCCTCAGGAGAGAGAGACAGAAAAAAAAAAAAAAGTGTAGCTTTTAAAATATAAAATTCTTATTCTAACAAAATGTATTTTAAGTTGTGTTTTGGGTCATTATGCTTCTGAACCAAATGTGTCAAACAAACTAAAACCAAAAGCACAATAAGGCTTAATCCCTTCATTAAGTGTTTCTGCTGCGCATTTCAAAGCGAAGCGCGCACTTAGTTCAGGCGATCAGCTCGTGATCCAGTGTTTTCTGAGCCTCAGATCAGCTCAGTTCACAGCGAATGTAGTGAACTCGTTTATGGGGCTTGGGAACGCAACGGCAACCAGTTACACTTTATTTTCACAGCAGATGATTACAGCTTTTGACTACATTTGTAGTGACATGTTTTTGTAAAAAAAATTATAAAAAAAAAAAAAAAATTATAAAAAAAAGAAACACAACTAAATATTGAGAAAATCACATTTAAAGTTCTTAGCAATGCATATTACTAATCAAAAATTTAGTTTTGATACATTTACTGTAGGAAATGTACAAAATATCTTCATGGAACATGATCTTTACTTAACATCCTAATGATTTTTAGGCACAAAAAAAAAAAATCCATAATTTTGACCCATACAATGAATGTATTGTTGGCCATTGCTACAAATATATCTGTGCTACTTAACACTGGTTATGTGCTCCAGAGTCACATATTCTAATTTGTTTGGTTTCTAAAACATCAATGTAATTTAGATTGAGACAGTATAATCAAAAATAAAGGGGGGGCTGAGTCCCCTTTAAAGTTCAGGTACAAGCCAATTAACTGACTCTTTTTCCTGACTTAAGTTATTAACTTAAGTTAATAAGAGTTATTTTGAACCCTCAAAGTACATCCGATAGAATCATTTAACTTTAAAAAGTACAACATTTACAGGGTTCCCACTCTGTATTAAGCCATTAAGCCAAATGTCAAATTCCCTGACTTTTAATGACTAAAAAGCTGAATTTCCATGACCTATAATGAACGGATCCATCCACTTGCAAGCTTTATTTATTTGTTTTACTTGTATCTTGCACTTGTGACTTTTTTTCTCAGAATTGTGAGATATAAACATTTCTGAGGAGAAAAAAAATACTGATATGTTCACATAAATGCGCGTTTATATCACAAAATTCTGACTTAACTCTCAATTGCAAGTTTAAGACTTTATAACTCGCAATTGTGACATCTCACAATTCTGATTTTTTTTTTCTCACAACTGCGAGTTTATATCATGCAATTCTGACTTTAAAACTCACAATTGCGACTTTTTATCTCACAATTCGGACTTTATTTCTCAGAATTGCGAGTTGATATTTCACAATTGTGAGAAAGTAAGTCAGAATTGTGAGATAAGTCGCAATAACCTTTTTTTTTAGTTCCGGAAACAGACTTTTTCTGTACTATTGTTCTGTACTACTGTTTTTTTATGATTTCAGGAGTTAAACAATCTGAAGGATTTTCTGTTTGTAATTAAGTTCATCATTCAGGTTTTTTTTTTTTTTTTTTTCCCTCCATTTCTTCACATTTAGTTTTTGCTTTTCTATCATCTACTTTTCATAGCCAGTCTTTGAAGTGGTCATTTGTAGCCAAAGCACTTGAAATGTAAATTTTTCTGACATGTTTGCCTTAGTTATCTCAGCCTGGTGACCGCATTTGACTGCAGTGATTGCCAGTTGATGTGCGGGAAGGGAATAAAATGGCACTGAAAAATAGCCTAACCATAAAAATAGGCAAAACGTATAAAACAACGCAATAAAAAAAAAAATGGTATCGAAAAATTACATTTTGATAAATAGAAACTAACATTTAAAGCAACAAACAAAAATCCCTGATATTCCATGACTTGGACCAAAAAAATATTAAATTCCCTGACTTTCAATGACTGGAATAGACCTTTTAAAATTCCATGATATTCCAGAAATTCCATGAGCCGTGGGAACCCTGCATTTAATTTTTTTCCCCCCACCAATTCTTCATTTGTCTTTTTCTTTTTAAATATCGCCATAGATATCATATTGTGGACTTCATATCGTATTATTATCGTATTGTGAGATTTTTAAATCATTACATCCCTAGTCACCAAATTATTAGTTCATTAATCAGAATTGATTAAAATATTGTCAACCCAGCCCTACTGCATAATGTGCAACTCTTATTCATTGTTATGTGAAACAGAGAGATGATGGTGGTGATGATGATGATGATGATGGCAGTGCTTTGAGTGAATCAGCACTTACCTTAGCCCAGTCCGGCTGTAATATAACAGCTCTCTTTCCGTCTCCAAGTGCTTTCCTGAAAACAGTTCCCACAATCAGTCACGATCAATCATGTTCCTGAATATTGTGTGTGGTTTGTGCCCAACTCACAGATATTTCTCAGAGCGAATGTAGCAGAGCGCTCTGTTCCCGTACAGGATGTGGTTGCTCGGGCTGAAACGCAGAACGGACGGATGAACAAAATGGGAAACTGAAGTGGATTAGGAATTAAAGCAGTGGGGTTGTTCCGTCTCTTACTGGTATTTAATGGCTTTGGTGTACCACTTCAACGCCAGATCATATTTCTTCTTCTGAAATTGCTCGTTTCCTCTGTTTTTCATATCTTCACTTTTCTAGAATAAAAACAGAGTTGTAGACAGTTTTGGGGAAGTTACTTTTAAAAGTAATGCATTACAATATTGCGTTACTCCCTAAAAAAGTAACTAATTACGCTACTTAGTTACTTTTTATGGAAAGTAATGCGTTACATTACTTTTGCGTTACTTTTTAAATCTGGGCAGGGCTTGTTTGTTTTTAATATAAAAAGATTGATTCTTATCAAATGTAAAAGCCCTTTCACACCAAAATTAAATTACGTGAATAAGGCTAAAGGAAAAATAAATTCCCATCTTTACAGTGGAACTGTAGGAAAAGAAAGTTCAACACTCTTTAGCAATGAGAAAACAACAACAACAAAAAAAAAATGTTAGTTCATCAAACATAAGTTTTGCTTATTGGTACACTGGAAAAAATTATTTTCTTTTTTTAGATTTTTTGTCTCGTTTCTAGTCAAAGTATCTCTTAATAATATACATTTCTTAAATCAAGAAGGTTTTTCTAGAGAAGTAAAAATGTGTGTCAAAATGTAAGTGTTTTTGTTTGAAACAAGCAAAATAATCTCCCAAATGGGGTAAGCTAAATTATCTTGTTTTCTGTTTGAAATTTGATTTTTTGCTTACTCCATTGGCAGATTATCTTGCTTGTTTTAATCAAAAAGTCACTTATTTTGACTTTTTTTCTGAAAACAAAAAAAAATAATAATTTACTTCATTTAAGATTTTATTTTTGATATTTTGGCTGTAAAAAAAAAAATTTAAGTCTGAAAAGTATTTTTGCAGTGTACGGTTGAATTGGATCAAAGGTCAGCTGCAAAGTCATTGGTTAATAAAATGGGATTAAATACATAAAGGAAACAAAAAGTAACTGGTGTTACTTTTTTGAAAAAGTAACTCAGATATTTTCTTGGAAATGAAAAAGTAATGCATTACTTTACTAGTTACTTGAAAAAAGTCATATTACGTAACTTGAGTTACCCCCAACACTGGTTGTAGATGATCGTAATCTCTCCCGTTTTCAGTCAATTGTGATTTAATTAACCTATGAACGCAGTGCGCTCCATTCCAGTCAAATATGCAAAGAAACGTGACTGATTTTATCTTAAAGACTCACAGATAACATCCAAGAGTCCGGCTCTGATTTCAGATCCTCGATGGCTTTCTTTTTACTGCATGAAATCACCTGAAGATAGCGTGAATCTGTGGGGAGACATGTTCGTTAGTCAGGATCCAAAATTAGTGTTATCTTAGAGATGTTATTGGGCAAATCCAGCGTTATGGATGTGACACAAATGCTTAGAGAATGTATGCATTACCAATATACCAAACCATCAGTTTATATTTTAATAAACCCTTGGTAATAGAGTCTAAACATTAAAAAAATGTCTATGCACAAGGTTTTTTATGCTAAAAAAGGGACATAATCATGCGTTATGGATGTGACAAGTTTTGGAGAGACTAAGTACTTTGTAGGATTTCTGTGAATTAAAACGCACAAACCAGACACAAAAATACCCAACAAATACAGAAGCGATGGCTCTTCACAGAACACATAATTGTTCATTTATTTTAATTGATTATTTGTCTATTTATGAGCAATATGTACTGTTACGGATGTGACAAGCCTGAAAATAGCACTTAAAAGAAACACTCCAGTTTTTTTTGCAAATAGGCTCATTTTCCAGCTCCCCCAGAGTTAAACAGATGAGTTTTACTGTTTTCGAATCCATTCAGTTGATCTCCAGTTCTCCCGGTAGCCCTTTTAGCATAGCTTAGCATAAATCATTGAATCGGATTAGACCATTAGCATTGCGCTCAAAAATAAAAACAAAGACTTTCGATATTTTTCCTATTTAAAACTGATATGACTAGGAACTATACTCTCATTCTGGCATAATAATCAAGAAAATTTGCTGCTGTACTATGGGTGCACAGGCGCAATATTACGCAGCGTCTGAATATAGGTATCGAATGCCATTTAGCATTATAAACAGAAGAACTTTATGTATTTATTGGTATATTAATGCCATATCAGCACTAATGGCTATTTTCATGGCAAAATCAGCAGTTTAAAATAACACTTCTTTATACAAAACATACATAATGTTCACATTTAATAATTAAAATATTTAAATACAAAAACATCATTAAACAAAATATAAATATTAACAATAGTAACAATAAGTCATATAGAATTTTTCAACCCAATTTGAGACAAAAATTGTAAAATCTTTCCAGAAGAAACATTTTTAAAAATGTCCATTAATGCATTTTCTGAATAAAAACATTGTCTAATATCATTTAAAAATAGGCTTTCTATTAAAATATGTTTTACAGACAAATAATCCTTACATACGTCACAAACTGGTTTCTCTTCCCCTTTCAATAAATAAGAATGAGTCAATCTTGTATACACAACTTGATCATGTCCATTTTCAAAATAGTAATTCATACTTTGATTTACTACTGGGTTCATCTCATAAAGTTTGTTAAATATACACTCATTCCATTCTATTTGCCATTTACTCTACATATACATAGTCAATATGTGTTTAATATCAAATACAGGTACATTATTTTCTGTTATGTCCAACTGAAGTGCCTCTTTAGCAGCTTTATCTGCCAGTTCATTACCAGTCAAACCCATATGGCCTGGTATCCAACAAAAAATAATATTAAAATCACGTTTCTTCAAAAAGGCTCTTTTCTTATTATACTGATAATTGTATGATGTTCAGTTTTCAAGGACTCCAGTGCAGTAGACAGGATATAGAATCTGTACAAATTAGAAAATGACGTTGTTCCTCCTCCTCAATTTGTTCTAACGCTAAAAGCTTTAGCTGTAAAAAGTGTACTTTGTCCATGGATCCTCTTGCCAAAACGATTTGAGCCAATCACTAATCACTGCTGCAGACACATGACCATCTGACTCTGATCCATCTGTATACACTGGTACATGGGATGGCAAGTTGCATCTGTTGGATGATTTTCCTTTTTTTTTTTTTTTTTTTTTAATATTGAGCCAGTGATGATATGATTATTGGTTTCATAATCTCCCAGGGTGGTATAGGGCACAAATGTACTGATGTTAGGATGTCCAGATTAATGTCCAAGTTCTCTAAATGAGACTTTATGCGAATTCCGAAAGGACTGATGTATGTAAGTTTGAATTACGAGGATGAAAGACTGAAGAATATGCTGGATTATTTTCATTAGCTTTTAGCTTAACTGCATAGTTGAGAGACAATTTCAGTCTTCTGTTATATAGTGATGGCTCTCTTGCTTCTTTATATAAGCTTTGAATCGCAGAGGTTCTAAATGCTCCAAGGGCGAACTTGAACTTTATGTCAAGTCAATTTAAAGTGCCAATTCTCCTTTAGTTTTCTCTAAAAATGAGTGAATTTCCAGAATTTAAGGAAAAACACTAGCAAGAATTGGGTATTTTTTACGGTCTACTCAAACAAAAACTCCTGAAGTTTGGATTTTTGCCTTTAGAAATCTGCATTTAGGTGTTTTACACTTCCAAATAAGATTTTGTCTACATTTAACATTCCCTAAGCAAGTTATAGCCATTTATTACAATTATTATTATAGATGCTTTTCAGTGAAAAACAGGCTTATTTAATTCATTGACAATATAGATGTGTCCAAAAACAGGAGTTTCAGGGATAAAGTCATGGCAGAAACAGCTTTATAAAACAAAAAACAGCAAAAAAAAAAAAAAAAAAAAAAAACTTTTTCAGATAACTTTATTTTTAATCTGAGTATGAACAAATTTGCACAAAATTGCACAAATTGTCTTGCACAACAAAAATATAAACTCTGCAAATTATTCACAAAATGAGACAGAAATATACAGAATGCAACAGAAAAAAATAGTGCAAATAATCTTTACAAAGTACTATATAAGAATTAGTTCCATAATATAGCAACCAAACGGATTGATCCGCTGGCTGTAGTCTGCATCAGAATCAGTTTTACCAGGACAGGACCTAGCAATGCAAAAACAGACTCCAGCGCTTTATCTGATATTTACTGCCGCTTCATCCTTGTTTTTGATATGGGTTATGTCAAAGGGCTCTGTTGTGTGTATTTCTGTGCTTTTCAAAGTCATGCAAATGTGTTATTATTAGGGCTGGTCATTTAACACATTAATTAGATTAATTACAGTGAAAAATAACGTGGTAAAATGCATATTACTAATCAAAATTTAGTTCTGATTCATTTACTGTAGGAAATTTACAAAATATCCTCATGGAACATGCGTTTTACTTCATATCCTAACGATTTTTTGGCATAAAAGAAAAATCATAAATTGCTACAAATATACCTGTGCTACTTAACACTGGTTTTGTGCTCCAGAGTCACATATTCTTATTTGTTTGACTTCTAAAACGTCAGTGTGGCTGTAATTTAGACTGAGACAGTATATCACAAATAAAAAGAGGGCTGAGTCCCCTTTAAAGTTCAGGTACAAGCCAATTAATTGACTTTTTTTCTTTTTTAATGTTAAGAACATAGGTCTTATTTTAAAAGTTTATCCGAAAGTACAAAATTTTAATTTTTTCCCCACCCAATTCTTCATTGTCTTTTTCTTTTTAAATATTGCCATAAATATTGTATTGTGGACTTCATATCGCAATATTATCGTATTGGGAGATTTTTACATCCCTAGTTGTTTACAAACAAACTTTAGATGATTTTAACATGTTAGATTAATTACGGTGAAAAATAACATGGTAAAATTAACGCATTTGGCCCTGCCCCAGACAAATGTGGGTGATCTGACATTTCATACAGTTGACTGATGACAAATATGAGGCAGTGCAACCACTGCGTGATAGAGCCGATGGTTAGAATCACCCTAAAATTCTAAATTCCCCCCGCTTTTCAAAATCCTGTTTCAATCACTTTGAGGTTGGTTTGTTAAATGAATGAGTTGTATTGTAGAACGCACGCTCGGCACCAAAGAGAGTTTCGCAGGATCGTTAAAACGAAACCGAAAGTAAAACACGCACGCATTCAACAGCAATTTTAATACTCTGCGTATTACAGAGCGACTCCTCAACGCACGCAATTATGTTAGGCTACATAACATATCTAGGCTGTTATTAGTATGTAGTCTATAACAGGTTGTGTTGTCTATAGCTCCATATCATGCTTAAAAAATTCTGTCTCTATTTGCACTTTGAAAATTGAGAGAGTAGCCTAAAATTCAATTCAAAATGCACATGCAGACCATGCAGGCATGTATTTGGTCACTGAGAATTTTCTAAAAATGTGTAAAAATCTCAACCTCGTCTCATTCTTGTGAACTCGTGTCTCATCTTGTCTCTTGAATTAAATGAGTTAATGATAATCAAACAACAAAAGACGAGGAGAAAGTGAGTCCCTGCGCTTGACAGAATAGCATTTGTAGCTTTTATAAGAATTCATGTAGTGAAAATCGTGCCCTACCATCACACTCACATCTATACAATCAATAAATAAATTAGTACTAGAGCACAAAATTGTTTACAAGAGCACATAATGCTTCATTTGATCTAGACACTTGATTCCACTCTCAAAATGTACCAGGTTTTTGCATTTAAGGCATAGAACACAATTTTCTTATGGAGGGCATACCCCAGGGGTGTTGAGGGCCACATGAAGTTTTCTACATTAAGTGAGGGGCCGCATAAAATGTTTATGACAAATAAAACTTTGATATATTTTTTTTAATTCTAAATTAACACTCACTTACTACTATACTGTATGCATACTTGTACATACATGGCAGTTCTATTCTTGTACCATCTTTTTTTTTTTTTTATGAGCACTTCATGATACACAGAGAAGTTGCATTATTGTACAAGTCGACTGATGTTTAAGACATTTTATCATTTCATTCAGAAATAAATGTAAAATAAACGAAACATTTAGAAAAATTAGAAACATGTATTTTTGTTTCCCCTCACTCTACAAAAAAATACTGTAAATTTAGCAGTGTTCAGAACAGAAAAAGGAAAGAAAATAAGTAAAAAAACTAATTATAGTGACATTCACTGTAAACATTTATTTTAAAAGCCCAGTCTAAATTTTTAAATCAAAGCGGAAACTACTGGTTGCAGCAATACAAACTCACTTTTCTTATTCGTCACCAATCCTATTGTGCGCGATTTGCGCTTGACCTCGACTGCTTTATAAGTCGCAGCACATTTCAGATGATAAAAAACGCGATTCATAATCCAGAAAAATATACAGCACTGTATCCATTTTCATACAAATATGAAGAATAAGAAAGCATATCTTTGCAAGATACAA
Organism: Cirrhinus molitorella; assembly: GCA_033026305.1. Taxonomy (NCBI): domain Eukaryota; kingdom Metazoa; phylum Chordata; class Actinopteri; order Cypriniformes; family Cyprinidae; genus Cirrhinus; species Cirrhinus molitorella. The sequence goes on from CM065139.1 coordinate 560,057, forward strand.
CAAATTATTTCCATTTTTTTCTCACGAAATTACAGTGCCCCGTGAGCAGGAGGATTTGTTCTCCTACTGGAAAGTCAACCGAGCATTTTAAGCATTTTTAAAACATACCAACCCAGGTTATTATAAGCTTTTAGGGATGCTCATTTCGTTTATTTTTCCTGACCGACAACCGCTGCTCGTCAACCGAACATTAACCGTTAACTTATCAACTTAGAATAGTAAATTAGTGTAAAATAAAAATATATGATGATACTGCCTCACGGGTCAGATGAACATTTTTAAAATCCCTCGCGGGCCGCAGTTTGGACACCCCTGGCATACCCCCTGAAGTAGAAGAACCAATGTGCAGCCACTACAGGTTCAGAAAATCCTGTGGGGACACTGGGTTCACCTTACTATTTGCATCTGACCATATTTGGCACTAAATACACTTCTCCAGTAAAGCATAATGATTAAGGGTAGGACCTCACACAAAGAGCAGCCTAGCTAGGGCACTGATTCAAATTGTAAACATTTTCCTAATTATAGGTTCACCCACCCGAAAATGACAAGTCAGTGTCTACTCTGTTACAAATAATTACCCAAAACAGAGGAAATACAAGAACTGAAACAAGATGAAAACTTGATCTGCCCTTACATCCATGATTTTGGATAACTGGAGTTGTTTGATCTTTTCATCTCTTAATAATTAGATACATAAAAATTACAAACAAATATTTTATTTTAACTCGCAAACAGCAGCATACACAGCAGCAGAGCAACAATAAAAATTCACATATCCTCAAATTATCACACACCAGCAGAGAATAGTGTAGCAAAGACCCTCCCAATCTCCTTTTTGAACGCACCTTTAGGAAGAAGTGTATCTTTACGGATTACATAGCCTAATGAAATAGATTTTTTCCGATTTGTTTTGTTTCGTTAAGTAATCCTTTAAAGCTTTCTATTTATATATTCACTGAAATAAATGCAAATGATCGCACTGGCGCCTCCATGTCCTGCAAAGCGGTTCCAGCTTCCACTCTCCAAAAATGAAATGCACCTTGCGCACATTTATCTAGGTTAGCTACTTTAACTGTTTTAGATCTATAGATTTTATTTCAACTTGTGATGATTTGAGAAGGCAAATTGATCAGACTATGAACAGTCTTCCGCTGGCCGCTGTTCGTTACTTAAAAAAAAAAACAACAACTTGTATTTAACGAGCAAAAAAAAGCTCCAAACGTTTTTCTAAATTAACTTAATAAAAAAACTAAACGAAATATAAATCACTTTGCCATTACATACAAAATGTACTATTTTAATAGCTGAAGGAGACGTGCTGTAGGACTGGAGCGCTGCTGTTAACCGTTAGACCCGCGGCAAAAACACCACCACAAATATCTGCGGTCAGTTTGCGGTTCGGGGCTTCTCATCCAATGGACATATGTATGTTTCTATTCATAGCGTGTTTCTGAAGGCTTTATGAATGCAGTGGTCATTCGGAGGCGGTTAGGTTACAATCCTCTCAGCATCCAAAATGCCGGTAGTGTTCTGTTCAGTTTTGCTCTACGTTCGTGAACTATCATTAAAACAGAAAATGTAGACGTGATGTAAATAAGAGATTAATTGAGCAGTTTAAAGGTTCTTTTATTACTCTTTATTAACCCTCTGGGGTCTGAGGTGATTTTGGGCCCCTTGAGGTGTGTTGACATGCCTGGACATTTGTGCTTATTTCAGCCACTTATAACATACTAATTGCCCATATGTATTTTTTTTGTATTCACCACAAACTGTGCTACAATAATATGTGAGAGGGATGGATGTACATGTTTGCATTTTGTAGAAAAAAAAATATTATGCGTGGTTAGCACATTTTAGGAAAAAACTTCTAGCTAAAGTATGGCCTTAAAACACATACTGAATAGTTCTGACAAAATCATTTGAGTAATCATTCTTGTAGGCTAGAATATTTACTTCACAGTGATGTGAGAATCATTCTGACCACTTCATCACAAACAATGATATAATGATTTAAATTTTGAAAGTAAGTTTTTGGCTGTTAATAGCTCTGAATATTCATGTAATTCACACAAGGAGAGACAAAAGACACTCCCACAATGGCTAATGTTTCCCCATCAAAGCTAATGTTCGCCCATCAAGTTGGAGTGCTGTGAAGAAAGAATGTGAGAATGCTCAAAGATTTATCTATTTCATTGTAATTCCTCTATGTGGAAAAGTGTTGTGCCTTGCTTGCTGTGCTAAAACTGTGAAGTTATATTAACACTTTTCACTAGCAAATCTGCTAAAAAAGGGTGATCATACAGATAACAATTAGAGAACCTATATTATTATCACTGTTTCTGTAATGCCAAACAAGTACACATACTGTTTGAATTATGACCATGTAAACAATTACATCAATAAAAATATTAGATTTTAGAAATATTAGATTACAGTGCACTTACAAATGCTGATAACAAAATAAAAGAAACTATATTATTATTACTACTATCAATCACTAATAGCCATGTATAACAAAAACAACAGGTTTTGTAACGTCAAACAAGTATATATACTTCAATTTTATGGCGATGTAAACACAATTACATCAGTGAATTATTATATCTGTGCATTTACTCGATCGCAAAAACTGAACTACCCCTGGTACTGCTGTACAAATAATGCTAATAAAACTACCTCAGACTCAAGTGAAACAGTCATATGTGATGCAGGTATGCGATCACTAAAAACAGTACAGTCCTATTACTTTTATATCGTATTTCGTTTTATATTAGAGCATGAAGACTTCATTGCGTCGTAAGAATTTAGATACAATGAATTGTATTTTATTGTATGAATTGTACCTATCCTTTTCACTCAATTTCAAACCGTTTAGCAGGGAGTTATAGTTTTGGAAAAACACAGCTTTGTGTTCAAGTATATGTGAGAATATCACGTAAACTAATGCAAATAAGAAACATTACTTGCTCATCCGAACGATCGCCTCACGTGGATCAGCCGCGCGTCGCATTCTGTTCTTCATCTGGTGAATTCAGTGTTTAGTCCTATCAGTGCGTCTTCTTCCATAAGCGAACAGTAGCTGAGATGAACTCGATGAATTCTCAAGGTTGGTTCGCGGCGATGTGGGCGTTAACATCCCCGCGCGGCGCACATGGCTAATTATCATATCAAAAGCGAAACTAAAGAGAGGGCGACGCATTAACTTATAATTAGATCTGAGTGCAAAACTCAACATCCTGTTGGTTTCATACGGATTACTTTATAACAGAACATTTGTTTTCGACAAGACTTGCTTTATTTAAAAGTAGAGATATCAAGCTTTCTATTCATGTATGTAAACTGTCTGTGTGCTGAGCCTCCACCGAGTTAAAGATACATTTATTGAAGCGTTTCTAATCGCGGTGCGCGGAGACGCTGAAGACAGAAAAAACACCTCGTCTGTTTTCTTTATTTAAAAAAAGAACAGAGTTCAGTTGTTATTGTGAGTGTACACAAAAAAAAAGTACACACTTAACCATTTCGAATGATGTATAACTCTTATTTGTGTGACTAATATCGACAGAGCATTTTTAGTTTCTTTCGCACTGATCTTAAAAAAAGTGAGCTGGTCGCGCCGGCGCGACCGTCGACCCCAGAGGGTTAACTTTGAGAAAGCGATGAACTACATTAAGATGTGTGACAGCTTTTTCAAGTGATTGTAAGGGAGCGCCCATTGCGCACTTTATCCAGAATCCATTCACTCACGGATTCATTCTCTGATAGCCATTTATCCAATATTGCCACTTGCCACTATGTTGCGTATAGCTGCATCAGTTAAGTGAAGGCGAAGCAGGTGCTTGCTCTGCGAAATATGTCTGTATAGCCATGTTTATATAAGCCTGTATAGCCTAAGCATGCTGCACGCGTCGACACTCGCCTGTGAGTAAACAAATTCTTATGTATAGCATTGTTCTTTCACCGTGCAGCAAAGTAAAAAAATACTTGTAGAAAAAACCTTTTAAACTGTTTAACTGATATCATTAATCGGTTAAAATTCTTACTGGCGGTTAACGGTTAAACGGTCAATGTGAGCGTCCCTATAAGCTTTATATTTTTACCTTTTATTTTGTATTTGCTGTGTGGTGTAGACGTGGCGTCCGTCAAATACAGACTAGGCGCCTATCTTTAGCGAAGACTGGCTTTTGTAACAAGCGTGACTTGTAAATCAGGGCTTATTTACCACACTACATGCTACAGCACCATCAAAGGGATTACACTGACATTTAATCAAATTATCCAATATGGAACAACTGCCTCACGGGCCGGATGAACATTTTTAAAACCAATGTGCAGCCACTACAGTTTCAGAAAATCCTGTGGGGACACTGGGTTCACCTTACTATTTGCATCTGACCATATTTGGCACCAAATACACTTCTCCAGTAAAGCATAATGATTAAGGGTGGGACCTCACACAAAGAGCAGCCTAGCTAGGGCACTGATTCAAATTGTAAACATTTTCCTAATTATAGGTTCACCCACCCGAAAATGACAAGTCAGTGTCTACTCTGTTACAAATAATTACCCAAAACAGAGGAAATACAAGAACTGAAACAAGATGAAAACTTGATCTGCCCTTACATCCATGATTTTGGATAACTGGAGTTGTTTGATCTTTTCATCTCTTAACACCGAATGTACTCTTGGATGGTTAGATACATGATGAGCTAATGTAGAGGCAAATAACTTCAAATAAATAACTTCCAAAAATAACCTCCTTTTTATTGCATTGCAAATTGTATGTTCAGGGATGACAGATTCACATGCTATTGACTGGATGTAACTTTTGACACTTTGTGGTAAAAGTGGCTCTCATATTGATTTAGTGCAGATTAGTGCAAAAAAAAAAAATTGTGAGGACCACTGAATTAGATTAAAAATTGATCGCTTACCAGCCCTAGTTATTATGCACTTGTTTTCATGCACAATTTACTTTCACTTCGCATTTGTTCAAATTTCCAAAGAAACTAATTGGAGGTTCATAAGACCAAAACCTGTGTTTATTGGTTGAACAGATAATGGTTTAAACCAATCTGGGCACGGGGTAGGACTGCATCAACAATCATTCCTGTTTGACTCAGAGGACAAAAATACATTGGTTTCATTTGACGAAACAATGTTGAGGAAATGTGATTATGTAAATCACGTTCGCTACGGAGCCTCTGAATATCCAAATGAGACAATGTGAAACTTTTTAAAGCATTAGTGATTAGTGATTCAAGTTATTAAACATCTAAAAACAACCGCTTTTTTTCAGTCTTTGAGGGTTAACAGACTATGGAAAATCATGCACTAAAAATAATAACTTTAAGAGAGACTTTAAGAGAGCCACCAAATGTTGACATCTGTGCTATTAGTATAGTAAAAAAATTTTTTTTTCATGGCAAGGTTGACATTTGCATGGAATTACCCTATAGAAGCTTTTATAGAAGCCACAATATTTTGAATTACATTTTATCTATCATTTCTGTTGACATTAATTTTAGTGCCACGTTTTGATCATTATTATTCCTACATCTCTCGTACTGTCAGGACATCAGTGGTAATAAATGAGACTCACACTCGTTGAAGACGAAGTGAAGTGTCCGGTAGCGAATCTCCACCGATCCGAGATCCATCAGCTTCCTACCGACGTCAGGAGCTCCTGATTCCCGCAGCCAACCGATGGCTTCAGGCAAACAATCCTCCTCCTGCAGACAGACAGACAGACAGACAGACAGACAGACAGACAGACAGACAGACAGACAGACAGACAGACAGACAGACAGACAGACGCGTGTCAAAATACAGATGAGTAAAGCACACTTACATCTAGGGCCCTATGAATTCCATTTTATTTTTTCCCAAATTCCATTTTAATTTTAATTTTTCTGGATTCCGTTTTTTTTCCGTTTAAATTTTTTCTGGACTCCTTTTTAATGGTTAAATAAAATGTTATTAATCAAAAAAAAGCATGTCTAATTAATTAAAATCACAAAACATCTACATCCACAATTTAACATCAATTTATTAAAGGTTTAACAAAAATGACATGTTTAGAGTCCTATGAAATATTGTATTTTATTGTTACCAAATTCTGGTTTTAATACGTCTAATTACTTAAATACATAACTTATTTATTCTTACAAAACCCTTGTGATTTTTTTTTTATTCTGTGTTGTGTGTTTATATTAACAGACATGCAAAATAATTTAATGCATCTTTTAATTAATGAAAATTAAAAAAATATTGCGTAATTATTTCTTTAAAAAAAAAAAAAAAAAAGTGTTTTATTAAATGTTTGAACAGTAGCAGTAGTGTCATTACGTACATTCTAAATATTAAAAATATATTTCTTTATCATCTTTAAGTTAAACCGAACTTGTATTTTGACGGGTTGCCATTAATACCTGGAACTGACGCTTGTTGTGGCTACACTGAATACAGCTGAGGGTGAAAGCTAACAATGAATTTTACTCAAATGTGAATGAAGTGACTCTCAGAGCAGTTCTGGAGATGTTGTTCAGGTATTTATTTGTTGAGACGTCAGATGCTGAAATCACGCGAGCGATACGCATGCGTCACTATGTATAGTAAACAAACTCACGCATCTGCTCCATTCATAAAAACAGAAACAAGCGGAACATCCAGGATTCATATTTAAATAGTCTTTTTGTGGCTTACAATATTTACACATACTAGTTCAAAACGCGGTTTGATTTAACTTGATAACGAACTTTTGATTAGTTCTTCCAAACTTTGACAAATGCTGTGGCATTCCGCGTTTAATAATACATTCCGTTTTTATGACTGGATTCCGAGATTCCATCCACATTTTCCACATCGCGCAAATCATAGGGCCCTATACATCTGAAGCACAAAAACGTACCAGAGAAAACAATCTGCTTAAGGACACCACGGCTCGGGCTTTATTCTCCATGTCTGGGTGAGACAGCTGAACAAAACAAGACACAACATCAGAACTGAAGAACCGCTGAAGGATCAGTGAACGTTCATCAGGACAGATACGTACGCCTCTCTCCATGGCATCCAGGATGCTTTCCAGAATCTCGATCTTCTCGAGCCTCTTCAGACTCAAATCATTCGACACACTGAAAGACACACAACGAAAAACAATCACTAGGACTGGACGATTTCAATCAATTCATTCAAATGTAATGCTTTGCCAGACAAATATTAGCAAACATTACAATCAGACACATCATCAAACTACCAGTGCTAATGCGAAGTTGAGACAAGCGTGTTGAAAAAAAATGCAAGCTTACGAAACGCCAGCTGAGCTGTTTTTAACTCAAGCGTCTCATGTGCGAGACGCTCCAAAAGACGTGAGACGTGTCAAACGTGTCTGTCAAGCACGTTTATATAGAAAAGCAATGGAAAAGCAGAAAGCTGTGCAGAACTACTACTGTATGTCTGACACTTAATGCTTGATGCATCTTTGCATGATCTCTTTTCAGTTTTCATGATATGTTGTTTTCATGCCTTTTGCAAGACACTGCACCATTTCTTCCACCTCATATTGCATGAGAACTATGAGAACTATGACTTGCTTAATAATGTGGAACAACCTCTTTAAGTAGGTTTCCCTTTAACTAAGATGACCTGACAAACTGATTAACTGACCTGGCTAAGATTGATCTTAAAACATCAGAAATAAAACAAACACTTTCTTAGAAAAAAACTAAAACCTGAATATTTATTTTAATGAAATTCTACTGACATGTTACTTGCATAATAATTTGGAAAACAGTACATACAGATACCTACTTTTGATTTATTCTAGTGCTGTCAAACGATTAATCGCCTTCAAAAAAAAAAGTTTATGTTTACATACTATATATTTGTGCACTGTGTATATTTATTATGTATATATAAATACAAACGCATGCACGTATATTTTAAGGAAAATTTATATATACAATATTTATAATCTAAATTATATACGGGTATAAATATATATACATATAAATATTTTGTTTTAATATATACATGTATGTGTGTGTATTTATATGTACATAATAAATATACAAAGTAAACACACATATAGTATGTAAACAAACTTATTTTGAATGTGATTATTCACGATTAATCGTTTGACTAATTTATTAATCCAAACTTTGAGAAATTGTGTGTTATACAGTATCATACTCTTATGACTGGATTCCGCGATTCCATCCGTTTTTCCACATCACGGAAATCATAATTATAATGGTCCCAATTATAATGTGTAGACATGTTGTGAGTTTTTTTTAATGGGTTTCTGTTATAGCCCTGCTTGCTTTAAATGTTTTTATGAAATCTCTGTAATGATCATATCATTGTATTGTTTACTGCCATGCGAGCCACAAATTAAAGCTTGATGAGCTGCGCAACACTGCTCTAAACCAGTGGTTTTCAAACCCTGGCCCTCAGATGGGTCACTAGGATGATTTAGGAAATTGTATAGCCTATATGCATGTGTGTATGTGTGTGTGTGTGTGTGTGTGTGTGTGTGTGTGTGTGTGTGTGTGTGTGTTTGTGTGCGCAAAGTTCAAGATTCAAGAAGGAAGGAAGCGTGAACTGGCAAAAGTAACTTTAATAACTACACAAAACGAAAGTAAGGGGCAGCTGCTTCATGCAGAATCCAACATGTATTTTGCGTTCTGTTTTGCAGTGATAAACACTGTAGCCAATCACAGACATATCTGTTGATTTCTGAAACGCAAGAAGTCCTGAAGTTAAGTCCTGAGTTCTGGAAACTCGCGGAGTCCTCACATTATAACTAAGTGTAGACACAATGTCAATAATAGATTTCTTTGTGCTGTGTAACAAGATTCATTGATGATAGCAAAATTTTATGAGATTCAGTCGCTGGGGTATATTTGCAGCAATGGCCAAAAATACATTGTATGGGTCAAAATTATCAAAAAAAAAAAAAAAAAAAAAAAAAAAAAAAAAATGTATGCCAAAATTCATTAGGATATTAAGTAAAGATCATGTTCCATTAAGATATTTTGTAAATTTTCTACCGAAAATGTATCAAAATGTAATTTTTGATTAGTAATATGCATTGCTAAGAACTTCATTTGGACAACTTTAAAAGCGATTTTCTCAATATTTAGATTTTTTTGCACCCTCAGATTGCAGATTTTCAAACAGTTGTATCTCAGCCAAATATTGTCCTGTCCTAATAAACCACACATCAGTGGGAAAGCTTATTTATTGATCTTTCAGATGAGATGTGATAAATCTCAATTTTGAAAAATTGACACTTAAGACTGGTTTCGTGGTCCAGGGTCACAAATGAGTGTCTGCTTTTTAGTGATTAAGCATTTTTTTTTGAATACAAGATATTTTAGCTGCTGCTCAAAGAACCAAAATGGTATACTTGCTGCAAGTTTCAGGGGTGACGCATATATCCACATATGAATGGGGGATTTGCTCGAAATCTTTTTCTTTATTTTTTATATATGGGTCGTGTCCGTTTAAAAAGGAAGAAATAGGGTCACTCTCAAAAAAAAGTTTGAAAACCACCGCTCTAAACGATCCCAGCTGAGGAAAATGGGTCTTATCCAGATTTTATTTTCTAAAATTAATTAAAAATGTACCATTTATATACTTTTTAAGCCCAAATGCTGGTCTTGTCTAGCTCTGCGATGCGCATGTGTACTCTGGTTCAAGACAGTTGAAGAAAAACTAATTTTCATCTCCAACTTCATAATCATCCTACATCGCTGCAGAAGTACTGACCCAGTGTTTACATACAAAGATCATCGTACACCCTTTACTAAAAAAAGAAATAAAAAAAAAGAAATAATAATAATAATAATAATAATAATAATAATAATAGGTAAAACAGCAATGTAGGACAATTTTGAAGTTGGAGAAAATAAGACAGGAGTTTTTCGACATGCCAAACTGGAGTTCAAGACCAGAATTTGAGGTTAAAAAGTTATAAATATTAAATTAAGAAAATGACAGATCGTTTCACTAGACAAAACCCTTATTCCTTGGCTGGGATCGTTTAGAGCTGCACTGAAACTGCATTTTTAACCTGCAATCTGTTGAGCACCATTGAAGTCCATTATATGGAGAAAAATCCCAGAACGTTTTCCTCAAAAAACAATTTGTTTATGACTGAAGAAAGAAAGACATTGACATCTCGGATGACATGGGTGTAAATTATCTGTACATTTTTATTCTGGAAGTGAACTAATCCTTCAAGTTCACTGCTTAAAACACTTATCTTCAGGGTTCTTACAGCTTTTCCAAAGTAAAATTCAAGCACTTTCAAGGTGCACTTTCAAATTACATGTTTATATACATGAGTTCTTCACTTTAAATCAGATATTGTGCTATTAAAAACCAACTGTCTGGATTGCATATAATATTGCCTAATATAAATAGCCAGCATACAGTATACAAATGATCAAATTTAAAACATTAAAGAACTTACAGGGAGCAATGATTTTCCCCATCACTCAAACGGATGATTTCAGTCTAGCACAAGCTCGCTGAATTGCTGTCTAAACCGCAAAATGAATTTCTTGTTTACATTGATTTTGCGAAAGAACTGAACACAACTAAAGCGTTTTGCGGATTTTTAACTAATCCAAACGCCTCTGAATGGCTATTGCATGCATGCTCTAAACACAAATGTTTATGATTTGTTATAATGCTCGACGCTGGGGAAATACATGCATAATCTTATGAATTGTGAGCAGATCTAAACATATGCTGCAGTCAACACTTTTCATTCGCATTTCACTTTAATCGCGACAATTTTAAAAGATTAATTTGTTTAACTGAGCAGGGGTTTTTGCTTACGTTTTATATGAGCGGAGCGGTTAGGTTTTTTTATTTATAAAAAATATTAATATTCCACAAGAAATTAAATTATTATGAAACCAATGCAACTGCATTTTTAAGCACTTTAAGCATTTTTCAAACCTTGAAAACACTACATTAAAATTCAAGTATTTTCAATCAATTCAAACCCTGTATCTTGAATTGGTCAAACATTCAGAGAACTCACTTTGAGTCCAGAAAGCCCATCTCCACGGCCCAGAAGGTGGTGGGGTGGTTGTCCTGCTGTCTCAGGAGGATATGCCACCAGAACACGGACATGTGCATCAGATGCCCCACCTGCTTCTTCACCTCTGGCTTTATCTTGGTCCATCGCTCGTATATGACATCTGTGAAACACAGCATTAGTCAAACACCTGCAGCGCTGCTCACCGACAATAAAGAGAGTGACTCAATCGCTCACCGGGCGGCTCCATGTGAATGTACGGAAAGCGGCTCTGATAGATCTGAGAGAGAAACTGTGAATCATGAGCATGTTCAGGACAGTGTGACGCCTGCATCTGAATTCTACTCACGATCTTGGTTCGGTGTCGCATCACATCTGCCCCCTCCTCCAGATCAGATTCGTCGGAGTCTGACATCCTGATAAAACACACAAACACAACATGAGAGCTTCAAACTCCCTCTGGACTGGATTGGTTATTCAGTTACAGCTCAACAGAGGTTCCCACAGTGCATCTGAGCCGCACCTACTTTTACAACAAATTAACCCTCTGGCCCTCATCTATCACTTTTGACCGAAAATGTTTATATTTAAAAATGTAAAAAATCATAGCTTCATCTGAATGAGATGACACTTGGTGACTTTTGTCACATTATCAATGTGAACACACAAAAAAAACATGGACATGATTTGGGTGTTTTAAAGGGTCAAAAAAAAAGTCATACTCGCCTTCTTCGTGGTCAAAAATGAGACACATAGGAAATACTAAAAAATACGAAAACTCAGAATCTTTTTGTGGTACAAAACACAAATCAGCCACTGTGCAGAAAAAAAGAGCACAGCAATCAAGGAGTGACACTCTAAAATATCAACAGAGAGAGAGAGACCCATTGAAATGAATGGGTAATACTGCAATAGAGCAAATTTTGAGTATATGTGTAATAAAATGAATACATAGGGGAAAAAAATACAAGAGTCTCTCTCTTACTTTCACATGCACACAGAGATGAACTGCTAAGACTGCAACAGGCCTGGTTTCTGATAGTAATTATAATACAAAACTTGATATCTAACCATAAATACCTAAAAATGTTAGGTAAAAACGTAGTCTTTCAGAACGTCTAAATATATTTCTAAATGCAAAACCTAATAAAATGAAGAAACTGTCTAAAATAAAGCAAAGGGAATCCAAAAGCCTCTGTATATATGTATATAGGGAGCTATTCAGGAGCTTACATGACATTACATAAGTTTTACATTTTTTAATCCCACCAATGGCATAATTCTCAGTTCAAAAAAAAAATATTTTAAATGCTTACACTCTATTTTAATATGAAATGCTGTATTAATTGAAAAATAATATACAAATAATTAAAATACAAAAATATATATTAATTCCAATGGAAAAATAGCTTATTAAAAGTGTATAAATATTGCATAGTATTGTAAAATCTCCTCATAATTCTAAAGAATAATTTAAAAATATTACTGAACAAAAATGTATTGCATTGATTTTCCCGAAAAAAAGAAAAGTTAAATTTTAAGGCTTCGGTCACTTTTGACCGCGAAGAAGGTAAGTGTGACTCCCAAATGAAGAGGGCCAGAGGGTCAAACTCTCTCTGGACTGGATGAGTTACTCAGTTATAGCTCACAAGAGGTTCCCACAATGCATCTGAGCCGCACCTACTTTACAGCAAATTAACGATGACACACTAATGTTGCTCACATCTCGCTTCTGTGTGCTATCTATCCATGAGCAGAGCTTCTCCTGTACCTGAGCTCATCTGACGGAGTTTTCCCTCAGCTCGACTGATCTGAATGTTCCTCGTGAAACACGAAAGCGGAGCTCCAACAGTCGGGCCTCGCTTTGAGTTCAATAAAGCACGACACCTGCTCGTTACCTACACGAGAATTAACACGTTTATTGATCAATCAGATGACACAGATGAACTTCATCAGGAAGTTAAACGCGACACGACACGACGCGACAGATGTTTACCTGGAATGAATAACGCTACAGATGTTTGCCTGAAACGCCGCTGCCGTGCAAACCCCTGAGGTCGGTTCTAACCGTAGGACATCCCGATGTGTTCCGAATATGATGAACGGTGTTCATTACCTGTGTTTTTTGGGGCAAAGCTGCTTGATTGTTTCCTGATGTCAGCCGTTGGTTTCTTTCACGGATGAACTGCAGCGCGAGCGTGAGCACGCTGAACAGCGCTCCCGCCCTCTAGAGTTCTCCCGCGGAATCACAGCGCCGCGTCACAGAAGAGTATTACACTTGATTGGAACAAACAAAAACAACAAAAAAACACTGAAAACATGTAATATGGCAAGCCGTTTACACTTTTATTCATTCACAGGATGTGAATTCTTGATATCAACAATTCAGTTTTCACGTTAAAATGATCATTCTTGATATCAGAAATTGGATTTTTCCTAGTAACAATGGCAATTGTTGATATCAGGAATTACATTTCCACTAGTAAAAAGGTTCATTCTTGACAACAATTGAATTTCAACTAGTAAAAACCATAATTGTTGATATCAAGAATTGTATTTTCACTAGTTAAATGTCACCATAGACTCCCATTCAAATTTACTAGTTAAAATGCCAATTCTTGATATCAACAATTCGATTGTTAATAGTAAAAATGCCATTTCTGATATCTGAAAATGTATTTCTGTTATCAATAATTAGGAGAGTAATTTCAGATATCTAAAATGGCATTTTTACTAATAACAATCGAATTGTTGGTATCAAGAATTGCCATTTTAACTAGTAAATTTGAATGGGAGTCTATGGTGACATGTAACTAGTGAAAATACAATTCTTCATATCAACAATTATAGTTTTTACCAGTTGAAATTCAGTTGTTGACATCAATAATTAACCTTTTTACTAGTGGAAATGTAATTCCTGATATCAACAATTGTCATTGTTACTAGTAAAAATGTAATTTCTGATATCATTTCTGATATTCTGATAACTAGTGAAAATTGAATTGTTGATATCAAGAATTCATATCCTGAGAATTAATAAAAGTCAAAACGGCTTGCCATATGCCTATTGCTATTCCCAGTATACAAATTCTTGATATCAACAATTATAGTTTTTACTAGTTGAAATTAAATTCTTGATATCAACAATTATAATTTTTACTAGTGGAAATGTAATTCCTGATATCAACAATTGCCATTGTTTCTAGTAAAAATCCAATTTCTGATATCAAGAATGATCATTTTAACTAGTGAAAACTGAATTGTTGATATCAAGAATTCATATCCTGCGAATGAATAAAAGTCAAAATGGCTTGCCATAGTTGTAATGCTCTGAAAGCATTGAAATTTATGTAAGTTCTCTTTTTTTTTTTTTGTTCTCTCTGGCAGCTAATGTTAATTTGACATTTGAAGAATATGTACCTCTTGTTGTGGCATTGATTTAATAAAGCATATATTTAAAAAAAAGAGTATTACATTTGATTAAATACTGCATTGATAATAAAAGAAAAGGCTAACAGCTTTAAAGGCTTTAGAATAATGGTCCGTTGTATTAACTAACATGAATGAATAATTCATAAAACAAAACATTAATTACAGTATTTATTAATCTTCGTTAATGTTAGTTAATGAAAATACAGTTGTTCATTGTTAGCTCATGTTCGTTATCTAATATCATCAAGCAGAACTTCTGATTTTAAGTAAATGTTAAAATGAACATGAACTAACATTAATAAATGCTGTTCATTCTTAGTTCATGTTAACTAATGTACTCAACTAATGTTAATGGACCATTATTCTAAAGTGTTACCAATAAAAGAAATACACTTCAGAATTCTACCATTTATATCTTTCTAAATCTTTAATATCTAGGTTCGCTGATATTGATGACGTGTGCTGTTTTTGTAATAGTGAGAAAGAGATGCTGACTCACTTACTTTTCGACTGTAAAGTTGTTTTGGGTGAACTTGGCAGAGTTTATTTTTAATTTAATGAATATTGATTATTGCTTTACTTTAAAGGATGCTATCTTATATTACGAAAACAAAAGTAATAAAGATCTAGAATTTAGTGTTAACCTTTTTATTTTATTAGCAAAAGTTCACATACATAAACAAAAATATCTTAATTCTACTCCTGCATTAACTTTGTATGGTTCTGATTTGGACTTTTATATTCTTCAATAAGACTTTTAAAAAATAAAAAGTCTGTGACATGTTTGGAAAACTATGATACAATATTCAATCTCCCTGGCACATAAGTTCTTTATGTATTATAACTGTATGTGTGCTATTTTTTTCTTTGTTTTTAAGTTGTATTGTTATTATTTGTATGTTCGTATTTGTATTATTTTGTATGTTCTCCTTTTTGCATTATTACATTTGATTAAGAGATTAAGTTTTGGTTTTTCATAAAGTTTTTTTTAGATTAGTGGAAAGAAAACATCCAAAAGACACTGTTAAGTGTTTCCTTTATAACACTTTTTCTATTTGTGACAATAGA
Organism: Cirrhinus molitorella; assembly: GCA_033026305.1. Lineage (NCBI taxonomy): Eukaryota > Metazoa > Chordata > Actinopteri > Cypriniformes > Cyprinidae > Cirrhinus > Cirrhinus molitorella. The sequence goes on from CM065139.1 coordinate 575,610, forward strand.
TTTCAATTATAATACATATTTTTAAAGCTGTTTTCTTAAAATGAGTTTTTCTCCTACACTGAGCCCTAGATCTGTAGCTCTTACACACAACAAACTTTACATTTCTATTCCTGTCTATATCCTGAAGGTTTTTACAGAGGGATTTGTTCCTATATAATTTTCTTGATTATATACAACATTTTATTACCCCAAGATCTGTGAAAATATGTCTGTTCTAAGTATTTTCTGAATTACAGAATGACAAACATTTGACTCTAATATGTAAAAAATAAAAAAACAAGAGTTTTGAAACTGACTTAATTCAGTGCTTTTTTTTGCACTAGAAATGCATGCAAATTAGTGCATATTTGATTATAGAATGCCTCATTTGCATATTTAAACCTAACATTTTAGAAAACTTGTAATGCAAAAAGTTGCTAGAGGCGACCTTTCAGTAATAATTGTTCATTTATGATAACACCTAGTTATTAGTTTGTACCTGCACTTGTTGATCAGTAAAGTTATTTTCTGCCAGGACATTATCTATTAAGTTGTAACCTGAAAACACAAAATCCATTTTTTTTGTGTTTTTAAATTCAGTAAAAAAGAAAAAAAAAAGAAACAATGAAAGTCATTTCAAATGAGCACAGTAACTTACATCATGCCCCATTTTACAGACTTAAAGTGTAGCATACTACCAAAACACTACTTAAATATATATAATATAATTGTTCAGAATCTGGAGTTAATAAATAAATTCATAAAATGTAGACATCATTAAATTAAAATTTATATTCACAAATGAAAATTTGCACATTCTAAGCCTATCTTTGTGGTCTTTTTAAGAGACATTGAAAATTATATTATTTTGATTTCAATATCTACTAATAAGTAAGCTATGAAGACTCTTAGAGTTTGTTCTGCACTTAAAGTTTTTGTGTAGGAAATTTTATTTAAAACAAGGGCCTTATTTTGAATTGTTTATTTTATTTGTATTATTTATTTTTTGTATTATTATTTATAGTATTTTTAACTGTTGTATTTTTGTGATTGGCTTTCAAGTATCACTAATGTTGATATTTAGTATTTTGTACTGATTTGCATGTTCTTGTTTTCAGCAATAAAAAAATTAGCAACACATTGTCCTGAATGTAGCAATAATTAGTTTGCAACACTGGCAAAACCTGCCATTTGACATCATTTCTCAGAATTGCATGCTATAGGCTAAACTCACAATTGCGAAACAAAAAGTAGCCTATTAAAAAAACCCTGAGATGTTTTTTTTTGTTGTTTATTCAATGGAAATCTTTTCTTAATGCTGTCATGAAGTGGAAACGTGATTATCCTTCTTGGATATAAATAAATAACACAACAATGTAATTCCTAATAAAGTCAAACAAACTCACTTTAAAATTGTAAAGTATTGTATTGTAAGTTGTATTGTAAGTTTAAAGAAGAGTTATATTGTTTTTCTGGGTTACTTAAAATGGATAGTTCCATTCTTATTCTTAATATCATATACACAAAGCAAAATACATGTCAACTGTATCACTCTTTTGTGATTTATTAATCTCACTGCAAAACAATCATAGAGCTGTTATCTCATGCTATTAAAAAGATAAATGATATAAGATGAAAAAGCTTTGAGTTTACTGGTTTATACATTTATGTGTATTTTCATCCAGCAAATGCTTTTGTACTAAAATGCATTGTATATTTAAGAACAAAATGATCAAAAAACACATTACGCTGAGTGGCTTTATCGTGTTTAGATGCTAAAAAGCAGTGCTGGGGGTAACGCATTACAAATAACTAATGGCAGTTACTTTTTTTATATATATCTATTGATTGAAACCTCTCCTGTCCCCATGTTGAGAGAAATTTGGAGTTACTGCATTAATTAATCTCACTCACAAAAAAAACACAGATTCAGTATTCCTTAAAATGAATAAAAACAGTGAAATGCAACTCAGAATATGATGCAAACCTGCAATAATTAAATGTGGTAATTAATGTCAAAATATCCTTTACATGTACAATTATCCATTATGTATTTAATCCCATTTTATTCACCAGTGTCTTGGCTGCTGACCTTCGATGATCCAAAAAACTGCTCAAGATGAACTAAATTGCTGAAAAGTGTTGAACTTTCTTCTGGTGCGTTCATTTGCCAAAAATCTAACTTTTTATAATAAAAACAAACAAGGAAGCCCGATCCAGATTTAAAAAGTAACGCAAAAGTAACATAATGCATTACTTTCCATAAAAAGTAACTAAGTAACGTAATTGGTTACTTTTTTAGGGAGTAACGCAATATTGTAACGCATTACTTTCCATAAAAAGTAACTAAGTAACGTAATTAGTTACTTTTATAGGGAGTAACGCAATATTGTAACGCATTACTTTCCATAAAAAGTAGCTAAGTAGCGTAATTAGTTACTTTTTTAGGGAGTAACGCAACATTGTAACGCATTACTTTCCATAAAAAGTAACTAAGTAACGTAATTAGTTACTTTTATAGGGAGTAACGCAACATTGTAACGCATTACTTTCCATAAAAAGTAACTAAGTAGCGTAATTAGTTACTTTTTTAGGGAGTAACGCAACATTGTAACGCATTACTTTCCATAAAAAGTAACTAAGTAACGTAATTAGTTACTTTTATAGGGAGTAACGCAACATTGTAACGCATTACTTTCCATAAAAAGTAACTAAGTAACGTAATTAGTTACTTTTATAGGGAGTAACGCAACATTGTAACGCATTACTTTCCATAAAAAGTAGCTAAGTAGCGTAATTAGTTACTTTTTTAGGGAGTAACGCAACATTGTAACGCATTACTTTCCATAAAAAGTAACTAAGTAACGTAATTAGTTACTTTTATAGGGAGTAACGCAATATTGTAACGCATTACGTTACTTAGTAGCTAAGTAACGTAATTAGTTACTTTTATAGGGAGTAACGCAACATTGTAACGCATTACTTTCCATAAAAAGTAGCTAAGTAGCGTAATTAGTTACTTTTTTAGGGAGTAACGCAACATTGTAACGCATTACTTTCCATAAAAAGTAACTAAGTAACGTAATTAGTTACTTTTATAGGGAGTAACGCAATATTGTAACGCATTACGTTACTTAGTAGCTAAGTAACGTAATTAGTTACTTTTATAGGGAGTAACGCAACATTGTAACGCATTACTTTCCATAAAAAGTAACTAAGTAACGTAATTAGTTACTTTTATAGGGAGTAACGCAACATTGTAACGCATTACTTTCCATAAAAAGTAACTAAGTAACGTAATTAGTTACTTTTATAGGGAGTAACGCAACATTGTAACGCATTACTTTCCATAAAAAGTAACTAAGTAGCGTAATTTGTTACTTTTATAGGGAGTAACGCAACATTGTAACGCATTACTTTCCATTAAAAGTAACCAAGTAACGTAATTAGTGACTTTTTTAGGGAGTAACGCAATATTGTAACGCATTACTTTTAAAAGTAACTTTCCCCAGCACTGATAAAATTGCACACATTTTCCCTATAAATTACACAAAAAGAGGAAATCAAAGGCGTCTATGTCTATCAAATAAGTTGCTAGTTGCAATAGTTTAATAACAATTGTTAATTTATGCTAACACCTTGTTTTTAGTTTGTACCTGCACTTGTTGATCAGTTCAAAATATGTGGAAGAATGGAAAAGGTTCTGGTTATTTTCTGCCAGGACATGATCTGTTCAGCTGTAACCTGAAAACACAAAATACAATACATGAACCTGTGAATTATCAATACAAATACACTACACTTTTTTTTATCAGTACACTACACTTTTAGCATACTAACTAACTACCAATACACTGCTTAAAATATATTATTTCAGAATGTGTAGTTTTACTAGTTAATAAGAAAATACATAAAATGTAGTTGTTCAAAAATGTGTAACTGTTCAAAAATTGTTTTTAAAGAATAAATATATGATATTGTTTATATTTCACTAACAAATCTGAATTAACATTTCAAATCATATTCACAAACATATTTTTTTGCTGAGATTTGAGTGATCTATTATGTATTCTATGCAGTTTTGCATTGTGATTTCATGATGTGATAATGTAATGATCACAACGGCATTTAGCAACAGATTATCCTGCCTTTAGCAACTTTCTCAGAAAATGAGTTGGCAACACTGTTAGCAATTATGTCTGACTTCTTTTTTTTTTTCTGGGATTCTGTGTCTTTTTTGTCCCCAGTAAAACTCATGATGTTATTGCCTTAGAATATTCAACAGCATCAATTTTACAGTTGTTTTTGACATGAATAACACTTTTTGAACTTTGAGCATTTTTAATTTTGTTTTTAAACAATTCTAAACATTTTACAGCATTTTAAACCACCAAATGTCACCATTTTTGTCAACAATTCTTGTGTAATTATGATAGGGAGATGTAAAACATACGAAAAATTATTTTATTCAATCTTAGGTATAAAAATGTAAGGATTTGTTTACTAAATGTGTCCAACCTGTTCTGAGCAAATGCTAACACAGAAGCTCTGTCAAATAAAGCATGTTTTTTTTAAATGCTACTTTTTAAAATTATAATTTCCACTTTTTTGATATTCCCCTTAACAGAGTGGACATGTTGAAGTTGACCACATCAAATTGGAAAGATAAAACAGAGATATAAAGATAAAACTCTCTCACCTTGCCCATCCTAAAGAAATGATGTCAGCCATTTGACATGATGCAATTTCCTTTGGCCAACTTTCATTTAAAGGGCCAGTAGTCGAATATAATGAGGTGGACAATATTTTGATAGACAAGCTAAAAACCTTTATCCTTTTTTAAAAATGAATGTAATACTTGTATAGTATATAGATTAGAGAAAACTATAACTGATATACCAAACAAAGTGTTGTATTCATCATAAAAATGGCAGACACATGTCTGGGGACTTAGGAAAATTATGATATTTGGTGGTTAAAAATGCAACATGTAAAATGTTTAGAATTATTAAAATATATATATATATGCTTAAAGTTCAAAAGGTGTTATTTATGTCAAAGACAGCTTTAAAACTGATGATGAAAATTTTAAGGCAATAATATCATGATCTTCACTGGGGACATAAAAGGCACCAAATATGACTCAATTCTGAGAAAAAAGGGATAAAATAACCTTGCAATAACCTTTTTTATTGTTATTCATTGGATTCCAATGAATTTCCTTTAAATCAGTGATAAAACAAACACTTTTTCTTAATGCTGTCATGAAGTTGAAACAAGATTTTCCTTCTCTTTTTTTCAGAAGCTGTGGTCAGATATTAATAATTCCTAATAAAATCAAAATAACTCACTTTAAAATAACAAATGATATTGTTTTACGGTGTTATTGAAAATGGACAATCCCATTCTTATTCTTAACATCATATACACAAAGCAAAATACATGAATTAATCTCAATACAGAAAAATCATAGAGCTGTTATCTCTGCTGTTGAAAAGATGATGCTAAAAATAACGTTTTGGTATAACTACAGTAGGAAATGTACAAAATATCTTCATGGAACATGATCTTTTCTTAATTTTTTAATGATTTTTGGCATAAAAGAAAGATTAATCATTTTGACCCATACAATGTATTCTGGTTTTGTATATTTATATATTGTGTGTTTGTACCTACTTAGCTGTACCTACCATATTTTGGAGACAAATTTGTACCCAAAAGTGAGCTAAAGCTGTGTTTACCTAGTATTTACAGTTAAGACCCCAGGAGCAGATACGATGAACAAAGACCAGGAGTCAGGAATCGATTGAAGAAAAACTTACCGAAGAAAATAGTTGTCAGTTTCATCAGCAGAAGTCAGCTTCATCATTATATTTACACAGCAGTAATTATACTCTAACAAAAGTCACTTTAGATTATAGATTTCTGATTTCCTTTGAAATATGGATAAACTTAGAAAATCTCCACACATATAGCTCAAAAGCATACCTTCAGTGATTATTTAGCTGATCTGTGATCTGTGTTTGCATGTGAAGTGTCCCTCCAAGGATGTATATCAAACTCATAGTGCCATTCACTTTCTATCAGTCTTGGTGCAGTTATTTATCTGAGTAAAGTCTAGTCCTATAAAACAGATCCTGACACACACACACACACACACACACACACACACACACACACACACACACATAGAGACAAAACTGTGGCACTTCTTCAAGGCTGAGTTCTTCAAACAAAAAGGTCTAATCAGGAACTTTCCCCAAACATCCAGATATGAAGTACTTTTTCTCAGCTCGAGGTTTCAGACAACATTCTTCATTATTTTCTAATGCTTAAAGATGAAGAATAGAGCAAATGCTTTAATTGTACATTGGTCACATAGATGAGGCTCTAATGATGTTTGATCTGAGCGGTCATAGTAAGTCAGAAGAGTCAACATATGTTTTGATGTTTAGTTAGGTGCTTTTCTTAAACCAAGGATGGTTACAATGTTGCATTACTCCCTAAAAAAGTAACTAATTACGCTACTTAGTTACTTTTTAGGGAAAGTAATGCGTTACAATGTTGCGTTACTCCCTAAAAAAGTAACTAATTACGCTACTTAGTTACTTTTTAGGGAAAGTAATGCGTTACAATGTTGCGTTACTCCCTAAAAAAGTCACTAATTAAGCTACTTAGTTACTTTTTAGGGAAAGTAATGCGTTACAATGTTGCGTTACTCCCTAAAAAAGTAACTAATTACGCTACTTAGTTACTTTTTAGGGAAAGTAATGCGTTACAATGTTGCGTTACTCCCTAAAAAAGTCACTAATTACTTAGTTACTTTTTAGGGAAAGTAATGCGTTACAATGTTGCGTTACTCCCTAAAAAAGTAACTAATTACGCTACTTAGTTACTTTTTAGGGAAAGTAATGCGTTACAATGTTGCGTTACTCCCTAAAAAAGTAACTAATTACGCTACTTCGTTACTTTTTAGGGAAAGTAATGCGTTACAATGTTGCGTTACTCCCTAAAAAAGTCACTAATTACGCTACTTAGATACTTTTTAGGGAAAGTAATGCGTTACTCCCTAAAAAAGTAACTAATTACGCTACTTCGTTACTTTTTAGGGAAAGTAATGCGTTACAATGTTGCGTTACTCCCTAAAAAAGTAACTAATTACGCTACTTAGTTACTTTTTAGGGAAAGTAATGCGTTACAATGTTGCGTTACTCCCTAAAAAAGTAACTAATTACGCTACTTAGTTACTTTTTAGGGAAAGTAATGCGTTACAATGTTGCGTTACTCCCTAAAAAAGTCACTAATTACTTAGTTACTTTTTAGGGAAAGTAATGCGTTACAATGTTGCGTTACTCCCTAAAAAAGTAACTAATTACGCTACTTAGTTACTTTTTAGGGAAAGTAATGCGTTACAATGTTGCGTTACTCCCTAAAAAAAATCACTAATTAAGCTACTTAGATACTTTTAAGGGAAAGTAATGCGTTACTCCCTAAAAAAATCACTAATTACGCTACTTAGATACTTTTTAGGGAAAGTAATGCGTTACAATGTTGCGTTACTCCCTAAAAAAGTAACTAATTACGCTACTTCGTTACTTTTTAGGGAAAGTAATGCGTTACAATGTTGCGTTACTCCCTAAAAAAGTCACTAATTACGCTACTTAGATACTTTTTAGGGAAAGTAATGCGTTACTCCCTAAAAAAGTAACTAATTACGCTACTTCGTTACTTTTTAGGGAAAGTAATGCGTTACAATGTTGCGTTACTCCCTAAAAAAGTAACTAATTACGCTACTTAGTTACTTTTTAGGGAAAGTAATGCGTTACAATGTTGCGTTACTCCCTAAAAAAGTAACTAATTACGCTACTTAGTTACTTTTTAGGGAAAGTAATGCGTTACAATGTTGCGTTACTCCCTAAAAAAGTCACTAATTACTTAGTTACTTTTTAGGGAAAGTAATGCGTTACAATGTTGCGTTACTCCCTAAAAAAGTAACTAATTACGCTACTTAGTTACTTTTTAGGGAAAGTAATGCGTTACAATGTTGCGTTACTCCCTAAAAAAATCACTAATTAAGCTACTTAGATACTTTTAAGGGAAAGTAATGCGTTACTCCCTAAAAAAATCACTAATTACGCTACTTAGTTACTTTTTAGGGAAAGTAATGCGTTACAATGTTGCGTTACTCCCTAAAAAAGTAACTAATTACGCTACTTCGTTACTTTTTAGGGAAAGTAATGCGTTACAATGTTGCGTTACTCCCTAAAAAAGTAACTAATTACGCTACTTAGTTACTTTTTAGGGAAAGTAATGCGTTACAATGTTGCGTTACTCCCTAAAAAAGTAACTAATTACGCTACTTCGTTACTTTTTAGGGAAAGTAATGCGTTACAATGTTGCGTTACTCCCTAAAAAAGTAACTAATTACGCTACTTAGTTACTTTTTAGGGAAAGTAATGCGTTACAATGTTGCGTTACTCCCTAAAAAAGTAACTAATTACGCTACTTAGTTACTTTTTAGGGAAAGTAATGCGTTACAATGTTGCGTTACTCCCTAAAAAAGTCACTAATTACTTAGTTACTTTTTAGGGAAAGTAATGCGTTACAATGTTGCGTTACTCCCTAAAAAAGTAACTAATTACGCTACTTAGTTACTTTTTAGGGAAAGTAATGCGTTACAATGTTGCGTTACTCCCTAAAAAAATCACTAATTAAGCTACTTAGATACTTTTAAGGGAAAGTAATGCGTTACTCCCTAAAAAAATCACTAATTACGCTACTTAGTTACTTTTTAGGGAAAGTAATGCGTTACAATGTTGCGTTACTCCCTAAAAAAGTAACTAATTACGCTACTTCGTTACTTTTTAGGGAAAGTAATGCGTTACAATGTTGCGTTACTCCCTAAAAAAGTCACTAATTACGCTACTTAGATACTTTTTAGGGAAAGTAATGCGTTACTCCCTAAAAAAGTAACTAATTACGCTACTTCGTTACTTTTTAGGGAAAGTAATGCGTTACAATGTTGCGTTACTCCCTAAAAAAGTAACTAATTACGCTACTTAGTTACTTTTTAGGGAAAGTAATGCTTTACAATGTTGCGTTACTCCCTAAAAAAGTAACTAATTACGCTACTTAGTTACTTTTTAGGGAAAGTAATGCGTTACAATGTTGCGTTACTCCCTAAAAAAATCACTAATTAAGCTACTTAGATACTTTTAAGGGAAAGTAATGCGTTACTCCCTAAAAAAGTAACTAATTACGCTACTTAGATACTTTTTAGAGAAAGTAATGCGTTACAATGTTGCGTTACTCCCTAAAAAAGTCACTAATTACGCTATTTCGTTACTTTTTAGGGAAAGTAATGCGTTACAATGTTGCGTTACTCTCTAAAAAAGTCACTAATTAAGCTACTTAGATACTTTTTAGGGAAAGTAATGCGTTACTCCCTAAAAAAGTAACTAATTACGCTACTTAGATACTTTTTAGGGAAAGTAATGCGTTACAATATTGCGTTACTCCCTAAAAAAGTCACTAATTACTTAGTTACTTTTTAGGGAAAGTAATGCGTTACAATGTTGCATTACTCCCTAAAAAAGTAACTAATTACGCTACTTAGATACTTTTTAGGGAAAGTAATGCGTTACAATGTTGCGTTACTCCCTAAAAAAGTCACTAATTACGCTACTTCGTTACTTTTTAGGGAAAGTAATGCGTTACAATGTTGCGTTACTCCCTAAAAAAGTCACTAATTAAGCTACTTAGATACTTTTTAGGGAAAGTAATGCGTTACTCCCTAAAAAAGTAACTAATTACGCTACTTAGATACTTTTTAGGGAAAGTAATGCGTTACAATGTTGCGTTACTCCCTAAAAAAGTCACTAATTACGCTATTTCGTTACTTTTTAGGGAAAGTAATGCGTTACAATGTTGCGTTACTCTCTAAAAAGTCACTAATTAAGCTACTTAGATACTTTTTAGGGAAAGTAATGCGTTACTCCCTAAAAAAGTAACTAATTACGCTACTTAGATACTTTTTAGGGAAAGTAATGCGTTACAATATTGCGTTACTCCCTAAAAAAGTCACTAATTACTTAGTTACTTTTTAGGGAAAGTAATGCGTTACAATGTTGCGTTACTCCCTAAAAAAGTAACTAATTACGCTACTTAGATACTTTTTAGGGAAAGTAATGCGTTACAATGTTGCGTTACTCCCTAAAAAAGTCACTAATTACGCTACTTCGTTACTTTTTAGGGAAAGTAATGCGTTACAATGTTGCGTTACTCCCTAAAAAAGTCACTAATTAAGCTACTTAGATACTTTTTAGGGAAAGTAATGCGTTACTCCCTAAAAAAGTAACTAATTACGCTACTTAGATACTTTTTAGGGAAAGTAATGCGTTACAATGTTGCGTTACTCCCTAAAAAAGTCACTAATTACGCTATTTCGTTACTTTTTAGGGAAAGTAATGCGTTACAATGTTGCGTTACTCTCTAAAAAAGTCACTAATTAAGCTACTTAGATACTTTTTAGGGAAAGTAATGCGTTACTCCCTAAAAAAGTAACTAATTACGCTACTTAGATACTTTTTAGGGAAAGTAATGCGTTACAATATTGCGTTACTCCCTAAAAAAGTCACTAATTACTTAGTTACTTTTTAGGGAAAGTAATGCGTTACAATGTTGCGTTACTCCCTAAAAAAGTAACTAATTACGCTACTTAGATACTTTTTAGGGAAAGTAATGCGTTACAATGTTGCGTTACTCCCTAAAAAAGTCACTAATTACGCTACTTCGTTACTTTTTAGGGAAAGTAATGCGTTACAATGTTGCGTTACTCCCTAAAAAAGTCACTAATTACGCTACTTAGATACTTTTTAGGGAAAGTAATGCGTTACAATGTTGCGTTACTCCCTAAAAAAGTCACTAATTACGCTACTTCGTTACTTTTTAGGGAAAGTAATGCGTTACAATGTTGCGTTACTCCCTAAAAAAGTCACTAATTACGCTACTTAGATACTTTTTAGGGAAAGTAATGCGTTACAATGTTGCGTTACTCCCTAAAAAAGTCACTAATTACGCTACTTCGTTACTTTTTAGGGAAAGTAATGCGTTACAATGTTGCGTTACTCCCTAAAAAAGTCACTAATTACGCTACTTAGATACTTTTTAGGGAAAGTAATGCGTTACAATGTTGCGTTACTCCCTAAAAAAGTCACTAATTACGCTACTTCGTTACTTTTTAGGGAAAGTAATGCGTTACAATGTTGCGTTACTCCCTAAAAAAGTCACTAATTACGCTACTTAGATACTTTTTAGGGAAAGTAATGCGTTACAATGTTGCGTTACTCCCTAAAAAAGTCACTAATTACGCTACTTAGATACTTTTTAGGGAAAGTAATGCGTTACAATGTTGCGTTACTCCCTAAAAAAGTCACTAATTACGCTACTTCGTTACTTTTTAGGGAAAGTAATGCGTTACAATGTTGCGTTACTCCCTAAAAAAGTCACTAATTACGCTACTTAGATACTTTTTAGGGAAAGTAATGCGTTACAATGTTGCGTTACTCCCTAAAAAAGTCACTAATTACGCTACTTCGTTACTTTTTAGGGAAAGTAATGCGTTACAATGTTGCGTTACTCCCTAAAAAAGTCACTAATTACGCTATTTAGATACTTTTTAGGGAAAGTAATGCGTTACAATGTTGCGTTACTCCCTAAAAAAGTCACTAATTACGCTACTTAGATACTTTTTAGGGAAAGTAATGCGTTACAATGTTGCGTTACTCCCTAAAAAAGTCACTAATTACGCTACTTCGTTACTTTTTAGGGAAAGTAAGGCATTACTAATCAATTTTCAGTAATATTTTACTCGTTACATGTTCAGTAACGCTTGCGTTACAACAAACTTTTCGCCTGCGAGACATTAACAAATCAAAAATCCCACAAGTTCTATTTCCTGTTGGTGAATAGACGCGTGTGGTGTCATTCATCTCCTTTTCGCTTGTGGAGCGTTGTATTTTGTAACGCGGCATGATTTGACGCTCTGAGCTCGAGGTCTGCGGCCATTGGACCCGACTGGTTCGCTGTAAGTCCTATAGCACGCACTGGCCAGTGGAACAGCGGCAAATGGATAGAAATGGCAGGCGACAGTATATTCGCGAGATGGACGTATGCACATTATGCACAGGTCTCTGTTTGATCTATTTTCTTTCTAAGCAGTTATGTTTAGCCTTTATGTTAATTTCTATGGACTAAAATGACTGAGGGGTTGGTTTTCTGTTTGCACTTTATACCTGGAAAGCATAAGCTGTTCATCATGCTCACTTTGACAGTTTTGTGTTGTGAGCGATTTGAATTCAAAATGAATGAAATGGCACTGGAGTTTACATAGTCCTGTTGTATCTAATATGAATATGCCCAGTATTCACAGATATTGCCAGATAATCACTTTACCTCTACCATACAACAGACAATCTGGATCATGTGATTTTGGCTGTCATCCTTTCTTGCATTGTCTTGAACTTTCACTTTGCCAATTATAAACTATATTGTTAGTAGCTTGGATAGGCCAGAGTCATTAGTGTACATCATATCGCCTTCTACTGGATGTAAAATGATCTGAGGTACATTTTGTCATTTTAGGATGTTAAGTTTTACTTCTGTAGTTAATTTGGTGAAAGTAACTCAAAAGTAATACAGGAGTAATGTAACGTATTACAGTTCTAAGACAGTAATATTGTAATGTAAGGGATTACTTTTAAATAACAGTAACAAGTAGTAATGTATTACAATTTGGAAGTAACTTGCACAACACTGCCAAGTGCACACACACAGTAGTGAACACACACACACACACACACACACACACACACACACACACACACACAGTAGTGAACACACACACACACACACACACACACACACACACACACACACACACACACACACACACACACCGTGAACATACACCCGGAGCAGTGGGCAGCCATATAGCCATATTTTGTTTGTACAAGGAGTCTGACAACAGCCAGTGTCAGATCTGATCTCATCATCATCATCATCATCATCACGTGTCTGGAATGATATGAAGAAACAGAACAAACTGACACAGACTAAATTCAGAAAAACTGTGGCAACGTCTCAAAGATGCTTCAAGAAACCTGCCTGCAAAGCTACAATACAAGGTTTTAGGCACTTGTGTAAAAAATAAAAAATAAATAAATGAGTATGCTGTCAAAAATAATGTAATTAGTAGATTTTATTTATCACTTAACTTCTATTAACTAAATGAAATCAACATTTGGTGTGACCATCTTTTTCAGTTTAAAGCATCTTTTGCCCTAGCTGCAGTTGAGCATAGTTTTTCAGATGCTTTGCAGGTAGGTTTCTTGAAGCGTCTTGGAGACATTGCCACAGTTCTTCTGGATTTAGTCTCAGTTTGTTCTGTTTCTTCATGTCATTCCAGACTGATGATGATGATGATGATGATGATGATGATGATGAGATCAGATCTCTGTGTGGAGCACTGGCTGTTGTCAGACTCCTTGAACAAACAAAAATCTGACTGGATTATTACAATTAATGGCAAAATGAATGTTTGGAAATGTAAACTGATGTTTCCTACTGACACACTACAGCAAAAAATAAAAATAACTGACTTTAAACCATTTTTTTCTTGGTGAAAATTATAGTGGCCTAAAACTTTTGCACAATACTGTATATATATATATATATATATATGTATATGTTTTGTTAGTTGTGTGTTTTTGCATATTTGTGACCCTGGACCACAAAACAATGACCAACAATACATTGTATGGGTCAAAATTATCTATTTTTCTTTTATGCCAAAAATCATTAGGATATTAAGTAAAGATCATGTTCCATGAAGATATTTTATACATTTCCTATATTACCGTAAATATATCAAAACTTAATTTTTGATTAATAATATGCATTGCTAAGAACTTCATTTGGACAACTTTAAAGGTGATTTTCTCAATATTTAGATTTTTTTGCACCCTCAGATTCCAGAAGCCAAATATTGTCCTATCCCAACAAACCATACATCGATGGAAAGCTTATTATTCAGATGATATATGAATCTAATTTAAAAAAAAAATACCCATGTCTGGTTTTGTGGTCCAGGGTCAGGTTTTATCTTTCCAATTTGATGTGCTTGACTTTAACATGTCCACCCTGTTAAGGAGAATAAGAAAAAACTTTTTTGTAAAAGTAGTTTATAAATCGTTCACTTCTTTATTTGACAGACCTTCTGTGTTAGCATTTTTTGCTCATTTTAGGTCAAAATGTCCACTCTGTTAGTGTCAGAAAATCTAACAGGGTGGACACATTTAGTAAACAGATCCTTGTATTTATTAAAATTATTTTTTTTATTAAAATAGTGTGTGAAAACATACTTCTTTAATGTGTGTGTGTGTGTGTGTGTGTGTGTCTCCAAACAGCACGGGGGCAGCATTGAGCATCTCGCGGCGCGCCTGCGCAGAAAAACAAGGAAACAGCATCAGAGAGGAGATATTTACGTATTATTTATAAGCGGTTTCATTCAGTATTGTCAGATTTGCCAGCGTTTTAGCGTTTAGCGACGAGCAAACGCAAGTGCATGTGTGTCTGGTAACTGTTGACGATGGTGGAAAACTCTCCGTCTCCTCTGCCAGAGAGAGCCATATACGGATTCGTGCTGTTTCTGGGAGCGCAGTTCGGATTCTGTACGTCTCTCCTTCAACACAGCTCTATTATGGCAAGCCGCTTACACTTTCATTCAGTCGCAGGATATGAATTCTTGACATCAACAATTCAACTTTCACTAGTTAAAATTATAATTCTTGATGTCAGGAATTACATTTCCACTAGTAAAAAGGTTAATTTTTGATATCAACAATTGAATTTCAGCTAGTAAAAACTAATTGTTGATATCCAGAATTGTATTTTCACTAGTTAAATGTCACCATAGACTTCCATTCAAATTTAATTGTTGATATCAACAATTGATTTCTAGTTAAAATGTCAATTTCACATATCAGAAATAATTCTCACTAGTAAAAACCTTTATTTTTGATATCAATAATTGCATTGTTACTAGTGCAAATGATTCTTGATATCAATAATTCAGTTGCTGCTAGTGACAATGTTCATTTCTGATATCATGAATGCGATTGTTACTAGTAAGAATGCATTTTAGATATCTGAAATTACTCTCCTAATTATTGATAACACAAATACATTTTCAGATATCAGAAATAACAAATGTAACATGCTGAAATACATTTACAGATATCAACAATTGACATTTCAACTAGTGACAATTCAGCTGATATCAGGAATTGGCATTTTTATAGTAACAATGTAATTATTGATATCAAAAATAAGGTTTTTATTAGTGAGAATTATTTCTGATATGTGAAATTGACATTTTAACTAGTAAGAAATCAATTCTTGATATCAACAATTATAGTTTTTACTAGTTGAAATTCAATTCTTGATATCAGTAATGAACCTTTTTACTAGTGGAAATGTAATTCCTGATATCAACAATTGCCATTGTTACTAGTACAAATCCAATTTCTGATATCAAAAATTATAATTTTAACAAGTGAAAATTGAATTGTTGATATCAAGAATTCATATCCTGCGAATGAATAAAAGTCAAAACGGCTTGCCGTAGCTGTTCAGATGCAAACATATGTTCAGAAACTAATAATTATTAAGTTTGAATTGTATGTATACGCACTCATAGTATATGTGAAATGTTAAAGTTTCGAATTGATTTGACATGATTGAATAAACTTGTGTTCTGAGATCTGTTATACTGAGTTTCTTGACTATTTGAAATCTTTCCTTCATTATTGAAGTGTGGGGTTTGTCGCTATATTAATGTGTGCTGCTGTTATTGATCTCCTCAGTTCTGTATGTGGTCTGGGCTTTTGTTCCTGATGCTTGGCTTCACTCTGCTGGACTGACTTACTGGCCTCAGAAGTGAGTGAATCTGCTGTCTCATGTTCACTATGGCCCTGGGAAGCTGAATAAATAAGCTTTCCATTGATGTATGGTTTATTAGGATCGGCCAATATTTGGCTGAGATACAACTATGTGAAATTTGCAATCTGAAAAATCAAAATATTGAGAAAATCGCCTTTAAAGTTGTCCAAATGAAGTTCTTAGCAATGCTTATTACTTATCAAAAATTAAGTTTTGATATATTTACAGTAGGAAATTTACTAAATATCTTTATGGAACATGATCTTAATATCCTAATGATTTTTGGCATAAAAGAAAAATGTATCATTTTGACCCATACAATGTATTTTTGCCTATTGCTACAAATATACCTGTGCTGCTTAAGGTTTTGTGCTCCAGGGTCACATATGTTCATGTTTTCATGAAGGTGAGGCCAATGTTCTGTACTCTTGTGTTTCAGATACTGGGCTCTGGCGGCACCCATCTACCTTCTGGTCACTTTAAGCACCTGTTTGGTGCTGCTGTTTGGAGTGAATATGATGAACACGGCTCCGCTCGCGTCTGTGGACAACATCACAGGTGAGCGTCACGTTCAGACGCAGCAGCACTGATCACTAGGGTTGGGGATTATAAGAATTTTATTGATTCCGATTCCGGTTCCAATTCTGCGTAACAATTCCGATTACAATAAGATAAAATCAAGTTTTAAGTCAAACATTTAGATGTCAAACATATTTATTCTGTCTTTTGCCTATATGGTTTTACCAAAAAATACAACAGAAAAAACAACTAGACTAATATAAATTTCAAACATTAAATTGTTAAGGACAAGTAATAAAATAGGAGCAAACAAATCAATTAGTGAACGCAGAAATAAATGAAACTGAACAAATGTCAGGTACAGAAATTAAAAGTTTAAAAACTAGTGCTGTCAAACAATTAATCGCAATTAATCGCAAAAGTTTATGTCTACATACTATATGTGTGTTTACTTTGTATATTTATTATGTACATATAAATACACACACATACATGTATATATTAAAACAAATATTTATATGTATATATATTTATACCTGTATATAATTTAGATTATAAATAAACCTAAATATTTTATATATAAATCAAAAATATTTTTCTTTAATATATACATGCATGTGTGTGTATTTATATGTACATAATAAATATACACAGTACCCAAATATATAGTATGGAAACATAAACTTTTATTTTGGATGCGATTAGTCGCAGTTAATCATTTGACAGCACTATTACAAACACTGCGTAGTTTTTTTTTCATAAATAAAATATTGATCAATCCTCATTAAATTTCCGAAAAATATTCAGTCAGTTAATGATTTTCTTTAGTTCTTTGGCTGTCTCTTTAACACTGAACACAGATCTAAAAATACTGTTACACATGTTTTCTATCTGTTTGTGTTAAAAAAAACACTGCTGTGTTTATGATGATATACTGACGTATTTCATGCAGAATGGTCAATAAATGTTCTGGCCCAGAACACCCTTTTCTGCAGTGGAAATGCATGGAAATTATATGTTTGAGAACCGCTGTTCTCTGTGTTTGTGCTTCAGATGTGCGCTGCAAAAAGTTATTTTACTTCCTGCACTTAACCCCTTAGTTGTCACCGTTCCACCTGTGGGACGCTTAAGTTTACTTCACCATTTTACAGTTAAATCCTAATCCAATCATGACAAACTATACATCATTGGAAGGGTCAAAGACTCCTAAATAGATATTTGACCATTTTTTTGTTACAAATTTTAGAGGAAAAGTAATAGGATTAATTTATGACAAGAGTGCACCTCAAAAATCTACTTCATAACAAGAGTTCTGTCCTTTGTCACTGATTTTCTTCATTGCCTTTTTCTCTATCATGCTTTAGAAATCTTTAGAAATTACACATCACTTGAAAACTTCAAATCTCAAAATTCATCCTTTGCAAAAAAAATTTAAATCAGATATTGCACTGTGATGGGAAATGTACATCAAAATCATATCACAAAATGTTTTTGTTCATGAAATATTAAAAATTATGTTTAAATAATGCATTTTCATGTCTATGTTCAAAAATGGATGTGACAGTTAAAGGGTTAAATAGGTTAAAAAAACATTAAAATGCGGAATTAAAATATGCATGTCTTATCGAATACCCGTTATTGTAATTTTGCAACTGGTTCTAAAGTGGAACCGGTTCTCGATACCCAACCCTACTTTTAAAAGTAGTGCATTACAATATTAATGTGTTACATTACTTTTGCGCTACTTTTGCGTTACTTTTTAAATCTGGGCAGGACTTTCTTGTTTATCTTTAACATAGAAAAGTTAGATTGTTAGCAAATGTAAAAGCCCTTTCACACCAAAATGAAGTGAAGTGAATAAGGCTAAGGCTAAAGGAAAATTAAATTGACGTCTGTACAGTAGAACTGTAGGAAAAGAAAGAAAACACTCTTCAGCAATGAGAAAAAAAGGACACATGGAAAGTTTTGCTTATTAATATACAGTATTATTAATACACACAATTTTCTTACTTAGATTTTTTTTTTCTAGCCAAAATATCTAAAAATTCTTAAATCTGGACAAGTAAGTAATTATTGTGTTAAAAATTAAGTGTGATTTTGCTTGAAACAAGCAAAATAATCTCTGTGGGGTAAGCAAAATAATCTTTTTTTCTGTTTGAAATAAGATTTTTTTTCTTACCCCATTGGCAGATTATTTTCTTGTTCTAAGCAAAAACTCACTTAATTTTGAAATTCTGAAAACAAGAACATAATTATTTACTTGTCTAAAAAATCCTTTAATTTTTTTTGATATTTTGGCTCATTAAACGACAAAAAATGTAAGTAAGAACAGTATTTCTTCAGTGTTCGGTTGAATTGGATCAAAGGTCAGCTGCAGTCTTTGGTTAATAAAATGGGATTAAATACATAAAGGAAACAAAAAATAACTGGCATTACTTTTTTTAAAAAGTAGCTCAGATATTTTCTTGGAAATGAAAAAGGAATGTGTTACTTTACTAGATACTTGAAAAAAGTCATATTATTACGTAACACTGCTGATCTCATTCATACTGCTTGCATGGTTAAATCAAATTATTAATTGTGTGTTTGTTTGTTTAGATCGCTATGCCAAGAGTCAGCGTTTGGATGAGGATCAAGAAGGAGCGGTTCCCAGACTGCGAGACATTCCCATCAGTGAAATAAACCGCATCTTTTACCTGGATCCTCACGCGCACTGATGTGTGTCGTCGGTGCAGACGTGTGGCGTTTGCTCAGGGTTTAGACGATCAGATCCATCAGTGGCGTGACAGGCCTGAGCTCTGACTGTCAGGTGACCCAATGACCCTCGGATAGACCTGAGGGACTGCAGATGACGAAAGCACTTTAATAAAGCTCCAAAACCAGAACATCGAGCTTCGGCGTCTTCCTCAAACACCCAACTGTTGTGGTTTGGTGGTGTTGCGTGGTGGTTTGGGGTCAGAGCGTGACCTCTGTGACCTCAGACTAGAAGTGAAACGGTCAGCTCACTATCTGCCATCATCTGCTCCATCAGTCTGCGGCGGGTTCGTGTTGCTGCTCGTCTCCTTCTGCAGACACCGGCCCTCACGAGCAAACAGACGGGTGTCGGGTGGCCAGTCACCGTTTAACCTGCGACCCCGCGACCCCACGACCCCGCCGCCAGCACACCGAGAAAATACACTGCTTTTTCTCATGTTTGTTTCATTTAATAAAATACAACCACTAAGATACAATAAAGTCATCTCTACACTATTTGTCTGTTACAGACCATTTCAGATTCAATTTCAAGTTTAGTTATTTGGACTTCACTGCACAAAATGCTTTTCTTACTTAGATTTTTTGTCTTGTTTCCAGCCAAAATATCTATTAAATCTTAAATCAAGAAGGATTTTCTAGACGGGTCAAAATTGTCTTGTTTTCAGAAAAAATAAGTCAAAATTAAGCAAAATAATCTATTTCTCATCTTGAATAAAGATGATTTTGCTTACCCCATTGGCAGCTTGTTTTAAGCAAAAACTCACTTAATTTTTACTTCTTTTTTCTGAAAACAGGACAATAATTTTGACCTGTCTAGAAAATCCTTCTTGATTTAAGATTTTATAGATATTTTGACTGGAAACGAGACAAAAAATATAAGAAAAGCATTTTTTGCAGTGTACTTAAATAAACTCAAACATTTAAAGCAGCAGCTGACTTTTCTAGGGTCCGTTATTGAAGTGTTTGTTTGTGTTATTCTGACACACTGCTTTATCAGACATCCGATTATACAAAAGCCTGTTTTTAAAGTTTATATTCTGTGATGATTGTTAAAGGATTACTCCACTTCCAAAATAAAAATTTCGTCCAAGATATTCATGTCTTTCTTTTTTCAGTTGCAAAGAAATTACGTTTTTTGAGGAATACATTCCAGGATTTTTCTCTATATACTGGACTTCAATGGTGGTCAACAGATTGAAGGTTAAAAATGCAGTCTCAGTGCAATTTCAAAGGGGTCTACACAATCCCAGCCGAGGAATAAGGGTCTTATCTAGCAAAACAATTGGTTATTTTCTAAAAAAATAAATATATATACTTTTTAAGCTCAAATGCTGGTTTTGTCTAGCTCTGTGATGCACATGTGTACTCCAGTTCAAGACAGTTTGGGTATGATGAAAAACTCCCATCTCATTTCCAACTTTGCTGCAGAAGTATAGACCCAGTGTTTACAAAGTGAACATGCAAAGGAGGTCAAATGCCCTTTTACAAAAAAACAAAAACAAAGGTAAAACAGCGATGTAGGATGATTTTGAAGTTGGAGAAAATGAGATGTGAGTTTTTCCACATACCCTAACTGTCTTGAACCGGAGTACACAGAGTGCATCACAGAGCTAGACAAGACCAGCATTTGAGCTTAAAATGTCTATATTCATTTTTTAAAGAAAATTACTGATCGATTCACTAGATAGGACACTTATTCCTCAGCTGGGATCGTTTTGAGCCCATTGAAGCTGCATTTGTTAAAATTACAAATGAATACTTCTTGCATCAGACCAAGGCTGCATCTCATTGCTAGTTTTACTTGACCTTAGTGCTGCGTTTGACACTATAGACCATGACATACTGATAGATTGACTACAAAACTATGCAGGTATTCAAGGGCAGGCTTTAAGATGGTTTAGATCCTACCTGTCTGATCGCTACCACTTTGTTTACTTAAACGGGGAGTCGTCTCAATTATCACCAGTAAAGTATGGAGTGCCACAAGGATCTGTCCTAGGTCCTCTGCTTTTCTCAATATACATGTTGCCCCTTGGCAATATCATTAGGAAATACGGGATTAGTTTCCGCTGCTATGCTGATGATACTCAACTATATATCTCAACAAGACCAAGGAGTGATCCATAAAAGAAGTTTACCAAATAAGCCGGGCTTATTTCAATTAGTCTGACTTATTGTCACTTGATTTGGCTCAAAATAAGTCAGACTAACTGAAATAAGCCTGGCTTATTTGGCAAACTTGCTTTATGGAACACCCCCCGATGAAACTTTTAAGTTATCCAAGTTAACAGGGTGTGTTAAAAAAGTAAAAGATTGGATGACCAATAATTTTCAGACAGAGATATTACTTATTGGACTGTTTGATTAAAAAAATACACAGAATCTCTTGGATTACAATCTGCAACAGATGTACTGCTGCTTCCTCTACAGTCAAAAGTCTGGGTGTTATATTAGATGGCAACTTGTCTTTTGAAAATCATATTTCCCATGTTACAAAAACAGCATTCTTCCATCTTAGAAACACTGTGAAACATGTTACCTGTTTCTGATGCAGAAAAGTTAGTTCATGTATTTATGATCTAGGCTGGACTATTGTAATGCACTGCTAGGTGGCTGTCCTGCATCTTCAATAAACAAGCTGCAGTTAGTCCAAAACGTAATTCTTACCAGGTCAAGAAAATATGACCATATTACCCCAATTTTAAAGTCTCTGCACTGGCTTCCTATTAGGTTCCATATCAGTTACAAAATATTACTTCTTACCTATAAGGCCCTTAATGGTTCAGCTTCTGCGTACCTAACTAGTCTTCTACCGCTACAATCCTCACGCTCCCTAACGTCACAAAACACAGGACTCTTGGTGGCACCTAGAATATCAAAGTCCACTAAAGGAGGTAGAGCTTTTTCACATTTGGCTCCCAAACTCTGGAATAGCCTTCCTGATAACGTCTCTGTTTAAATCTAGATTAAAGACATTTCTTTAACCAAGCATTCAAATAATGTATATCATAACCTTGTACTTCAGTTACATCTGATCAAATGCACATGGTTGGTTTGCTTGGTTGGAACAGCAGCTACACTAATCATTTCTCTTTCTAATCATTTGTTTCTCTGATTGACATCCTGTGGTAACTAGGAATTACACAAGCTTCAGTCTGGATCCAGAACACCTGAGATGATGCCAGCCCTGAAACAAACATACAGCACTATCAAACTGTGCTATAAGTTTGATTGCAACATATAATCATTACTGTTAATAGTGTTTATCGTCTGTTTGATTACGTCAATATTAACAGATTTTTGACATAGCAACACTAGCAAGCTACTACTAAATATATTGTAGAAACTTTAATTTTCTGTAAAGCTGCTTTGCAATAATTTGTGTCATTAAAGCTGTAGCTTGACATTTAAACTGCATTTTTAACATTCAATCCGTTGAGCACCATTGAAGACCACTAGATGGAGAAAAATCCTGAAATGTTTTCTTCAAAAAAAAATTCTTTACAGCTGAAGAAATAAAGACATGAACATGTTAGATGACAAGGGGGTGAGTAAATTATCTGTACATTTTTGTTCTGGAAGTGAACTAATACTTCAGCGTTTACATGCTGTTATGATTGTTAATAAACAGAGGATAAAAATGCATATTGAGAAATATTGTTTTATTTGTGGTTTAGATTTTAATAATACATACAACTGTGCATAAATTCCAGGAAAAACATAAAAAAACACTATCAGGTTATTATCACCTTAAAGGGATAGTTCACCTAAAAATGAAAATTCTATTATCATTTACTCACCTTCAAGTTGTTTCAAACTTGAAGTTTCTTTCTTACATAAAGCTTTCCATTGATGTATGGTTTGTTAGGATAGGACAATATTTGACCGAGATACAACTATTTGACAATAAATATCCGAGGATGCAAATAATAATAATAAAATGTAAACACTGAGAAAATCACCTTTAAAGTTGTCCAAATGAAGTTCTTAGCAATGCATATTACTAAAAAAAAAAAAAGTTTTGATATATTTACGGTAGGAAATTTACTAAATATTTTCATGGAACATGATCTTAATATCCTAATGATTTTTGGCATAAAAGAAAAATGTATCATTTTGACCATATAATGTATTTTTGCCTATTTCTACAAATATGTGCTACTTAAGTCCGGTTTTGTGCTTCACACTGCAAAAAATGCTTTTCTAGCTAAGATTTTTTGTCTTGTTTCCAGCCAAAATATCAAAAAATTCTTAAATCAAGGAAGATTTTCTAGACAAGTAAAAATTATTGTCTTGTTTTCAGAAAAAAGAAGTCAAAATTAAGTGAGTTTTTGCTTGAAACAAGCAAAATAATCTGCCAATGGGGTAAGCAAAATCATCCTATTTCAAGCAAAAAACAAGATTATTTTGCTTGTTTCAAGCAAAAACTCACTTTATTTTGACTTCTTTTTTCTGAAAATAAGACAATAATTTTTACTTGTCTAGAAAATCCTCAATGATTTAAGAATTTTTAGATATTTTGTCTAGAAACAAGACAAAAAATCTTAGCTAGATAAGCATTTTTTTGTCCTTAGGGTCACATATATGCTCAGCTCATACATGTTCAGAACATCTTAAGGATGAGTAAAGGCTAGTTTTCATTTTTGGGTGAACTATGCCTTTAAGGGTGTTCCCAGAAGAGGGACGAAGTGAAGGATCTTCCTCAGATCAAAGGTGTGTTTAGTCTTTGATGGCGTGACCCGTCTCAGCGGCGCGTGACCCGACCTGTCCTGCTGTATTTCTGCTGGTCTCAGGTGATAATCCTACTCCTGTGGATCCGCGCCGCTTCCTGAAACGCACCGCCGTGTTTCCGATCTCCATTCAAACGGCTTGTTTCCTAAACAGTGTTCTGCTTCCTGATGGTCGCACGCTTCGCTCTCGGCTCACGAGTGAGTTCATGTTATAGACGTGCGGATCTGATGGGTTCAACAAGTGTCTATTTCATCCTCCTCCTCCTCAGAGCTGGAATCTTCATCGTTGTAAAAGTGCAGTGTGGCCTGAGCAGGGAAACTGGCCAAAACTGTTCTTCCCAGATGAGACAGATACTCCTGCATCCTGGATCTGGGCAGAAAGAGCCTGCGGATGGATGCAACCCGTTAGAAACACACACAACTCACTGACAGACCTGCAAAAGGAGGCTTATCTTACTTAGTGTTTTTGTCCTGTTTCTAGTCAAAATACACTTAAAATTCTTAAATTAAGATGCATTTACTAGATAAGCAAAATGACATTTTCACCGCAAAAATGCTTTTCTTATTTAGGTTTTTGTCTCGTTTCCAGCCAAAATATCTAAACATTCTTAAATCAAGAAGGATTTTCTAGACAAGTAAAAATTATTGTCTTGTTTTCAGAAAAAAGAAGTTCAAATGAAGTGAGTTTTTGCTTGAAATAAGTAAAATAATCTGCCAATGGGGTAAGCAAAATAATCTAGTTTTTTGTTTGTTTTAAGCAAAAACTCACTTCATTTTGACTTCTTTTTTCTGAAAACAAGGCAAAAAACTTGACTTGTCTAGAAAATCCTTCTTGATTTAAGAATTTTTAGATATTTTGGCTTGAAACGAGACAAAAAATCTAAATAAGATTTTTTTTTTTGCAGTGTTAGAGATATTTAGTGTTGTTTCCATGGTGGAAAAACTAAGTAAATTTTGCTTGAAACAAGACTAAATGGCCCGGTTTCATAGACAGGGCTCAGTCTAAACCAGGATTACACTGCAAAAAATGCTTTTCTTACTTAGATGTTTTGTCTTGTTTCCAGCCAAAATATCTAAAAATTCTTCAATCAAGAAAGATTTTCTAGAAAAGTAAAAATTATTGCCTTGTTTTTTGCAGTGTAGGCCATAGTCTGATTAAGACATTTAAGTAATTTAAAAAAAATGTGCCTTAGAAAAAACATTACTGATGTGCATCTTGAGACAAAACAAAGATATATTTTAAGATCAGTCAGTGCAGGTTTCTTTCAGTTGAAACAGCTCAGGTTTACATTTTAGTCTAGGACTAGGCTTAAGCTATGTCTGTGAAACCGGGGGAATATCTTGGCATTTTGCTTATCTATTAAATGTGTATTAATTTAAGAACTTTTTTTTTTTGCAGTGGGAGAACGTTCTCAGAACTTTAGTTTCCAGCAATTTTAAAAGAACATTGATCCAGTTATCTGGCCTTTAGTAACATTCTCGCAACATTATTAAAATCATTATTTTTTACATTGTCTTATTTCGTTAACATTTTAGTTGGATGCTTATCTAAAGTTTTTGAAATGCAGGAGAACATGCAAATCTAAAATTCCCATAATGTTCGCAAAATGATAAACCAGAATATTCACAAAACAATAAAAATATTTTGAAAACATTCAAAAAAACTGGACATTCTGAACATTCAGAGAACAACATATTTTTGTTTGCTGTCTACTTAAAAACAACTAGGGCTGTCAAACGATTAATCGCACCCAAAATAAAAGTTTATGTTTACATACGATATATGTGTACTGTGTATATTTATTATGTACATATAAAAATACACACTCATGTATACATTTATAAAAAAATTCTATTTATATTTATACCCGTATACAATTTAGATTATAAATAAATATAAATATTTCAGATATAAATCTAAAATATTTTTCCTTAATATATACGTGTGTGTGTATATATTTATAGCATGTAAAGTTAAACTTTTATTTTGCATGCAATTAATCGCGATTAATCGTTTGACAGCACTAAAAACATCTAATAAACAAAAGTGTTTTTGACTTCTGAATGTAGAGGAAGAGCGTCAGACCTCACAGGATGATGGAAAACATCTCCAGACGTCTGAACCCGTCTCAAACCTCCAGGAACCACCTGAAGAACACAAGAACACAGGTTAAAACCTGCAACCAACAGTGCAAACTTATAACAAGATGTACTTTACTTTATAATAAGATGGACATTAACATATCGACAAATACAGACACTAAAGCAATGAAATCAAGTTACTTTATTGAATTGCGTCTCTCCTGCTGAAAGATCCCACGGTCTCCATATCGCAGGACAACTATCAGAACACAGGAGAGCGAGTTACTCACGCTGACAACTCTAAAACTAGAGAACACAGAGGAATTGGACATAAACTCTTACCGGAGCGTCGCATCCACGTCTAAACTCACCGGCAGCATCTTTCACACTGACCGCGCGCTCACGCTCACTGATGAAGACGCGCACGCGCTGAGAGTGGGCGTGTTCTGCGTGCACCCGCCGGCCAATAATGAAGAAAACCTTGGTTTAACTTTAGTGCAGGGTATTTAAATATATTTAATACTGGTATGCTACAACAAAACGTAAGGCAAAGACCGATTTTGAGGGTTTTTGCTTATCTCAGATTAGGTTCAGCCAAAGCTTCTATATAATTAAAGAGTGAACTCAAATCTCATACATTAATTTTGGACGTCTTTTATGGATCACTGTACTAATGTTACTCGCTCATATGTTTCTCACTCAGATTCTTGAACTAGTCGCGCGGCCGCTAGAGGGCAGGAGAATAAAGTCTGTGTCTGAAAGAACAGTGGAAAAGATTAACTCTAGTATGGCAAGCCGTTTTGACTTCTATTCATTCGCAGGATATGAATTCTTGATATCAACAATTCAGTTTTCACTAGTTAAAATTATAATTCTTGATATCAGAAATTGGATTTTTACTAGTAACAATGGCAATTGTTGATATCAGGAATTACATTTCCACTAGTAAAAAGGTTCATTATTGATTTCAACAATTGAATTTTAGCTAGTAAAAACTATAATTGTTGATATCAAGAATTGTATTTTCACTAGTTAAATGTCACCATAGACTCCCATTCAAATTTAATTGTTGATATCAAGAACTGATTTCTTACTAGTTAAAATTTAATTTCACATATCAGAAATATAATTCTCACTAGTAAAAACCTTTATTTTTGATATCAATAATTACATTGTTACTAGTAAAAATGCCAATTCCTGATATCAAGATTTCACTGTCACTAGTTGAAATGTCAATTGTTGATATCTGTAAATGTATTTCAGCATGTTACATTTGTTATTTCTCATATCTGCACATGTATTTCCGTTATCAATAATTAGGAGAGTAATTTCAGATATCTAAAATGCATTCTTACTAGTAACAATCGCATTCATGATATCAGAAATGAACATTGTCACTAGTAGCAATTAAATTGTTGATATCAAAAATGGACATTTGCACTAGTAACAATGTAATTATTGATATCAAGAATTGGCATTTTAACTAGTAAGAAATCAATTCTTGATATCAACAATTATAGTTTTTACTAGTTGAAATTCAATTGTTGCTATCAATAATGAACCTTTTTACCAGTGAAAATGTAATTCCTGATATCAAAAATTGCCATTGTTACTAATTTTAACTAGTGAAAATTTAATTGTTGATATCAAGAATTCATATCCTGAGAATTAATAAAAGTCAAAACGGCTTGCCATACATTTGCACTAGTAACCATGTAATTATTGATATCAAAAATAAAGGTTTTTACTAGTGAGAATTGTATTTCTGTATATTGTATATGTGAAATTGACATTTTAACTAGAAAGAAATCAGTTCTCGATATCAACAATTAAATTTGAATGGGAGTCTATGGTGACATTTTAACTAGTGGACTAGCTCATTCATTTGAGTGAGATCGGAACTTCGCGGATCGCGATTCATGTGATTCAGATCGGAATTTTCCGATGGTTTCCGAATCATTGAGATTGGGATTATACGGAGCGCGGATGGCGAGTCGTTTGATTTAAATCAGGATTTCGAAGCTGGTTTGTGAATCTTTTGATTCAGATCGGGACTTCGGTGTGTGTATGGCAAATCTTTTTTATTTATTTATTTTTATTAAACGGTGTAAAACATCAAACCAAGGTAGTACAGCTCCAAAAACAGAAATCATGTTATTTTTGCTTGTTTGTTTTTGTATAACCACAGTTTTATTCCAAATATGATGATTAAACTATATTGTTACTGTAGAAAAATGTGTGGTTACCATGATCACTGTTGTCTGATTTCATATTTAGGGAGAGAACTAGTTTCCAAACATCACTATGGTATAATTTTCAAGGGTGTAGAATTTAGAGATGCTATGACATGTCCCTATTTCCACACTTTACTAAATTGTCCCTAGCAATCATTTTGATCAAACAATTAAATGTCTTTTTTCTGGTGTTATGTTCTCACTAATGCCGAAGTCAAACCTACACCCCTGAACAAATCTCTTAAATTTGTTGAGTACCTTTCAGCCTGTAAATGATTTGACTTGAGTTTTTTTTTATTTCACACTGCTGCTGCCATATGACATATTCATAAATGATAAATACAGTTGTGAAGAGAGATCTCAGCAGCTGCTGATTCAGTGCAATACCAAAACTCATTACTCAAGTCACAGTTTCAGTTATGAGAACAAATCCCTGTTTAGACACCATTCATTTAACAATGATTACCTAACAATATGTTCCAACAACCCTTTATTAGCATTTATGTTAAGTAAATATGATTTCTGGATGTTCTCTGAACATTTAAACATCCAGTGTTTTTAAAACAGTTTTAAATATGTTTTTTTCTTGGTTATGTGAACATTAAGATAGCATTCCACTGTAACATTTTGCAAACACATGAACATTACTATTGAATGTTGTCTGAAACAAGTCACATTAAAAACCATTAGATGACACCAACTAAAACATTACATGAGCAATGCATAAATCATGTTTTTGGGTTAACGCTCTGTTAATGTTTCTAGAAGAACATTTCTTCATAACTTGACAGAACTTTGCCAGAACATTCTGATCTGGGTTCCTGAAGAAACAAACTCCTTCGATTAATTTGGTTCATTCTCACTGAGGAGTCAACATAAGCCTTTGTTTACTCATTCACACAGAGAGAAATAAAAACCCAAAGTGAATATTTAGATATGGTTTATTTATGAGCTTTGATCATTGATCTGAATCTAAATCTTTGTCAAAGACATGATTTTCTCAGTTTTTTGCTTAAAAAGATTGCATGAAGCTAGTGTAAAACAGTATTTTTGTTGAAAAGCAGAGGCCCTGTTCTTCACGTTGACATATTGCATGTTTAGATAACATAATATTTAATGCAACAAAATATTCTTGGAGCTTTGAAAGCTTTGTGAAAATGATTAAAAATGCTGGCAGGGAAAGAGTTCACTTCCAGAACAAAAATTCACAGATGATTTACTCACCCCCGTATCATCCAAGATGTTCATGTCTTTCTTTCGTCATTCGTAAAGAAATTATGTTTTTTAAGGAAAACATTTCAGGATTTTTCTCCATATAGTGGACTGAAATGGTGCTCCTGAGTTTGAACTTACAAAATGCAGCTTCAATGGGCTCTAAATGATCCCAGACAAGAAATAAGGGTCTTATCTAGCATATTTTATGTATTCTGGTTCAAAACTCCCATCTCATTTTATCCTCCAACTTTAAAATCATCCTACAACTGTATCATTTTGCAAACACATGAACATTACTATTGAATGTTGTCTGAAACAAGTCACATTAAAAACCATTAGATGACACCAACTAAAACGTTCCTGAAAAAATTACATGAGCAATGTATAAATCATGTTTTTGGGTTAATGTTTTGAGAACATTACTAAAGAACAGACAACACTGAACGAACGCTCTGTTAATGTTTCTAGAAGAACATTTCTTCATAACTTGACAGAACTTTGCCAGAACATTCTGATCTGGGTTCCTGAAGAAACAAACTCCTTCCATTAATTTGGTTCATTCTCACTGAGGAATCAACATAAGCCTTTGTTTACTCATTCACACAGAGAGAAATAAAAACCCAAAGTGAATATTTAGATATGGTTTATTTATGAGCTTTGATCATTGATCTGAATCTAAATCTTTGTCAAAGACATGATTTTCTCAGCTTTTTGCTTAAAAAGATTGCATGAAGCTAGTGCTTTTTGTTGAAAAGCAGAGGCTCTGTTCTTTACGTTGACGTATTGCATGTTTAGATAACATAATATTTAATGCAATAAAATATTCTTGGAGCTTTGAAAGCTTTGTGAAAATGATTAAAAATGCTGGCAGGGAAAGAGTTCACTTCCAGAACAAAAAATTTACTCACCCCCGTGTCATCCAAGATGTTCATGTCTTTCTTTCTTCATTCGTAAAGAAATTATGCTTTTTAAGGAAAACATTTCAGGATTTTTCTCCATATTGTGGACTGAAATGGTGCCCCTGAGTTTGAACTTACAAAATGCAGCTTCAATGGGCTCTAAATGATCCCAGACAAGAAATAAGGGTCTTATCTTATTGTCTAGCTCTGCGATGCACATGCGTATTTTATGTATTCCGGTTCAAAACTCACATCTCATTTTCTCCTCCAACTTTAAAGTCATCCTAAATCACCCAAAGAAGGTCAAACATCTTTACAAACTGTATCATTTTGCAAACACATGAACATTACTTTTGAATGTTCTCTGAAACAAGTCACATTAAAAACCATTAGATGACACCAACTAAAATGTTACATGAGCAATGTATAAATCATGTTTTTGGGTTCATGTTTTGCGAACATTACTAAAGAACAGACAACACCGAACGAACGCTCTGTTAATGTTTCTAGAAGAACATTTCTTCATAACTTGACAGAACTTTGCCAGAATATTCTGATCTGGGTTCCTGAAGAAACAAACTCAGTCCATTAATTTGGTTCATTCTCACTGAGGAATCAACACATAAGCCTTTGTTTGTTTATGTCTCATTCACACAGAGAGAGAACAAAACCCCAAAGTGAATATTTAGATATGGTTTATTTATGAGCTTCTTGTGACACAGAGTAATTATCTAAATCAACAAGAAAACCAGAATGAATCGCCGTCGTATGTGCGCTAAATCTGTATAAACACTGTATAATGTACCATATTATGGCTTGTGAAATAAGCTTTAGAGAAGGATCTGAAGACATTAAAATCATGTTCATATTCCTGATTTAATATTCTCGAGTGACCGAACTCAACAGAAATGAAGGAATGGCTGGATCTGGCGTGACGTGAGACGTGTTTGAATGGCTTCGTATCAGCAGGGCGCTTTAAAGGGCACTTCATCAAACGTACGGAGCGCTGAATGTTCCAGTCTTTACTGTAGAGGATTATTGGAGGACAGGCTCTGATAGAGACTCTCTCCCTCCCGACGCGTCACCCACTTACAGATGAAACGGCACGATACGCGTTACAACAGGACCTGCGGAAGCTCCTTTCTGCCACAGAATAAACATTTTGGTGCATTAACTTGAGACAAAAAGTATGCATCTTGAGATTTAAATGTACAATCGTGAGAACAACATTTTGAGTTATAATTTGGAGTAAAAAAGTCAAAAGTGAGCTATAAATTGTGAGAAAATCTGAATTATGAGCAGTGTTGGGGTAATGCATTACAAGTAACACAAATTACGTAATAATTTCAAGTAACTAGTAAAGTAACGCATTACTTTTTCATTTCCAAGAAAATATCTGAGTTACTTTTTTAGTTACTTTTTGTTTCCTTTATGTATTTAATCCCATTTTATTAACCACTGACTTTGCTGCTGACCTTTTGTTGATCCAATTCAACCATAGATTTTTCAATTCTTTCTTAGATTTTTTGTCTTGTTTCCAGCCAAAATATATATAAAAAAATATTCTTAAATCAAGAAGGATTTTCTAGACAAGTAAATAACTATTTTCTTGTTTACAGAAAAAAAACATGTCAAAATTAAGTGAGTTTTTGCTTAGAACAAGCAAAATAATCTGCCAATGTGGTAAGCAAAATAATCTTGTTTCAAGCAAAAACTCACTTTTTTCTGAAAACAAGACAATAACATGTACTTGTCTAGAAAATAATTCTTGATTTAAGAATTTTTTAGATATTTCGGCTGGAAACAAGACAAAAAATAAAAGCTAGAAAAGCATTTTTTGCAGTGCAAATGAGCAATTCTGAGAGAAAAAATGTCCTAATTGTGAGATATAAACTCACAGTTACAAGAAAAAACCATTCCTTTACTTTCCTGATGTTTTTATTCTGTGGCTGAAACAGAAGTACAGACTCTGGACTGTACTGTGGAGCAGGAGAGCGTCTGGCGTTACGGACCGGTCTCAGGACAGACGGCGTATTCAATTTGACGGGAATGAAAACGAGGCTGTTGAACTCCAGCTCACTGCTGTAAACACCGTACACCTCACTCCATTCACAGCAGCGTGTCAAACACTGCCATCAGTCCATCATAAACATAGTTTGCTACACTGCCGTCACATCACCTCACCATTTACAAAATAAAAACGCTCATTTAGCATTTCTAATTCAATTTGCGAGAGTCTGATCAAATAATGAGTCCAAACAGAGATTCATCACACTGCATTGTGGGATACAGTGCGCTCTGCTGTTCACTGCACATTTGGAGTACGTTAACATTCAGGATCATGTTCAGTAGCGCAGATCAGTTGTTATTTTACTGATGATATTAGACATCTTTATTTTCTATCCAGCTATTTCACAATGCAAAAAGGCTTATCTTACTTAGTATTTTGTCTTGTTTCTAGACAAAATATCTAAAAGGATTTTCTAGACAAGAAAAAAACATTGTCTTGTTTTCAGAAAAAATAAATCAAAATTAAGTGAGGTTTTGCTTGAAACAAGCAAAATAATCTTATTTCAAGCAGAAAACTAGATTATTTTGCTTACCCCATTGGCAGATTATTTTGCTTGTTTCAAGCAAAAACTCATTTAATTTTAATTTCTTTATTCTGAAAATAAGACATTAACGTGTACTTGTCTAGAAAATAATTCTTGATTTAAGAATTTTTAGATATTTCGGCTGGAAACAAGACAAAAAATCTAAGCTAGAAAAGCATTTTTTGCAGTGTATTTACTATGTAAGCAAAATGACAGAAGCCTTGTTTCCAAGAGAAAAAAAAAAAAAAACGAAATTAAATGCAGTATAAGAAAGCTTAAAATAAGAAAAATGATCTGCCGGTGCTTAAGTAAAATACTCCTGTTTTAAGAATATATTACTTACACCACTGGCAGAATATTTTACTTAATTTAAAACTAAATTAAGCACATTTTGCTTAAAACAAGATTAATATCTTGTTATTTTGCTTATCTAGTAAATGCATCTTAATTTAAGAATTTTTTTAGATATTTTGACTAGAAACAAGACAAAAATACTAAGTAAGATGAGCTTTTTTGTAGCGCAAAACATTTTTTTCCCTTGGGTATGTTGTGTTTCTTGGAACATTTTAATTTGATCATTGTGCAAATATTATGGGAATGTTACTTTTGATGTTCTTGGAATGTTCATTTAAAATTAACATCTGACTAAAACATTTTAGAAACACAACATTTCCATGAACAATGTATAAATAATGTTGTAGTGCTAAAGTTTTAAAAACGTTATTAAGGACCAGATAACTTTGAACAAATGTTCTATTAATGTTACTGGAAGAACATTTGTGACCCTGGAGTAAGCAGCACAGGTATATTTGCAGCAATAGCCAACAATACATTGTATGGGTCAAAATGACTGATTGTTCTTTTATGCCAAAAAACATTAGGATATTATATAAAGATCATGTTCCATGAAGATATTTTGTAAATGTCCTACCGTAAACATATCAAAACTTAATTTCTGATTAGTAATATGCATTGCTAAGAACTTCATTTGAACAACTTTAAAGGTGATTTTCTCAGTATTTAGATTTTTTGCACCCTCAGATTCCAGATTTTCAAACAGCTGTATCTCGACCAAATATTGTCCTATCCTAACAAACCATACACCAATGGAAGGCTTATTTGTTTTTTCAGATGAAAAGTTTACCCTTTTGTCTGGTTTTGTGGTCCAGGGTCACATTTATTCATAACTTTGAGAGAACCTTGGTGGAATATTAGCTAAAGTTCAGAGAAAATGTTGGTTAGCCCATATAGTATACGACCTTAAACTCTTTCCCCACCATTGACAGAATTTTCCAGCTTTCTGTTTTTACTGCTATACAGTAGGAGGCGCTATTACATATTTCTTAAAGAGTACTGAATGTCTACACAAAAACACGCCAAAGGAAGAAGCAGAAACAAACGATCGCGCATGTAAGCAGATGCACATGTAAAATAATGTGATCTTCAGACATGAACCGTTACTGAATAAATTGTTGATGAGGTGACTGATTTAGGACTGTGAAGTTTTGGATGTGTTGATGGAAGCAATCGAATCTTTCATTTGATCGTTGATCTAAATCTAAATATTTGTCAAAAACATGATTTTCTCAGCTGCTTAAAATTTAGCTTTTTTCATGTAAACCACAGTCAAGTGTTGCATGAGGCTAGTGTAAAACAGTATTTTTGTTGAAAAGCAGAGGCTCTGTTCTTTACGTTGACGTATTGCATGTTTAGATAACATAATATTTAATGCAACAAAATATTACTGGAGCTTTGAAAGCTTTGTGAAAATGATTAAAAATCCTGGCAGGGAAAGAGTTCAAAATTCAGAACAAAAATTCACAGATAATTTACTCACCCAAGAAAAAGAAATCATGTTTTTTATGGAAAACATTTCAGGATTTTTCTCCATATAGTGGACTTCAATGGTGCCCACGAGTTTAAACTTACAAAATGCAGCTTCAATGGGGTCTAAATGATCCCAGACAAGAAATAAGGGTTTTATCTTATTGTCTAGCTCTGCGATGCATATGCATATTCTATGTATTCCGGTTCAAAACTCCCATCTCATTTTCTCCTCCAACTTTAAAATCATCCTACATCGCTGCAGAAGTACTGACCCGGTGTTTACAAAGTGAACGTGCAAAGAATGTCAAACATCTTTAATGTGTCTGTTCAAAGTACCATAATCTATGGAATAATTATTGCTAGTGTTATTCTGAGGCTGTGGAAAACAGATACTGTTCCTCAGTTTAAGACCTGGTTGACCTATCTTACTGGAATATTGCACATGGAAAGAGTTATGGGTAATCTAGAAAAATTTTACAGTATATGGCAACCATTTTTAGATCATTTGGACCAATATAATGTTGACTCCATTCTGCAATGTAGTGCCTATGCTGTCTGCCTTATTCTGATTGCTTCTGTGTTTTTCCACTGAAACTGCCAATATGCCCTGATTACTCTTAAAAGTCTGTTTTTTTTATGTATTTTGTTATTTTATTATTATTGTTTGGTTTGGTGTTTATTATGCAATGTAAAAAAACTAATAAAAATCAAACATAAAAAACAAAAAATAAAGGTCAAACATCTTTACAAAAAAAAAAAAGGTAAAACAGCGATGTAGGGTGATATTGACATACTCCAACTGTGTGCACAGAGTACACATGCACATCACAGAGATAGACAAGACCAGCATTTGAGGTTAAAACGTATATAAATTGTCAATTTGTTTAGAAAATAACCGATCGATCACTAGATAAGACCCTTATTCCTCGGCTGGGGTTGTTTAGAGCCCTTTGAAGCTGCATTTAAACTGCATTTTGTAATTCAAACTCGTGGGCACCATAGACGCCCATTATATGGAGAAGATTCCTGAAATGTTTTCCTCAAAAAACTAATTTCCTTACGACTGAACAAAGAAAGACATGAACATCTTGGATGACATTGGGGCCCTATTTTAACGATCTAAACGCAGTGTAAAGCGCACGGCGCAGGCGCGCTCAGGGCGTGTCCAGATCCACTTTTGCTAATTTAACGACAGGAAAATAGGCGCCGGTCCGGGCGCATAGTCGAAATGGGTTGTCCCTATTCTCTTAATAAGTAAGGGGTGTTTTTTGGGCGTAACGTTCAATAAACCAATCGGAGTCTCATCTCCCATTCCCTTTAAGAGCGAGTTGCACTCCTCAGTAAACTGAGTTCAGCGAGTGATGTTTTGCTGAAATGACCTGTTAAGTGGCCAGTCAATATTTCATTCGTCTGCGTTGGATGCAGGCTTTCAAATAGCTCCGTGCGAGGAGTCAGTTAATATATATGTGTGTGTATAGGCACGATTGTTCAATTAATTAGCCAATTTCATTCATCATTATAAGTACTAATAGGCTGAACTGCAAATAGGTCGCCTAATTCTACTACACGCAGTGGCTATCCATCATTACATGCTTATATTGATGTAGCCTACACAATAATATTGTTTTACACTGTAATGCTTTTGTTTTTAATATTTGGCATGTTTGTGTGATGATCCCTGTGTGTAATAAGCAAAGTGAACGCGCGTTGTGGAGCTGCCCAGAGGCGCATGATCTACCAATGCGCTCTTTAAATAACAAAACAAATATTGCGCCATTGACTTTAGACTTTATAGCAGGTTTGAGTTGGTCTATGGCGCAGTCTATTTTCAGTTCCTCAAAATAGCAGCGCGCCAACAATGCGCCCGAACACACCTCTGTTTTAGACCGGCGCAAATGCATTTGCTAATTAAACGATGCGGCGCTGGACTGGAAAATGCGAACTGCGTCGGACTTAAACTAGCAAACACACTTGCGCTGCGCCTTGCGCCAAGTGTATGATAGGGCCCATTATCTGTAAACTTTTGTTCTGGAAGTAAACTTTACTATAGCCAGAGGCGTCACTAGGTTTTAAGGACAGGGGGGCTTAGCCCCCAACAGATGCACACAGTGAACGAATGTAGTGCATGAGCACAAAATTTCACAAAGAGAAAATAAAGACTGACAAACTGCTTTTGAGTTATTTTGGACAGATTAAACAATGTGTGTCTGCAGGAGTAGATGCAGCGGAGCGTAAAGTAGCAGTGAAAACGTGGACTGGATTTTCAGTAATGTGGGTGTTCCCTATGAACAACTGGAACGGATTCAATAACGAAGCGCTGACGCTACCTTAACAGATTTATGATCAGAAATAGTGACGGGTTTATATTATTATTTATTTATTTAAACTCATATTAGTCCGCCTTTATATTGAATTTGTCTGCAATTTTTGTAGAAAAAAGTAGAATAAGTTAAAAAAAAAACTTAAATAAACCCCCACCTATTTTAGGGGGGCTTAAGAATATTTTAGTGAGGCTTCAGCCCCCCTAAAATAGGCCTAACGACGTCCCTGGCTATAGCGAACATCTCTCGGACATTTGTGATTCTTCCATCATGTGATCGCAGCCCCGTTTTCACTTGCGTTAAATGAAATACATCGGTCGCGCGCTGTAATCGTTAAACGGTGAGGTGTTAGTGACTCGAGGGGTCGGCTCTTTGGTCTCGTGTGCGAGTGAACGCTGATGCGTCTCGTGGTCAAACTCACGTCTGCTGCCGCCGCTGGAGCGAACGAACAGAAACAGTCCAGAAAGACTCTGCAGCATCAGGTCCGTTTATCCAAATATGACTATGAGTTAAAGGAAGAGCAAAGAGAGAGAAAGATCATGGCTGATGACGGTACGGAAGGTTATTGGAGCAGACATGCACGCTCACACACGCTCACACACTCACACACACACACACCATCATCAGCCCCACAATCCCATGCAACACGAGCGCACCGCCGTCTTCTCTCCGGGAGTCCGGTTTGCATCTGCTGTGCGTCCTCTAGTATGGCCTACAGTACTGCAAACTATGTACATCAGAGTCCGTCGACTACAGGAATCGCTTGTACATGCGTGGATAAATACGTCTGTCGCTATTCCAGAAGGCAGAATATCAAACAACCTCGCATCTCAAACCCAACGGATATATACAAAAAAATACAAATGCAAATGCCCTAGAATAGATCTATATATATATTCATATACATATATAGGTTTTAATCTTTGAATTACAAATCTGAAAATATCATTTCTTATCTTTAAGAAAAAAAACTGGTTTCGGGAACCATGCAGTCGCCCCGCGCGCGAGAAAGAGAGAAGCGCGTGAGATGGGGGTCCGTGTCCTCGGCCCGCCTCGGGGCGCTTTCCTGAGCTGACCTCTGACCTCTGACCTCAGCCGGCCTTGTCCGGCGGCGGCGCAGAGGCGAGGAGAGATTGGCGTGTGCTCCTACACTTTCGACTCGTTCTCTATGTTGGCGACGTCCCCGTTCCTCTCGGTCAGCTCCTGGGCCTCGCCGCCGCTCCTCTTGTCCCGCGGCTCCTCCTGCGAGTCCGGCAGCCCCTGTTGGCTCAGTTTGCTGGCCACCGACCAGGTGAGGGGCAGGTGGGAGCGCGCCGTCATTTCGGCCAGCTCTCGCGCGCTGCAGCTGGGCGTGTTGGTCTCGTAGATTTCGTGGAAGCTGTTGTAGTCGACCTCGTAGAAACCGTCCTCCAGGGTCAGGACGGGCGTGAAGCGGTAGCCCCACTTGATCTCGCTGGCCACGTACGAGCTGCGCGCCTGACACGTCATTCCTGAGGGAGACACAGAACGAGTAAATCAGTAAATTGCACACGTTTTCAGTGGTCAAAAAGCAAATGTGACCCTGGACCACAAAACCAGTCTTAAGTCGCTGGGGTATATTTGTAGCAATATTCAAAAATACATTGTATGGGTCAAAAAAATGTTATGCCAAAAATCATTAGGATATTAAGTAAAAATCATGTTCCATTAAGATATTTTGTAAATTTTGTAAAACTTAATTTTTGATTAGTAATATGCATTGATAAGAACTTCATTTGGACAACTTTAAAAGTGATTTTCTCAATATTTTAATTTTTTTGCACCCTCAGATTACAGATTTTCAAATAGTTGTATCTCTAACAAATATTGTCCTATCCTAGCAAACCATACATCAATGGAAAGCTTATTTATTCAACTTTCAGAAGATATATAAATCACAATTTTGAAAAATTGACACTTAAGACTGGTTTCGTGGTCCAGGGTCACAAATGTGGGTCAGTTTGCAAAAATATGAGACTTTCCTTCTAAAGAGGTGTGTCTGATGAACAAATAATGTTGAAACTAGAGATGAATCTCATTTCTTTCTGTCAAAACAACTGCATTGAATGTACCTGTCCAGATTGCACAAATTGTTTTTTGTTTTTTAAAGTACGCGAGCTGCGCGCTTGACACGTCATTCCTGAGGGAGAGGCCACACAGAACGAGTAAATCAGTAAATTGCGCACATTTTCAGTGGTCAAAAACCAAATGTGACCCTGGAGCACAAAACCAGTCTTAAGTTGCTGGGGTATACAGGTCCTTCTCAAAAAATTAGCATATTGTGATAAAGTTCATTATTTTCTGTAATGTACTGATAAACATTAGACTTTCATATATTTTAGATTCATTACACACAACTCGAAGTAGTTCAAGCCTTTTATTGTTTTAATATTGATGATTTTGGCATACAGCTCATGAAAACCCAAAATTCCTATCTCAAAAAATTAGCATATCATGAAAAGGTTCTCTAAACGAGCTATTAACCTAATCATCTGAATCAACTAATTAACTCTAAACACCTGCAAAAGATTCCTGAGGCTTTTAAAAACTCCCAGCCTGGTTCATTACTCAAAACCGCAATCATGGGTAAGACTGCCGACCTGACTGCTGTCCAGAAGGCCATCATTGACACCCTCAAGCAAGAGGTCTGTGGGAAGGAAAAAGTGTGGCAGAAAACGCTGCACAACGAGAAGAGGTGACCGGACCCTGAGGAAGATTGTGGAGAAGGACCGATTCCAGACCTTGGGGGACCTGCGGAAGCAGTGGACTGAGTCTGGAGTAGAAACATCCAGAGCCACCGTGTACAGGCGTGTGCAGGAAATGGGCCACAGGTGCCGCATTCCCCAGGTCAAGCCACTTTTGAACCAGAAACGGCGGCAGAAGCGCCTGACCTGGGCTACAGAGAAGCAGCACTGGACTGTTGCTCAGTGGTCCAAAGTACTTTTTTCGGATGAAAGCAAATTTTGCATGTCATTCGGAAATCAAGGTGCCAGAGTCTGGAGGAAGACTGGGGAGAGGGAAATGCCAAAATGCCTGAAGTCCAGTGTCAAGTACCCACAGTCAGTGATGGTCTGGGGTGCCATGTCAGCTGCTGGTGTTGGTCCACTGTGTTTTATTAAGGGCAGGGTCAATGCAGCTAGCTATCAGGAGATTTTGGAGCACTTCATGCTTCCATCTGCTGAAAAGCTTTATGGAGATGAAGATTTCATTTTTCAGCACGACCTGGCACCTGCTCACAGTGCCAAAACCACTGGTAAATGGTTTACTGACCATGGTATTACTGTGCTCAATTGGCCTGCCAACTCTCCTGACCTGAACCCCATAGAGAATCTGTGGGATATTGTGAAGAGAAAGTTGAGAGACGCAAGACCCGACACTCTGGATGAGCTTAAGGCCGCTATCGAAGCATCCTGGGCCTCCATAACACCTCAGCAGTGCCACAGGCTGATTGCCTCCATGCCACGCCGCATTGAAGCAGTCATTTCTGCAAAAGGATTCCCGACCAAGTATCGAGTGCATAACTGAACATAATTATTTGAAGGTTGACTTTTTTTGTATTAAAAACACTTTTCTTTTATTAGTCGGATGAAATATGCTAATTTTTTGAGATAGGAATTTTGGGTTTTCATGAGCTGTATGCCAAAATCATCAATATTAAAACAATAAAAGGCTTGAACTACTTTGAGTTGTGTGTAATGAATCTAAAATATATGAAAGTCTAATGTTTATCAGTACATTACAGAAAATAATGAACTTTATCACAATATGCTAATTTTTTGAGAAGGACCTGTATTTGTAGCAATATTCAAAAATACATTGTATGGGTCAAAAAAATGTTATGCCAAAAATCATTAGGATATTAAGCAAAAATCATGTTCCATTAAGATATTTTGTAAATTTCGTACCGTAAATGTGTTAAAACGTAATTTTTGATTAGTAATATGCATTGATAAGAACTTCATTTGGACAACTTTAAAAGTGATTTTCTCAATATTTTAATTTTTTTGCACTCTCAGATTGCAGATTTCAAATAGTTGTATCTCGAACAAATATTGTCCTATCCTAGCAAACCATACATCAATGGAAAGCTTATTTATTCAACTTTCAGAAGATATATAAATCTCAATTTTGAAAAATTGACACTTAAGACTGGTTTCGTGGTCCAGGGTCACAAATGTGGATCAGTTTGCAAAAATATGAGACTTTCCTTCTAAAGAGGTGTGTCTGATGAACAAATAATGTTGAAACTAGAGATGTATCTCATTTCTTTCTGTCAAAACAACTGCATTGAATGTACCTGTCCAGATTGCACAAATTGTTTTTTGTTTTTTAAAGTACGCGAGCTGCGCGCTTGACACGTCATTCCTGAGGGAGAGGCCACACAGAACGAGTAAATCACTAAATTGCGCACGTTTTCAGTGGTCAAAAAGCAAATGTGGGTCACCTGCACTGCAAAAAATGCTTTTCTAGCTAAGATTTTTGGACTTGTTTCCAGCCGAAATATCTAAAAATTCTTGAAATCAAGAAGGATTTTCTAGACAAGCAAAAATTATTGTCTTGTTTTCAGAAAAAACTAGTCAAAACAAAGTGAGTTTTTGCTTAGAACAAGCAATGGGGTAAACAAAATAATCTTATTTCAAGCAGAAAACTAGATTATTTTGCTTACCCCATTGGCAGATTAATTTGCTTGTTCTAAGCAAAAACTCACTTAATTTTGACTTGTTTTTTCTGAAAACAAGACAATCATTTTTACCTGTCCTAAAATTTGTTCTTGTTTTGAAGAATTTTTAGATATTTTTTGCAGTGTAGTTTCAACATTATTTGTTCATCAGACACACCTCTTTAGTACACTGCAAAAAAAAAAAAAAAAAAATGCTTTTCTAGCTTAGATTTTCTTGTTTCCAGGCAAAATATCTAAAAATTCTTAAGTCAAGAACAAATTTTAGGACAGGTAAAAATGATTGTCTTGTTTTCAGAAAAAACAAGTCAAAATTAAGTGAGTTTTTGCTTAGAACAAGCAAAATATTCTGCCAATGGGGTAAGCAAAATAATAATAATAAATTTATAAACTTCTATAGCGCCTTTAAAGGTACATCTCAAAGCACTTTACACAGAAAAATATAAAAACATAGGAATTTTAATTAAAATAATAGCAAAAAAAAAAATCATCTTATTTTAAACAGAAAACAGGAATATATATTTTTTTTGCTTATTGGGAGATTATTTTGCTTGTTTCAAGCAAAAACACTTAATTTTGACTTGTTTTCAGAAAAAACAAGACAATAATTTTTACTTGTCTAGAAAATCCTTCTTGATTTAAGAATTTTTAGATATTTTGTCTAGAAACAAGACAAAAAATTAAGAAAAGCATTTTTGCAGCGTACTAATTAGCAAAACTTACTTTAGATGAACTAACATTTGTGTTTTTTTTTTTTCTCATTGCTGAAGAGTATTGAACTTTCTTTTCCTACAGTTCTACTGTACAGACGTCAATTTAATTTTCATTTATCCTTAGCCTTATTCACTTCATTTCATTTTGGTGTGAAAGGGCTTTTACATTTGATAAGAATCTAACTTTTTTATATTAAAAACCAATAAGCAAGCCCTGCCCAGATTTAAAAAGTAAAAGTAAAATGCAAAAGTAATGTAACGCATTACTTTCCATAAAATTAACTAATTAACGTAATTAGTTACTTTTTTAGGAAGTAACACAATATTGTAATGCATTACTTTTAAAAGTAACTTTCCCCAACACTGATGGTGACCATGGGGAAACAGCATTTTAAATGTTTTTCTCCAAATTTGCATGTCTGTAACTCAAGAAGTATTAAAGATATCTTATTGCCCCTTTGGATATTGGGTCTTGACAAACTGTCCTTTAACCAACTTCATTTGTAAGGCCCTATATGTTTCGGTTACAGAGACATTGGAATTTCAATATGGCTCCAGGAGTAAATTATTAAATTGCACACATTTTCAGTGGTCAGAAACCAAATGTAGGTCACTTTGCAAAAATATGATACTTATTTTCTTTTAAAGAGGAGTGTCTGAAGAACAAATGATGTGGAAACAAGAGATGTATCTCATTTCCTTCTGTCAAAACAACTGAATTGAATATACTTGCCTGAGTGCAATAAATATTATTTTTTCAAAAGTGTGTGTGTATATAATTCAAGAAATATTAAAGATATCTTAATGCCTTTTTAGATATTGGGTCTTGACAAACTTTTCTTTTGCCATCTTTATTTGTAAATCCCTATATGGTTCGGTTACAGAGATATTGGAGTTTCAATATGGCTCCAGGAGTAAATCATTAAATTGCGCACAATTGGTCAAAAACCAAATGTGGGTCAGTTTGCAAAAATACGAGACTTCTTTCCTTTTAAAGAGGAATGTCTGAAGAACAAATAATGTTAAAACTAGAGATGTATCTCATTTTTTTCTGTCAAAACAACTGCATTGAACATATCTGCATTAGTGCAATATTTTTTTTTCCAAAGTTTGCGTGCGTATAACTCACAAAGTATTAAAACTATATGATTTTTGATTATTTTTAGATTACAGTTCTTAATAAACTTTTCTTTTGGAAATCTTTATTTTTAAGGCCCTGTATAGTTAAAACCTAGAGACATTCAGAGATTCATCATTGCAGCTCCATGTCCATAATGTAGTA
Organism: Cirrhinus molitorella; assembly: GCA_033026305.1. NCBI lineage: Eukaryota > Metazoa > Chordata > Actinopteri > Cypriniformes > Cyprinidae > Cirrhinus > Cirrhinus molitorella. The sequence goes on from CM065139.1 coordinate 619,454, forward strand.
TGCTACCCATTTTGAAGTAATATCATATTTTTGCAAAATGACCCACATTTGGTTTTTGACCATTGAAAAATGTGTGCAATTTAACGATTTACTCCTGGAGACATTAAAATTCCAATATCTCCTGAACCCAAACCATATAGGTCCTTAAAAATGAAATTTCCAAAAGGAAAGTTTGTTAAGACCCAACATCTAAAAGACCATTAAGATATCTTTAATGCTTCTTGAGTTACAGACATGCAAACTTTGCAGAAAGAACTTGACAAGTGCTGTTTCCCCATTTTTGAATGGTCACCATTGGCACATAATGCAACAAAGATTGCTAAAGCCAACAGATTTTACTAATAGAGCTACCAATCTCTGAGTAAAAACAACATTATGCTGCTGCCGTCTTTCTGAAGTCATTTTAACCCCCCTGTAATTTGGCTCTGAATTTCATGTGAAAATTGCCATTTTGACCTCCCTCTACAAAATATTGGATTACTCAGTAAATATTCATCCATGACATTTAATATTTTGGCTTTCATCACTAATAGATGTCTATCTTTCTTCAGAAACTTTTTTTTAGCAGAATCAAAATTGTGAGCCTCTGTTTGAAATGACCCTACTCTTGATTCATCAAAAATAATCATTGCATTACTTGCCTGCAGGTTATTTATTATCATGAAAAGGTCATGATAATACTTCAATACTGACAAGCTTCAAGCGACAGCTTAAAACTAATCTCTTTCAACTCTATTTGCTGTTACCATAATAAAAAAAAAAAAAAAAAAAAAAAAAAAAAAAATTAATCTCTTTATTCCTTCCCTTTCTAGCTTGTACTTGTCTGAAGCACCACTTGAAATCTGGTATTATAGCACTGCCTGTGTCTGTTTGTCTCCTTAAGAAGAATCGCTCTATGTTCTCCCAACTGTATGTCGCTTTGGACAAAAGCGTCTGCCAAATGCCTAAATGTAAATGTAAATGTAAATGTAAAAGGTCTTTATTTGACATTGCTGTTATCTTGCATTCATAACAAGCCTTTACAATCGTTCATGTTACGGTTGCCAGATATCAAATCCCCCAATCAGAGATTTTTTGCATAAATCCATACATTTTCTGTCTAGTCATTTTGCTTAATCCTCTCAATCTTTTAACCATTCACACACTCTCTCTGGGCAATTTTAGCAATCTCTACTGAGATATTTCTGCTCAAATAATATAAAACATATTTTGCCAAAATATTTTACATTTGAAAGTGGAAGAACTTTTCATCACCATTTACAACAGCAGCATAAACTGCAGTACAAAGAGTACTTTTTTTTGCAGCAGTATTGTAGTATGTAGCACTAAGGCATCTTAAAACCTTGTATAAAATGACTGCAATGGCTCAAACGGCAGAAACCACATCTAAATGTGCTGAAACAAAGCTTTCTTATACTTCTCTGATAAAAGCCTTTGAACACAAAGAGCGCTGGGGCCATCTGGTGGTCAGAATGATGAAATTAATCTATTACACAACAGTCTTCTTGAACAAAGAATTTGATTTTAATAACAAAAAATTCAAAGTGACCCGAGTTGTCTGGGTATGTTAGCACTAAATATGATAAAAATATATGTGTTGTTTTTTATATATTGCAATATTCATAAATAAAAATTGATGCTGGAAAACAAAATTAGTCAGCATCATGTCAAGCCTGACTGAAGACTAAACATTAAATTGCAAACAAGCCTCACATGAGCTCAAATCTGACCAGTCTATGAGCAGAGAGGTCATTCGTTTATTGTGGCTTTAATGAAATCACATCGAGTGAAAAGCTTAATTTGTGCCAAACGCTTGCTTTGTGTGAATTCAATGACGCTGAGCTGAGGAGGAACTTGTGCGCTCTTTCCATCTTGTTTACAACGATTTCCTGATGATCTCAGCATACCGCGGTGAAATGACTCAGATAATGAGTGAAGAACATGTGTGTGTGTGTGTGTGTGTGTGTGTGTGTGTGTGAGCTGAATAACAAACATTCACCATATTTGATCATGATAGACATACAGTCTGTTCTATTTGTGTATTGATCAGTGAAACACTGACATTTACCAAAAATCACCCTATGGACATTAAACTCATATGGTGCATTGACTTCCAGAAAAAGCAATGATAGTAGTGATAAAATACTGCACACTGCAAAAAATGCTTTTCTTACCTAGATTTTTTGTCTTGTTTTCAGCCAAAATATCAAAAAATTCTTAAATCAAGAAGGATTTTCTAGACAAGCAAAAATTATTGTCTTGTTTTCAGACAAAATTAAGTGAGTTTTTGCTTAGAACAAGCAAAATAATCTGCCAGTGGGGTGAGCAAAATGATCTTATTTCAAGCAGAAAACTAGATTACTTTGCTTACCACATTGGCAGATTAATTTGCTTGTTTCAAGCAAAAACTCACTTAATTTTAACTTCTTTTTCTGAAAACAAGACAATAATGTTTAGAAAATCCTTCTTGATTTAAGAATTTTCAGATATTTCGGCTGAAAGCAAGACAAACAATCTAAGCAAGAAAAGCATTTTTCGCAGTGCACTGAACGTTAGGAATCTGCACTGCAAAAATGTTTTGCTTACTTAGATTTTTTTGTCTCATTTCCAGCCAAAATATCTAAAAATTCTTAAATCAAGAAGGATTTTCTAGACAAGTCATTTTTTTTTGCCTTGTTTTCAGAAAAAAGAAGTCAAAATGAAGTGAGTTTTTGCTTAAAAGAAGCAAAATAACCTTCTTTCAAGCAGAAAACTAGATTCTTTTGCTTATTTCAAGCAAAAACTCACTTAATTTGAACATTTTTCTGAAAACAAGACAATTTTTACTTGTCTAAAAAATCCTTCTTGATTTAAGAATGTTTAGATATTTTGGCTGGAAACGAGACAAAAAATCTATATAAGAAAAGCATTTTTTGCAGTAAGATGAATCAGTGTAAATGTAGAAACAAAATGTGATGGAAAAGCTTAAAGCAGAACCACAGAGTTCATCCCCAAAGCCTCTTCACACTCCTGTTCTGTACAGAGCGAATGTGTGACAGGAACACTGAGCGGCACGCTGAACGAGTTGAGGGTTCAAAGGTCGCCGTCTCCAGTCACAATGCAAACACTGCGAGAGTGTCACATCTGTGAGCGCGTCTCGTGTACCGTTCCCTGGGCGCTCTCAGAGCTCAGAAACAAACACGCAACACGCAGCCCAGAGGAAAGGCGCACACACAGCGTGCTTATATAACGTGTGTCTCAGAGTCTCGCTCTGTCGTGAGGAATCATGGCGGGAGCTGCATCACGCAGCTTCAGACGGCCGTCTCATCAGCCTCCGCTGCATTACGCTCACCTCAGTGCATTATCTGCACTCACGAGCCGTCGCCGCAGAACACACAGAGTCCGTCAGCGAGAGCGCCGTGTGTTTGTTTGATATACAGTTTGCTAGGGAACTTTCATTCATCTGGTGTGAGATAACGCTTTAAGCCAAATCCCTGCGTCCTGTGCTGGTGTCGCAGGTGAGACGCGTTCACTGCGCCACTGTTATCAGCAGACAGCAGCCTGCGCTAATAAAACCGCTGCTGTGGCCCTCGAAATGAGATCTAGTGCGGACGCAGACCCACACATACAGCGACACGCTCACACATTCACACACACGCTCACACAGGAACACTCTTACACACACATGCATCCTCACACATGGTTACACACACTCACAAATGTTCACACATGTTTGCAAACTTATGCACTCACACACATTACACATTTGCACACTCAATACACTCACACATGGTTGCACACTCACACTCTTACACATTCACACACACATTTGCACACATGCATACATGCTTGCACACTCACATATGCTCACACACTTGCACACACTCAACACACTCACACATGGTTGCGCACTCATGCACTCACACTCACAGTCTCACACTCACAAATGTTCACACATGGTTGCACACTCATGCACTCACTTGCACACGCTCACACATTCACACACACATGCTTACACACTCACAAATGTTCACACATGGTTGCACACTCACATATGCTCACACACTTGCACACACTCACACATGGTTGCACTCACACTCTTACACATTCACACACACACATGCTTACACACACTCAAGCACTCACGCACTCACACCCACACACTCTCACACAGTCTTACACATTTGCACACATGCAAACATGCTTGCAGACTCACATATGCTCACACACTTGCACACACTCGGTTGCACTCATGCACTAACACTCGCAGTCTCACACACTCACAAATGTTTACACATGGTTGCACTCTTACACATTTGTAGACATTTGCACACATGCCTACATGCTTGCACACTTACATATGCTCACATGGTTGCGCACTCATGCACTCACACTCGCAGTTTCACAGACTCACAAATGTTTACACATGGTTGCACACTTATGCACTCACACTTGCACACTCTTGCACATTCACACACATGCTTGCACACACTCAAGCACTCACGCACTCACACCCGCACACTCTCACAGTTTTACACATTCGCACACATGCATACATGCTTGCAGACTCACATATGCTCACACGCTTGCACACACTCGGTTGCACTCATGCACTCACACTCGCAGTCTCACACACTCACAAATGTTCACACATGGTTGCACACTCATGCACTCACACTTGCACATTCACACACACATGCTTGCACACACTCAAGCACTCACGCACTCACACCCACACACTCTCACACAGTCTTACACATTTGCACACATGCAAACATGCTTGCACACCATGCTGTGTTTCCATGTTTTATGGGGACATTCCACAGGCGTAATGGTTTTTATACTGTAAAAACCATATTTTCTGTAGCCCTACACTTAAACCTAGCCCTCACAGGAGACTGTGCATTTTATTTTCTCAAAAACTCATTCTGTGTGATTTATAAGCCTGTTTTCTCATGGAGACCTCACAAATGTCCCCACAAGGTCAAAATTTACTAGTTTTACTATCCTTGTGGGGACATTTGGTCCCCACAATGTGATAAATACCAGGAGCACACACACACACACACACACACACACACACACACACTCTCACAAATGTTCACACATGGTTGCACTCATGCACTCACACTCTCACAAATACATTCGTACACTTGCATGCAAAATAAATGCTTGCACACTCATGCTCACACACATACAGGGGTTGGACAATGAAAGTGAAACACTGGCCAATATACTGTTGGAGGTTTCATGGCTATATCTGGTGGCCGATCTTCACTTATTGCACATTCCAGCAGTAAGAGCGGTGTGTGAAGGTTGACTATGTGCACCCAATGGTTCAGACATTGTACCCTGTCTAAGGATGATAATGCACTAATACACACATCAAGACTGCTGACAGACATGAAAGTAAAGCTGAACATCTCCCATGGCCTGCACAGTCAGCAGATCTGAATATTACTGAGGCACTTTGGGATGTTTTGGAGGAGCGAGTCAGGAAACGTTTTCCTACAGCAGAATCACATAGAGACCTGGCCACTGTTCTAGAAAAGCAATGGCTCAAAATCCCTCTGGATACTGTGCAGGACATGTATTTGTCAATCCCAAAACCAAATGATGCTGTATTGGCCACAAAAGGAGGCCCAACACCGTACTAACTGTGCTCTTAAACCAAGTGTTTCAGTTTCATTGTCCAACCCCTGTACATATACATTCTCACACATTCACACAAATGCTCACACAAGTTTGCGCATAATCACTGAGCCTCAGGACACGACACAGAGCTGCTGCAGATCCTGCACGAAAAGCAGAACAATGATAAAGCTGAACAGCACACAAAGAACGCGTCCCTGTCGACATGCGTCTTTAAACGACACGTGTCCTCGTGCGTGTTTTCATCGCCACGGCAACAGGTCAGCCGTGAACACGCCACCAGCTGTTCCCGTTCCCCAGTCATGCCCTGAGCACCCTCGACCTCACCGCCGGCTGACAAACTGCTGCCTCACGGCAACACTCGCATGTGAGCGACATCCCAGCTGCATCAGAGCACTAGAAACACAGCCGTGAGCGACGCACCAATTGCACAATCACACGATGTGTGAGTAATCCTGAAGAACACTTCTCTCTCTCTGTCTCTCTCTCCAGGAAATGCGTCTGAAAGTTCAAAAGCGCTACGCTCGAGTTAACGCGGCGTGTGCCGTTTGCCTCTGTCTGCAGCGCTGGTGTAATCTAGAGACGAGAATGGCATAAACTCCTCAAAGAAACAAGGCCCTAACTGTGTGTCGTGATCCGATTGTTGCACTGCACACGTGGCTCTGCGCTCACACACCGCTTCACACTGAACAAGAGAAAGAAGCTGCGGCCTGACTGAGAATCCTGGCGCAATCATGACAGATCAATCGCGTGCGGCCGCGGCCGCCATCATAATAACACTAGTAATCATAATAACAGTAACACTCCGGCGGCGCGGTTTAGATAACGTTGTTATATAATGTCAGTGGGTTTTCCTAATGCTGCACCGTCGCCATGGCAACCGCACTCACAAACCCTCAAAATAGCATCACAGTTGCAGCGAAAGCAAACGCGCTGCTTTTTTTTGCCTAATTGTATCCAGAAGATCCTCCATTTCTGCAGCATTTATAAGCGGCTGCATGACGTGACTTTCATTTTCATCTCAGATTATTTTAAAGCTGGACTGCGGCTCATAGAAAATAAGAAGCTGTTGAAAGGACTACACTGCCAAAATGCTTTTCTAGCTAAGGTTTTTTGTCTTGTTTCTAGACAAAAATCTAATAATTCTTAAATCAAGAAGGATTTTCTAGACAAGTAAAAATTATTGTCTTGTTTTCAGAAAAAAGAAGTCAAAAGTTTTTGCTTAGAACAAGCAAAATAATCTGCCAATGGGGTGAGCAAAATAATCTTATTTCAAGCAGAAGACTAGATTATTTTGCTTACCCCATTGGCAGATTATTGCTTGTTTTAAGCAACAACACGCTCAATTTGAACTTCTTTTTTCTGAAAACAAGACATTAACGTGTACTTGTCTAGAAAATAATTCTTGATTTAAGAATTTTTAGATATTTCGGCTGAAAACAAGACAAAAAATCTAAGCTAGAAAAGCATTTTTTGCAGTGTACTGAAATCAGTCTCAAAAGGTGATTAAAAATGGTGGAAAGCATCAAAGAAATTAGCAGCTGACACAACGATAGCTGAACTGACAAAGCACGATCACGTCGAGGAGTTTCCATCCTCTCGTTCTTTATACATCATGTGTTTCCTTCTCGAGCGTCAGTGAATGTTGTGTGCGAGTCTCTCATTCGTCTTCAGCGTGAACAGATGGATCTCAACATCATACATTCACTGTTGGGAACAGCTCAAATGTGCAGAATATGCTGGAAAAGCAAAGAATGTGCAGAGATGCACAAAACACGCCATCAGAAAATGGAAACTTCTTAACATTGCTCAGCAATGATTGCGTCTGTGGTGTAGATGGAGAGGTCTGTGAAAGTGCTTCACCAGGGCAGGTCTAAATAAAGACAAAAAACAACATTTTTATGATCTCTCTCATTTTTATTTTTTTTTTTATTTTAAACGTCTTGCAGATTCTTCAGAGGTGTAAACTTATTATTTAGCCTAAACTCTTGACTAAAGCATTAAACTTCATTCTGACCTGTGAAATGTAGAAATCTGCACACGCTTTCGCTTTAAAATAAATAAAAACAAAACTGAAGTTTCTTGTGATTTTATGGAACATTGCAGCATATATTATAAATTATTTATCCATGTGTATCATTTTGTTTTAATTATTGTGTCTTCATAATCTTTTCTTAACTTAAGGTGAGACACTGCAGGCAAAAACATTTTTTTCAGTCACCTGTCAAATTTGAGATTTTGGGCTTTTTGGTTTTTGATGAAGTGTGTTTTCAGACTAGTGGAAGGAAAACATCCAAAAGACACTGTTAAGTGTTTCTTTAATAGCACTTTATCTATTTGTGTCAATCGATTTTAATTACAGTACATATTTTTAAAGGCTGTTTTCTCAAAATGAGTTTTTTTCTCCTACACTGAGCCATAAATCTCCACTTCAGTAGCACTTACATACAACAAACTTTACATTTGTATTCCTGTCTATATCCTGAAGGTTTTTACAGAGGGATTTGTTAATATATCATTTGCTTTATTATATACAACATTTTATTCCCCCCAAAATTGTAAAAAAAAAAATAATAATAATAAAATACAGTTTGTGTCTGTAATTTTCGGAATTATGGAGTGACAAAACGACATACCCAAAATTCCCTCTGGAAAAACATTTGACTCTAATATGCCAAACAAATTAAAAATGAATTTTGAAACTGACTTCATCCGGTGTTTAGATTTTTGTACTAGATGTGTATGCAAATTAGTGCATATTTCAATAAACAATGACTCATTTTCATATTTAAACCTAACATTTTCAAAAACTTGTAATACAAAAAAATGTTCGCAATTATCAGTTTAATCAATCAACTGGTTAAGTAAGGTGATAACTATTAGTTAACTTTTTTTACCCTTTTAAGAAAACATCTCTTCTCTGATGATGAGGGCAGGGTGATAACCTCTCCAGCATCATGTCACTCAGCAAAGGGCCAACTGATGTCATTTTGTTCTTGCTCGAGAAGCTGTTTCACAAAAAGCAGATCACAACTTCTGCTTCATGTCGACTTGAAGGGTAACGCTTCATGACAGCGGCTGTGACTGACAGACGGACTGTGCAGCGCATGAATGATTAAACTCTGCTCTAATAAACTCTTTTCTGCCCAGTTTGTGTGTGTGTGTGTGGTTGTGTCTAATCGAAGAGATCAAATAACAGCCAGCGTACATTTGTCTACACGCTGCCACAAAACAGACCTGCACCAGGTCAGTCTGAGCATCACTGCAATGAAAGAATCGAATAATGAAGCACATCCTGACGGGATCGGTGTCATTCTGCATCTGCGTCAGTTCTGCTGTGTATCACTGCTAATCTGCAAATGCAGCTGGAGGAGTAAAAGCAGTGTGTGACGGTCGATGGTCTCCTAATGGTGTTACGTCAGTTCTCACGAGGACGATCAGCGAGCGTCACTCCGGCCGTATCACACACTCATCTGAAGCGGCCACAGCGTTTCTACACCTGAGTGCCTGTCACGACAGATCTCCGACTCCCATCCGCCCTCACACATCCTGTCAGAGCTGCTGAACCTCCAAGAGGACTTTACGTATCACATAAGAGCTGATAAAATCATCATGCGAGACTGAAGCTCAGAGTCTTTAATGATCCTCAGTACACACAAGGTCACTTCTTGCTCAACTATCGTGTTTCCAGTACTGGACTCCAGTGGGATTTCTGGGATATTTCCCAGCACACAGAGCATTTATAAGCCACTCTATATTGATCTCGTACTATATTTATATCGTGAGTCCTGATGTGAGCTTGCTCCTGTTTCAGAGTCCTTCTCTTAGGATGCTATCTTCACCTGAAAGTGAAAATCTCACCATTTACTGAAAAATTAGGAAAATATCTTCATTTGAGTTTTGAAAATGGTTTGAGGGTCATTCCATGACAGGATGTTCATGCATAACTGTGAACTGTCCCTTTAAGATCATGTGATCGCTTCTACCGCACGCCACCTTCATTGGGTTTGTCTTTCTAGTTTTATGACTGCTATGTCTGTTTTATTATCTAGTTGCACGGTGATGACCAGAGATAGGAGGGTTACTAGAAATGCATGCCAGTTCAACTCAATAAAATATAAGCTGTAACCTAATTCAAATACCACCATCTGATTCATTTGACCACGTATGCAAATACAGACAAAATGTGTACAAAAACATGTCACAAATGGCATTTGACTCTAGTAGAAGTGTTTAAATCAGAACTGCTTTATTAAATATTTGACTGCTGGTGAATGCTAGTTATCCTGCTAGTAATCCTCATGTACTAGTAACACTTTCCCATTGTTGTAACGCAACAGTTACCTATTTAATACTGTGATAACGCTGTCACAAATATTGTCAGTGGCAAATACTTACTACTTATTTAAAAAAAACAAAAAAAACGTATTTTTCAAAAAAACAAAAACAAAAAAACATCCAGTATCAAACTAAATGCTCTTCGGCTCATTCTTGTCCTCACCGCAGACACTTCAGCAAGATTCAACACAACAGAAATGGCCCTCTTTAAACGGCAACATATACTCTCCTTGTGCAGTGCAAAGTAAAGCATGCTGGGAATAAGACATTTGATATTACCTATTCTGTCTGAGCTCTGCTTAATATAATCACTGATGGAGTTTTTTTCTATTCAATGCAACAAACTAAAGCTCAAATCAATGCCAAGGTCAGGGGTTCGTTTCCCAGGGATTGCTTGAACTGATTAAATGCACACCTTCAACGCAATGCTTTGCAGTTGCTTTGAACAAAAGCATCTGATAAACGCATTACCTGTAAATGTAATCTTTGAGGTATAGGAAGTTCATCAAACCCAAAAATTAGATCATGCCTAGCAATGCTGTGGTCACAGGTTCAATTCCCAGGGATTGCAAGAATTGATCAAATGTATACTTCCAACACAGTGCAAATCTCTTTGGATAAAAGAACCTGCCAAATGCATTATAAAATTTAATCGTTGAGTGCAATGCCATGGTCATAGGTTCATTTCCCAGGACATGCATTAACTGATCAAATGCACATTTTCAATGCAATGCATATGGTTTTGGACAAAAGCATCTGACAAACACATCACATGTAAATGTAATCTCTGAGTGCAAAACAGTGTAACATGTCTCTAGAAATGCCATGGTCATGGGTTCGATTCCCAGGGAATGCAAGAACAAATCCACAGCATACCGCAATGCAATGCAAGCAGTTTTGGATAAAAGTGTCTGTCTGCCAAACACACTGTGTAAATGAAATTTCTGAGTACAAACAGTGAAGCACATCTCTAGAAACACCACCATCATGGGTTCGATTCCCAGGGAGTACATGAACCAATCCAATGCATACCTGCAATGCAATGCAAGTGGTTTTGGATAAAAGCATCTGTCACACACACTGTGTAAATGTAATCTCTGAAAGCAAACAGTGGAGCATGTCTCTAGAAATGCCATGGTCATGGGTTCAATTCCCAGGGAATGCATGAATAACTGAATGCATATCTGCAATGCATCGCAAGTGTTTTTTTTTTTGGATAAAAGTGTTTGCCAAACACATTACATGTAAATGTAATCTCTGAGTGCAAACAGATCAGCATGTGTCTAGAAACACCACTGTCCCAGGGAATGCATGAACTGATCCAATGCACATCTTCAATGCAATGTAAGCAGTTTTGGATAAAAGCATCTGCAAAACACATTACACATATATGTAATTTTTGAGTGCAAATCATTGGAGCATATATCTAGAAATGCCATGGTCATGGGTTTGATTCCCAGGGAATTCAAGAATCATTCTACTGCATACCTGTAATGCAATGCAATGCAAGCGGTTTTGGATAAAAGCGTCTGCCAAACACACTGTGTAAATGCAATCTCTAAGTGCAAACAGTGGAGCACGTTTTTAGAAATACCATGGTCATGGGTTCAGTTCTCAGAAAATGTATGAACCAATCCACTACATACCTGCAATGCAAGTGGTTTGGGATAAAAGCATCTGCCAAACAAACACACTGTCTAAATGTAATCTCTGAGTGCAAACAGTGGAACATGTCTCTAGAAATGCCATGGTCATGGGTTCGATTCCCAGGGAATGCAAGAACAAATCCACAGCATACTGCAATGCAAGCAGTTTTGGATAAAAGTGTCTGTCTGCCAAACACACTGTGTAAATGTAATTTCTGAGTGCAAACAGTGAAGCACATCTCTAGAAACACCACCATCATGGGTTTGATTCCTAGGGAATGCATAAACCAATCCACTGCATACCTGCAATGCAATGCAAGTGGTTTGGAATAAAAGTGTCTGCCAAACACAATGTGTAAATGTAATCACTGAGTGCAAACAGTGGAGCATGTCTCTAGAAATGCCATGGTCACGGGTTCAATTCCCAGGGAATACATGAACCAACTGAATGCATATCTGCAATGCATTGCAAGTGTTTTTGGATAAAAATGTCTGCCAAACACATTACATGTAAGTGTAATCTCTGAGTGTAAACAGATTAGCATGTCTCTAGAAACACAACTGTCATGGGTTCAATTCCCAGGGAATGCATGAACTGATCAAATGCACATTTTCAGTGCAATGCAAGCAGTTTTGGATAAAAGCACCTGTCAAACACATTACATGTAAATGCAAGCTCTGAGTGCAAACAGTGAAGCATGTCTCTAGAAATGCCATGGTCATGTGTTCAAATCCCAGGGAATGGATGAACCAATCCAATGCATACCTGCAGTGCAACTTTGGATAAAAGCATTTGCCAAATGCATCACATGAAAATGTAATCTCTACATGCAAACAGTGGAGCATGTCTCTAGAAATGCCATGGTCATGGGTTCGACACCTAGGGAACACATGAACCAACTGAATGCATATCTGCAATGCATTGCAAGTGTTTTTGGATAAAAATGTCTGCCAAACACATTACATGTAAGTGTAATCTCTGAGTGCAAACAGATTAGCATGTCTCTAGAAACACAACTGTCATGGGTTCAATTCCCAGGGAATGCATGAACTGATCAAATGCACATCTTCAGTACAATGCAAGCAGTTTTGGATAAAAGCATCTGTTAAACACATTACATGTAAATGCAAGCTCTGAGTGCAAACAGTGAAGCATGTCTCTAGAAATGCCATGGTCATGTGTTCAATTCCCAGAGAATGCAAGAACAAATCCACAGCATACTGCAATGCAAGCAGTTTTGGATAAAAGTGTCTGTCTGCCAAACACACTGTGTAAATGTAATTTCTGAGTGCAAACAGTGAAGCACATTTCTAGAAACAGCACCATCATGGGTTTGATTCCTAGGGAATGCATAAACCAATCCACTGCATACCTGCAATGCAATGCAAGTGGTTTGGAATAAAAGTGTCTGCCAAACACACTGTGTAAATGTAATCTCTGAGTGCAAACAGTGGAGCATGTCTCTAGAAATGCCATGGTCATGGGTTCAATTCCCAGGGAATACATAAACCAACTGAATGCATATCTGCAATGCATTGCAAGTGTTTTTGGATAAAAACGTCTGGCAAACACATTACATGTAAGTGTAATCTCTGAGTGCAAACAGATTAGCATGTCTCTAGAAACACAACTGTCATGGGTTCAATTCCCAGGGAATGCATGAACTGATCAAATGCACAACGTCAGGACAATGCAAGCAGTTTTGGATAAAAGCATCTGTCAAACACATTACATGCAAATGCAAGCTCTGAGTGCAAACAGTGAAGCATGTCTCTAGAAATGCCATGGTCATGTGTTCAATTCCCAGGGAATGGATGAACCAATCCAATGCATACCTGCAATGCAATGCATGCAACTTTGGATAAAAGCATTTGCCAAATGCATCACATTTAAATGTAATATCTGAGTGCAATGACTGTAGATTTCAGCATTGTACCTGTGGCCTCCACCATGCCCTCAAGGATCACCACGATCTCCAGCTGTTCCTGGGCCAGGTGCTCTTTGGAGATATCCCAGAAAGGGCTGTGCTGATTGATCTCGTGGCAGATGATGAGCGGAGACACCAGGAAGAGCCGGTCGTCTCCGGTGTCGTAGCCCACGTTCATGTCCGTCTGATTGAGAGGGATGAACTCTCCCTCCTTGGTCTGTTTGGACTTGATCAGTTTGGCTCTAATGGACGCCTCTACGATGTGCGAGTTCCGCAGGTCCCCGACGCGAAACATCAGACAAAGCCGGCCGTCGCGCATGGAGATGACGGCATTGGTGGAGAACACCAGAGTCTCGGCGCGCTTCTTGGGCTGTGAGATCTTCACGAACATGCAGCCCACCATGAAGGCGTTGACAATGGAGCCCAGCACCGACTGCACCAGCAGCAGCACGATGCCCTCGGGGCACTTGTCGGTGATCACCCTGTGGCCGTAGCCGATGGTCGTCTCCGTCTCTATCGAGAACAAGAACGCGGATACGAAGCCGTTGAGGTTGTTGACGCAAGGAGTCCACTGGTTGTCCCCTATGTGCTCCAGATCTCCTCGTACGTAAGCGATGAGCCACCACATGAAGCCGAAGAACAGCCACGTCACGGTGTAAACCAGCACGAAGATGAACAGGTTGAACCTCCACTTGAGGTCCACCAGCGTGGTGAAGATGTCCGTCAGGTAGCGGTAGGTCTCCCGCACGTTTCCGTGGTGCACGTTGCACTTGCCGTCTTTGCGGACGTAGCGCTGGATCTTCTGCTTGGCGCGCTCTCTGTCCTGCAGCGTTTTGGGGATGTCGTCCCGCGCCTGCTTGGGCAACTTGGGCTGTCGAACCGTGACGGTGCTCTCGACATCCTGCTCCATCTGGACTTCTGGAAGGTTCTGGAAGGTGAAACACAGAGAGAGACAGGATCAGTGAGCGGCGGTGTGTGTGTCTGGGCCTGATTACCGGGAGCCGCTGTGTGCCCATCAGTCCTCGAATCACAGAGCATCACCAAAGCGCATTTACCTCTGTCTGTACTGCTCTATACAGCTGTGCTCAAAAGTTTACATACCCCTTGCAGAATATGCAAAATGTTAATTATTTAACCAAAAGTTTTTATTTAGTACTGACATGAATAAGATATTTTACATAAAAGACATTTACACATAGTCCACAAGAGAAAACAATAGTTGAATTTATAAAAATGACCCTGTTCAAAAGTTTACTTCTCCTTTATTCTTAATACTGTGTCGTTCCCTGAATGACCCACAGCTGTGCTTTTTTGTTTAGTGATAGTTGTTCATGAGTCCCTTGTTTGTCCTGAACAGTTAAACTGTCTGTTTTCCAGCATTTCTTTGTATTTGAACCCTTTCCAACGACTATATGATTTTGAGATCCATCTTTTCACACTGAGGACAACTGAGAGACTCATATGCAACTATTACAGAAGGTTCAAACACTCACTGATGCTCCAAAAGGAAAAAACATGCATTAAGAGCCGGGGGGTGAAAACTTTTGAACATAATGGAAATGTGTACATTTTGCTCATTTTGCCTAAATATCACTTTTTTTTTTTCATTTAGCACTGCCCTTCAGAAGCTACAGAAGATACCTGCATGTTTCCAAGAAGACAAAATGAGTTAAATTTACCATGATCTTCAAATTTTAAAAGTTTTCACCCCTGGCTCTTAATGCATGTTTTTTCCTTCTGGAGCATCAGTGAGTGTTTGAACCTTCTGTAATAGTTGCATATGAGTCCCTCAGTTGTCCTCAGTGTGAAAAGATGGATCTCAAAATCACACAGTCATTGTTGGAAAGGGTTCAAATACACAAAAATGCTGGAAAACCAAAGAATTTGTGGGAGCTGAATGATTTTTCTGAAGAAAAGCAGACAGTTTCAGGACAAACAAGGGACTCATGAACAACTATCACTAAACAAAAAAAAAAACACCAGCTGCGGATCATTCAGATAACAACACAGTATTAAGAATCAAGGAGAAGTAAACTTTTGAACAGGGTCATTTTTTCAAATTCAACTATTGTTTTCTCTTGTGGACTATATGTGAATGTCTTTTATGTGAAATATCTTATTCATGTCAGTACTAAATAAAAAACAACATGCATTTTATACGATCCCTCTTATTTTGGTTAATTAACATTTTGCATATTCTGCAAGGGGTATGTAAACTTTTGAGCACAACTGTAGCATCATATTAGAGTGCTACGAAAGTACCATAAGTGACAAACAAACTGAATTAAAAACAGCTTAATTAAGAGTTAAACAGCTTTATGAAACAAATGCGTGGCTTGTTTTCAAACATTAAAACATCATAATTATCACTTCTCAATAAAACTGAAGATACAGCTACATTTTTTGTTATTATTGGACTATACTAAATGTGAAATATTCCAACAAAAAAGTAACATATTGCATAGAACAAGTGGCAGATTTATTAGTTTTCACTGACACTCCAAACTAAAGCACAGATTTATCAGGTTTTTTTGTCCCTGTCTGATGCTTTCGTTATCACTGTCAATCAGTGCAGTTTTGGATTTAATCCACTTGTTAAATAAGGGTGTAAATCCAGAAACTTCAGTCGTTAGCAGCATGACAAATGTATATTATATACAAAAAGCAACAAAAATAGCGCTGCCATTTTAATCAGTTGACCAATCGGAGCAGAGTAGACTTAAAGAAGGGAGGGGTTTATAGACCTTCAGCTCAGAACTGCTTCAAATGAATCATTTTGAAATCATTGACAAATTACTCTAATACTGAATGTATATTCTGAGGAAGTTACAATGTTTTCTTTCTGACCTTAGATGCATTTAAACCTGTTGTAGGGGACTCCAACACAATATCAGGACACTTTAACAAACATGTCTATGATTGGCTGCAATGCCCAATGCTGTAAATAGAAACCTTAGTCAAATACACACTGGAGCATTAACATTATATCAATGTACACCATACTGTCTTATATCTAGTGTTGGGGGTAACACATTACAAGTAACGTGATTTACATAATAATATTACTTTTTTCAAGTAACTAGTAAAGTTACTTTTTCATTTACAAGAAAACATCTGAGTTACTTTTTCCAAAAAGTAAAGCCACTTACTTTTTGTTTCCTTCCTTTTTGTATTTAATCCCATTTTATTAACCAATGACTTTGCTGCTGACCTTTGTTGATCCAATTCATCCATACTAATAAGCAAAACTTACTTTAGATTAACTAACATTTGTGCTTCATTTGTCTCAGAAGAGTGTTGAACTTCCTTCTCCTACAGTTCTACTGTACAGACGTCAAATAACTTTCACTATTTTATTTTTAATTATTTCACTTTTTGGTGCGAAAGAGCTTTTACATTTTCTAAAAATTGAACTTTTTATATTAAAAGCAAACAAGCTCTGCCCAGAGTTAAAAAATAATGCAAAAGTTTTTATAGAAAGTCAATTTACTTTCTAAAAAGAGTAACTAAGTAACATAATTAGTTACTTTTTTAGGGAGTAAAATGCATTACTTTTAAAAGTAACTTTCCCCAACACTGCTTATATATCATCATCAGCACAATTATTGTGCAGAGTGAGTTGTATCTGTTGTTTCAGCTCTTTCCTTTGCTGTCACATTTGCTTGTTTTGCATCAGAGGAGAAATGTCAGAACAGCAGTGTATCAAATACAGAAATGGGCAAAATCATGATATCGCACCGTTTGAAATATGTGACCCTAGATTAAATGAAGGTTTATACATATTCTGAAAGCTGAATAAATAAGCTTTCCATTGATGTATGGTTTGTTAGGACAATATTTGGCCGAGACACAACTATTTGAAAATCTGAAATTTAAGGGTTTAAAAATTCTAAATATTGAGAAAATTACCTTTAAAGTTGTCCAAATGAACTTCTAAGCAATGCATATTACTAATCAAAAATTAAGCTTTGATATATTTACGGTAGGAAATGTACAAAATATCTTCATGGAACATGATCGTTATGATAATGTTGACCCATACAATGTATTTTTGTCTATTGCTGCAAATATTTGCCATGCTACTTAAAATTGGTTTTGTAGTCCAGGATCACATATAATTAGGGCTGTCAAACGATTAATCGCATTCAAAATAAAAGTTTATGTTTACATACTGTATATTTGTGTAATGTGTATATTTATTATGTTTATATAAATACACACACATGCATGTATATATTAAGGCAAAATATTTTAGATTTATATCTAAAATATTTATATTATATTATATTTATATTTATATATAGATATAAATATATATACATATACATATACATATTTTTCTTTAAATATATACATGTATGTGTGTGTATTCATATGTACACAATAAATATACAGAGTAAACACACATATAGTATGTAAACATAAACTTTTATTTTGGATGCGATTAATTGTGATTAATCGTTTGACAGCACTACATTTAATATTTACCTGTATTTTTCAAGTACCAGTATACTGCACAACCCTGTGGAGCTTCATGGGATGTTAAAAAGAAAGAGTGACAAGGAGTGTGTTTTTGTCAAAGCAAAGTGTCTGAGATGAGAAAGTGCACTTGTGCAGCTCTACCATCACCACAAGCTCTGGCATCTTCTGCGGGTTACTATACACAGGTGAACTCTGACCTCACACATCTCATTGCGTGTGTGTTCTGAATGTAATATGCCAAATAATAAAAATCTGTCTTCTTATCTTTTCATATTTGAATGACATTTTTGTCTTTACCTCAATATCCTCGTCCTCGTCAGAGACAGACAGACAGAGAGACAGACTCTGAAGACTAATTCTGGTGTCATCAGTCACTGGCAGCAGCAGACAACAGACAGACAGGTAATTCAATTGGCAGTGCATCTCAAACACACACACACAATGAACACACACGCTCACATGTAAAGCAGTGCAGCTGGCCTGTCTCCTCAAATAATGATTCTGTTCCTCTAAAGACACCATTATATACTGTAGAATAGAATAGAATAAGTGGGATGTCGATTTAAAGAAAACATTAGGGGATATAAACTTTTATGATTATCAAAATTCAATATGTCAGGGCATGTCAAAACTTCTTCAGGGCCCAAAAACACCCTCAGACCCCAGAGGGTTAAAATCCTACAAAGAAGTGAGTGCACTGATGTGATGTCAGAAGCTCAGAGAGACTAGAGGAGAATAATTTCACACCTGACAGAAAGCAGCCACATAGCAACACCCTGGTAACCAGCCTCAGCACCCGACATCATTTTCCTTGAGAACAGGTACAGGTGGAGCGTGACAGCATCACCATGGCGACGAGCAGGTGCAGCACAGCCTCTGACTAATGAGATTATTGATCAGCTGATCAGCGGGTGACCTGTGGACCGGAGAGCAGCTGGACTGGAGGCGAAGTTAACGCACGTGAATAAAATAAAACCACACGAGGAGAGAGACGCAGGAAAGAGACTCTGATCTCCAGTGACAGCACGTTTAAGAGGAAGAGCAGAAACGCTTTTAGAGGGACAGCGTCTGTCAATTCACATGTCACTTCACGTCATGCGCGTCGCCTTGAGCAGATACACAGCGAGCGGCTCACATCTCTGATTACTGACACGCACACAATGGCCAGAAGAGTGATGTCTGGATCCCAGTGTTCTTCACAGGATAACATAACCAACAAAACACAATGCAGAGGAATAAACCAACACTTCTTATGTTGGTTAAACTGTACGGTTTTTAAAATTAAAAACCACTTTTAATTAAAAAAAATAAAAAAGTAATTGTGACTTTTTATCTCACAGTTCTGACTTTTTTCTCAGAATTGCATGATACAAACTTGAGAAATGTGTGAAATAAACTCAAAATTGCAAGAAATGAAGTCAGAATTCTGACTTTTTTCTTGCAATTGTGAGTTTGTATCTCACAATTCTGACTTTTTTTAAAAGAAATTGTAAGAAACTCACAATTGTGAGTTATAAAGTCAGTCAAAAAAGTCACAATTGCAAGATGTAAACTCACAATTCTAAGACAAATTGTGAATTATGAGATATAGTCACAGTTCTGACTTTTTTCTCAGAAATGTGTGATATAAACTCACAATTGCAAGAAATGAAGTCAGAATTGTGAGATATAAAGTCACAATTCTGACTTTTTTCTCGCAACTGAGTTTGTATCTCAAAATTCTGACCTCTTTTTGTGAGAAATTGCGAGATATAAACTCACAATTGTGAGTTATAAAGTAAAAGTAAAAAAGTCACAATTGCAAGATGTACACTCACAATTCTAAGACAAATTGTAAAGAATTATGAGTTTATATCTCACAATTCTGACTTTTTAAAAATTGCAAGTTGCAATTCTGACTTTTGTGAGACAAATTGTGAGAAACTCGCAATTGTGAGTTATAAAGTCAAAGTCAAAAAAGTCACAATTGCACGAAAAACTAATTATGAGTTTATGTCTCACAATTCTGACCTTATAACTCACAAAACTGTTAGTCACAATAGTTTATATCTCATTATTCTCAGAAAAAAAGTCAGAATTGCGAGATGTAACTAAAGTCAGAATTACGAGATATAGTCACAGTTCTGACTTTTTTCTCAAAAATGTGTGATATAAACTTACAATTGCGAGAAATGAAGTCAGAATTGTGAGATATAAAGTCGCAATTCAGACTTTTTTCTTGCAGCTGAGTTTGTATCTCAAAATTCTGACTTTTTTTTATAAGAAATTGCGAGATATAAACTCACAATTGTGAGTTATAAAGTCAAAGTAAAAAAAGTCACAATTGCAAGATGTAAACTCACAATTCTAAGACAAATTGTGAAGAATTATGAGTTTATATCTCACAATTCTGACTTTTTAAAAATTGCAAGTTGCAATTCTGACTTTTGTGAGACAAATTGTGAGAAACTTGCAATTGTGAGTTCTAAAGTCAAAGTCAAAAAATGTCACAACTGCACGAAAAGCTAATTATGAGTTTATGTCTCACAATTCTGACTTTATAACTCACAATTGTGAGTTTATATCTCATTATTCTCAGAAAAAAAGTCAGAATTGCGAGATGTCAAATGGCAATTGCAAGAAACAAAGTCAGAAGTGTGGGATATAAAGTATCAATTCGGCTTTTTTTTCTTCAGAATTGCATGACAAACTAAAGTCAAAATTACGAGATATAGTCACAGTTCTGACTTTTTTCTCAGAAATGTGTGATATAAACTCACAATTGCAAGAAATGAAGTCAGAATTGTGAGATATAAAGTCACAATTCAGACTTTTTTCTCGCAATTGTGAGTTTGTATCTCAAAATTCTGACCTCTTTTTGTGAGAAATTGCGAGATATAAACTCGCGATTGTAAGTTATAAAGTCAAAGTCAAAAAAGTCACAATTGCAAGAAGAAAGGATTATGAGTTTATGTCTCACAATTCGGACTTTATATCTCACAGTTGTGAGTTTATATCTCATTATTCTCAGAAAAAAAGTCAGAATTGCAAGATGTAAATTTGTAATTGCGAGAAACAAAGTCAGAATTGCGGGGATATAAAGTATCAATTCTGACTTTTTTTCTCGCAATTGCGAGTTTGTATCTCACAATTCTGACTTTTTTGTGAGAAATTGCGAGATATAAACAATTGTGAGTTATAAAGTAAAAGTAAAAAAAGTCACAATTGCAAGATATAAACTTGTGAAGAATTATGTGACTTTTTAAAAATTGTAAGTCACAATTCTGACTTTTTTTTCTCAGAAATGTGTGATATAAACTCACAATTGCAAGAAATGAAGTCAGAATTGTGAGATATGAAGTCACAATTCTGACTTTTTTCCTCACAATTGTGAGTTTGTTTCTCACAATTCTGACTTTTTTGTGAGAAATTGCGAGATATAAACTCACAATTGTGAGTTATAAAGTCAAAGTCAAAAAAGTCACAATTGCAAGATGTAAACACAATTCTAAGAAAAAAGAATTATGAGTTTTATGTCTCACAATTCTAACTTTATAACTCACAATTGCAAGTTTATATCTCATTATTCTCAGAAAAAAAGTCAGAATTGCGAGATGTAAACTGGCAATTGCGAGAAACAAAGTCAGAATTGCGGGGATATAAAGTATCAATTCTGATTTTTTTTCTCGCAATTGCAAGTTTGTATCTCACAATTCTGACTTTTTTTCTTCTTAATTGCATGACAAACTCTAAAGTCAGAATTGAGAAATACAGTCACAATTCAGACTTTTTTTTTCTCAGAAATGTGTGATATAAACTCACAATTGCAAGAAATGAAATCAGAATTGCGAGATACAAAGTCACAATTCTGAGTTTTTTTTCTCAAAATTGTGAGATATAAACTCCAGTTTTGAGGGTGCAAAAAGACTGATATGTTCTCAGAACTGCAAGTTTATATCTCACAATTCTGAGAAAAAAAGTCACAGTTGCAAGATGTAAACTCTCACAAGATGTAAACAATTCTCAGAAAAAAGTCAGAATTATGAGTTTTTATCTCACAATTCTGACTTTCTCAAAATTGCAAGTTTACGTCTTGCAATTCTGACTTTATTTCTCAAAATTATGAGTTTATATCTCACAATTCCCAGAAAAAAAGTCATCTTGCAATTCTGACTTTAGATGAGTTTATATCTCATAATTCAGAGAAGAAAAAGTCAGATTTGTGAGTTTATATCTCACAATTTTGACTTTATTTCTCAACTGACTTTATAACTCACAATTGTCAGTTTAAATCTCATTATTCTCAGAAAAAAAGTCAGAATTGTGAGAAAAAGCCAGAATTTTTTTATTCAGAGGTGGAAACGGGCTTCCAAGATAAACAGATGGACAGACGGCACAGCTCAGTAAATTTCCATCATTTATTACTCAAGCGCTGAACTCACGGCGCTGTGAGAGTGAATGCAGATCACATGAGCTAAGACTAAAAAGTAAAGATGCCTGCGGCCTGTGGGACGCTTCACACTCGCTGTGATTGTTTGATTCCATCTTCACACCTGCGTTACTGTAGCGTTTGTCCCTGTAAATTTTACACGCACAGAACGACACCTGCGTTCACAGCAGAGCTCTGACATCACACTACCGCAACAGAACCAGTGTGAAAGAGCCTTAAACGCTCACCTGTGTGTGTGTGTGTGTGTGTGTGTGAGATGCCTTACACACATTTGGAAAGCAGTTGATTCTCAGAATCAGGTATGGTGTTTCTCCATCACTCTTAGTAAAACTAATAAAACAATTAACTGCGGTTTAATTCAATTTTATTCATCTTATTTTGAAATATTTGTTTCACATCTCAGTCTCAGCATGTATCCCAGTATTTATTTGTTTTTTAAAGGGTTATTTAGAATAAAACATCAAATTCTACACTCTTTGACTTTATTTGATTTATTTTGTCAGAAGCATTGAGTATCGGAGTATTATTTCATATGTCAGGTTTTACACAGTTAATTCAAATCAGTGAATTCAGAAGAGTGATGTCTGGATCCCAGTGTTCTTCACAGGATAACATAACCAACAAAACACAATGCAGAGGAATAAACTGACACTTCTTATGTTTGTTAAACTGCATAAACTATGGTTTTAAAAAATTTAAAAAGTAAAGACTTTTTATCTCACAATTCTGACTTTTATTCTCAGAAGTGCATGATACAAACTTGCATTTTGACTTTTTTTCTCTGAATTGTGATATATAAAGTAGCAATTCTGACTTTTTTCTCACAATTGCAAGTTTGTATCTCACAATTCTGACTTTTTAGTTTCAGAATTGCGTGACAAACTTTAAAGTCAGAATTGCGAGATATGGTCACCATCAGTGTTGGGGAAAGTTACTTTTAAAAGTAATGCGTTACAATATTGCGTTACTCCCTAAAAAAGTAACTAATTACGTTACTTAGTTACTTTTTATGAAAAGTAATGCATTATATTACTTTTGCGTTACTTTTTAAATCTGGGCAGGGCTTGCTTGTTTGTTTTTAATATAAAAAGATTTACTCTTAGCAAATGTAAAAGCCCTTTCACACCAAAATGAAATGAAGTGAATAAGGCTAAGGCTAAAGGAAAATTAAATTGACGTCTGTACAGTAGAACTGTAGGAAAAGAAAGTTCAACACTCTTCAGCAATGAGAAAAAAAAACACAAATGCTAGTTCATCTAAAGTAAGTGTTGCTTATTATTACACTGCAAAAAATGCTTTTCTTTTCTTTTTTTTTTTTTTTTAATTTGTCTTGTTTCTAGCCAAAATATCTCTTAATAATATATTTATCATATATATTTCTTAAATCAAGAAGGTTTTTCTAGAGAAGTAAAATTCTTGTCAAAATTTAAGTGTTTTTGGTTGAAACAAGCAAAATAATCTCCCAAATGGGGTAAGCTAAATTATCGTTTTCTGTTTGAAATGAGATTTTTTGCTTACCCCATTGGCAGACTATTTTGCTTGTTCTAAGCAAAAAGTAACTTATTTTGACTTGTTTTTTTCTGAAAACAACAACAAAAAAATTGTTTACTTCATTTGTAAACAAGACAAAAAATCTAAGTAAGAAAAGTATTTTTGCAGTGTACGGTCGAATTGGATCAACAAAGGTCAGCAGCAAAGACATTGGTTAATAAAATGGGATTAAATACATAAGGAAAAAGTAACTCACGTTACTTTTTTGAAAAAGTAACTCATATATTTTCTTGGAAATGAAAAAGTAATGCGTTACATTACTAGTTACTTGAAAAAAGTAATATTATTAAGTAACTTGAGTTACGTAACTAAGTTACCCCCAACACTGGTCACAATTCTGACTTTTTTCTCAGAAATGTGAAACTAATAAAACAATTAACTGCGGTTTAATTCAATTTTATTCATCTTATTTTGAAATATTTGTTTCATATCTCAGTCTCAGCATGTATCCCAGTATTTATTTGTTTTTGAAAGGGTTATTTAGAATAAAACATCAAATTCTACACTGTTTGACTTTATTTTATTTATTTTGTCAGAAGTATTGAGTATCTGAGTATTATTTCATATGTCAGGTTTTATGCAGTTAATTCAACTGTAACCTCTTCAGATTAAACTATTATTTATAAAAGATTATATATTGTTTGCAAATTTTCAAGCACAAATGACTGAGTTTCCTGAAAGTGTTCCAGGTCGCTTGAGAAAAGTGAATCCAGTGAGACGCTCAGTCGTGTGTGTGTGTGTCACAGATGTGTAAACATTTACTGATGTGATTAATTAACTCTCTCTAACGGCCGTCACCTGAGCCCAGCACTCTCTCTCTCTGTCTCTGTCTGTCTGTCCCCTGTTGAGTCATGTTCACATGTGTCTCTCTGCAGTGTATTTCCTGTTCCTGTCTCACTATGGACTGAGTGCTGTGTGTCTCGTCTCACTGTCACTCAAGAGAAAAACAGACGCGTTACGGCTCTGAATCCACGTGCACCTGCTCAGGATGAAAAGGAGTCGCAGACGTACAGGTGTGTCAGAACAGAACCGTGACAAGATTATATGAACCTGATAAAACAAGCCCATCTGTGCGTCTGTCTTTCTCTCTCTCTGCCTGTCTCTCACTCTTCAGCTATCGATCCATTAGCAAGCTGGACAACCTGCTTTACAACCTACAGGGAGAGAAAAATGAACACACACATCACACACACACACACACACACACACACACACACTGATATGTATTTTATCGCCTCATTCAGATCCGCTCATATTTATGCACAGAATAAACCGCGTGCTTTGTGTCAGCGGATGGCCAAATGAACACGACATAAATAACAGTGAACAAAAACTGAGAAAGACTCATATTCATGAAGCCATTGAGAAGACAAAGACTGATGCGAGAGACAATGAGCGCATTACCATAGACAGACAGACAGACAGGCTGAGAGACAGACGGACTGGAGAGCAGCTGTAGTTGTGAGCGATGACGGCAGCGACGGCCCTCTGAGACACGGACGAGGTGTGAGCGCAATCCTCCTGAGAGCTGGAAAGGATCAACACGCGTTTGCAGCACATATTGATTGAATCCAAAAGTAGCTTCAGAGAAAATCACCCCCCGTTTCCGACGCTCGTTCTGATCTCAGTTAAAGCTCAACACACGATCACACCACACATCACAGATGGAAACACTTCAACTACAACATGTCAATCTTCACACACAGGACACACTGACATCTGTGTGAGACAAACAGACAGTTTCTTATGATCACACACACATCTGCCCATAGCACTGGAACACTGTCACTAACTAGAACACTGTCACAGCACTGAAACACTGGAACACTAAAACACTGGAACACTCACTAACTG
Source organism: Cirrhinus molitorella (assembly GCA_033026305.1). NCBI lineage: Eukaryota > Metazoa > Chordata > Actinopteri > Cypriniformes > Cyprinidae > Cirrhinus > Cirrhinus molitorella. Next base: position 645,313 of record CM065139.1, read on the forward strand.
TATCACTGTCACTTACTGTAACACTCTGTAACTGTATCACTGTCACTTACTGTAACACTCTGTAACTGTATCAATGTCACTCACTGGAACACTCTGTAACTGTATCAATGTCACTCATTGGAACACTGTCTGCACTGAAACACTGGAACACTAGAACACTGGAACACTCTGTAACTGTATCAATGTCACTTACTGTAACACTCTGTAACTGTATCAATGTCACTCACTGGAACACTCTGTAACTGTATCAATGTCACTCACTGGAACACTCTGTAACTGTATCAATGTCACTCACTGGAACACTGTCTGCACTGAAACACTGGAACACTAGAACACTGTAACACTCTGTAACTGTATCAATGTCACTCACTGGAACACTCTGTAACTGTATCAATGTCACTTACTGTAACACTCTGTAACTGTATCAATGTCACTCACTGGAACACTCTGTAACTGTATCAATGTCACTCACTGGAACACTGTCAGCACTGAAACACTGGAACACTAGAACACTGGAACACTCACTAACTGTATCAATGTCACTCACTGAAACACTCTGTAACTGTATCAATGTCACTCACTGGAACACTCTGTAACTGTATCAATGTCACTTACTGTAACACTCTGTAACTGTATCAATGTAACTCACTGGAACACTCTGTAACTGTATCAATGTCACTCACTGAAACACTCTGTAACTGTATCAATGTCACTCACTGGAACACTCTGTAACTGTATCAATGTCACTCACTGGAACACTCTGTAACTGTACCATTGTCACTTACTGTAACACTGTAACTGTATCATTGTCACTTACTGTAACACTCTGTAACTGTATCAATGTCACTCACTGGAACACTAACTGTATCAATGTCACTCACTGGAACACTCTGTAACTGTATCATTGTCACTTACTGTAACACTCTGTAACTGTATCAATGTCACTCACTGGAACACTCTGTAACTGTATCATTGTCACTTACTGTAACACTCTGTAACTGTATCATTGTCACTCACTGGAACACTCTGTAACTGTATCATTGTCACTTACTGTAACACTCTGTAACTGTATCAATGTCACTCACTGGAACACTGTCTGCACTGAAACACTGGAACACTAGAACACTGGAACACTCTGTAACTGTATCAATGTCACTTACTGTAACACTCTGTAACTGTATCAATGTCACTCACTGGAACACTCTGTAACTGTATCAATGTCACTCACTGGAACACTGTCAGCACTGAAACACTGGAACACTAGAGCACTGGAACACTCTGTAACTGTATCAATGTCACTCACTGGAACACTGTAACTGTATCAATGTCACTCACTGGAACACTGTCAGCACTGAAACACTGGAACACTAGAACACTGGAACACTCACTAACTGTATCAATGTCACTCACTGGAACACTCTGTAACTGTATCATTGTCACTCACTGGAACACTCTGTAACTGTATCATTGTCACTTACTGTAACACTCTGTAACTGTATCAATGTCACTCACTGGAACACTCTGTAACTGTATCATTGTCACTCACTGGAACACTCTGTAACTGTATCATTGTCACTCACTGGAACACTCTGTAACTGTATCATTGTCACTCACTGGAACACTCTGTAACTGTATCAATGTCACTCACTGGAACACTGTCAGCACTGAAACACTGGAACACTAGAACACTGGAACGCTCTGTAACTGTATCATTGTCACTTACTGTAACACTCTGTAACTGTATCATTGTCACTTACTGTAACACTCTGTAACTGTATCATTGTCACTTACTGTAACACTCTGTAACTGTATCATTGTCACTCACTGGAACACTCTGTAACTGTATCATTGTCACTCACTGGAACACTCTGTAACTGTATCAATGTCACTCACTGGAACACTGTCAGCACTGAAACACTGGAACACTAGAACACTGGAACGCTCTGTAACTGTATCATTGTCACTCACTGGAACACTCTGTAACTGTATCATTGTCACTTACTGTAACACTCTGTAACTGTATCAATGTCACTCACTGGAACACTCTGTAACTGTATCATTGTCACTCACTGGAACACTCTGTAACTGTATCATTGTCACTTACTGTAACACTCTGTAACTGTATCATTGTCACTCACTGGAACACTCTGTAACTGTATCATTGTCACTCACTGGAACACTCTGTAACTGTATCAATGTCACTCACTGGAACACTGTCAGCACTGAAACACTGGAACACTAGAACACTGGAACGCTCTGTAACTGTATCATTGTCACTTACTGTAACACTCTGTAACTGTATCAATGTCACTCACTGGAACACTCTGTAACTGTATCATTGTCACTTACTGTAACACTCTGTAACTGTATCATTGTCACTCACTGGAACACTCTGTAACTGTATCATTGTCACTTACTGTAACACTCTGTAACTGTATCAATGTCACTCACTGGAACACTCTGTAACTGTATCATTGTCACTTACTGTAACACTCTGTAACTGTATCATTGTCACTCACTGGAACACTCTGTAACTGTATCATTGTCACTTACTGTAACACTCTGTAACTGTATCAATGTCACTCACTGAAACACTCTGTAACTGTATCATTGTCACTTACTGTAACACTCTGTAACTGTATCATTGTCACTTACTGTAACACTCTGTAACTGTATCAATGTCACTCACTGGAACACTCTGTAACTGTATCATTGTCACTCACTGGAACACTCTGTAACTGTATCATTGTCACTCACTAGAACACTCACTAACTGTAACACTGGAACACTCTGTAACTGTATCAATGTCACTCACTGGAACACTCACTAACTGTAACACTGGAACACTCTGTAACTGTATCAATGTCACTCACTGGAACACTCACTAACTGTAACACTGGAACACTCTGTAACTGTATCAATGTCACTCACTGGAACACTCACTAACTGTAACACTGGAACACTCTGTAACTGTATCAGTGTCACTCACTGGAACACTCACTAACTGTAACACTGTAACACTAGATCATTGGAACACTGTCACTCACCGTAACACTACACCACTCACCACTGCTTGTGCAGAACTTGTGACATTTTTTAACTCTGATGTAGGATGAGACTAGACTTTATATTGATATACTTTGTGTACTTTAATATTTTTCATATGTGTTCACAATATCAGAGTAATATGCTGCAGGAAGAGTAAATACATGTTTTATATTAAGTGTTTCAAACTCACTAAAAGTGTATTTTAATGTATCAAGTAGTGTTCTGCTTAATGCATTTAATGCATTGTTTTTTCTCAGTGCATAACTTACATCTTACAGTTGTATCATTACATGTAAACATTAGAAAATCACACCAGTAATGCCATTTTGCATAAAGTCATGTCCTACAGCAAGTGACTTTGTTAACTTCACTAATAAAGCACCATCACATACATGCGCATCAAACTAAATACATTTTTCTAAAATATTTTTGATCTTTGATCTCTGATTTGCTGTGTGCTTCTCAGCATTATTGACAGATTATTTTATTTAAGACAAAGCCAGAGTTTGCTGACTAAACCACAGGTTAACAGAAAGAAAAAGCAGTATGTTTTTTCCTTCCCCCTTCTTTACCGAAAACACATCAAACACATCAGGTTTGTCATTGCTCTCAGGTGTCTGAAGTGAAGATGAACGCTCTGAACACTAGAGACACACATCACTAAGATCAGTGTAAATAAACTCGAGCCGCAGCTTCAGCTGGATGTCATGAAGGACCAACACAGAGCAAGATCCTTCATCACAATCACACAACCATGAACTGCACAAACGCTCTGGACTAATGCCTTGCATTATAGAGACCAACATCATCAGCACCAGTGCAGGTGTCTTCAACTCCAGGAAGTACAAAATGTAACAATGAAAACTACAAACAAGAAATCTGAAACAACCAATAACTGCAATAACAGTTAACCCAGTTAAACCGGTTGACCACCATTGCGCACAAACACATGCAATTACACGGTTAGCTGCACGCATCTCGCATTAAACCGACCCAAACCAGCACTCAGAGCCACAGCTTCACTAATGTCGCATTTCAGCGGCTGAGCGACGCAGTTTGATCGCAGAACCATAATCCAGACAGTTCATACTGAACTTCATCAAACAACGGCCACTGAGTATGGGTAACCAAACAGAAATCAATGGGGATCATTAACTGTTTGGTTACCAACATCTTTAGAGTTCAACAGATGAAAGAAACTCACAGAGGTTTGGAAGGACATGAGGGCGTCTCATCTGCCTTCAGTGACATAACAAACATTGATATTCAGGCTGTGACCTCTGACCTTTCAGTGAACAGCACACGCTGAGAGATCACAGTTCACCTGATGAAGAATCGCTGCATAATGGTGTCACTACGGCCAGAAGAACGGCTTCCTGCGAGCTGAACGTGGCGCTCTCGTCACAGAGGTGTTTGCAGAACATGACCGTAATCGCTGTGCAAACACACACACACCTGAACACACAGCAGCTCACCTGAACCTCCTGCGTCTGAGGGACTCTGGGAAATTCACACACCGCCTGACTCAGCACAAACGCACTGGGAACGGCTGTCAATCGCACCGCTTCTCACGACAAAAGAGCGTGACGCAGACGTCCATCACAGAGCACCGCCGCGTCTCTGGATCCTCTCAACATTAAGGCTATTTCTGGCATTGATAAACAGCTCACTCTCCCTCAGTAGGTCACTGCGAGCACAGGCTGCGTTAAATATTTCATATTTCTTCAATCTCGCTGGGCTTCTGGTGCAAAACCAGCATCACGGTGGGCTGGAGAAGATCTGTGGGCGGCGCGAATAAAAAAAAAATGCAAAAACTCACAAGAGCGTCGACATCAAGAATATACAAGCGCATCTTGAGATGATTGACAAACGCCACTCAAACACGTGAAACACCGAAGCATCTTTGAACACAATGCAGATCCTCGCAAGACCATCATCAAATTACATCTAATTAATATGATATCATATTTTCATTGTTGGAAATTAGAACTTAATAAAATACACATTACTACAACTAACTGACTAATACGTATAATGTAGGGACAAATTTAGGGGATGTAGGGAAATTAGCTAAACTGTACAAAAGCTCATTTTGCAGATGCAGAAAGGTTTCTGTTAGTATTAGTTGCACATACTAGTTGCACATACTAATCGAATGAGAACTACATGAAAAAAGAGAACATATTGTGTATTTGTGGGTTCATTTATGATAAATCATAATGTGCCCCTGGAGCACAAAACCAGTCTTATGTAGCACAGGTATATTTGTATATATATGTCAATAGCCAAAAATACATTGTATGGTCAAAATGGCCTTTTATGCCAAAAATCATTAGGATATTAAGTAAAGATCATGTTCCATGAAGATATTTTGTAAATTTCCTACTGTAAATATATTAAAATTAATTTTTGATTAGTAATATGCATTGCTAAGAACTTCATTTGGACAACTTTAAAGGTGATTTTCTCAATATTTCGATTTTTTGCACCCTCAGATTGCAGATTTTCAAATAGATGTATTTTGGCCAAATATTCTAACAAAATCATATGTCAATGGAAAGCTTATTCTGATGTATAAATCTTAATAAAAAATACCCTTATGAGTGGTTTTGTGGCCGAGGGTCACATATATAATTCGCTGAATGCACTAAATCTTTTCTACCAAATTCTTATATCACTTTCATTTTCTTTTGCTTCTAATCATTATTAGTAATGTTTACAGGAATGTATTTTTGTCTTGTTTACCATGACAAACATCTAAACATTCTTGAATCAAGATACATTTACTTGAGAAGCAAAAAGCTTAAGACAGTAAGCCTTGTTTTCGGTAAACAATGACAACAACATATTTTGTTATTTTTTGCTTATAACAGGGTGATATAAGCAAATTTGTATCCAGAAATGAGCTAAACCATACAAAAGCTAATTTTGGGAATGTCCTCATTGGTAAAAATGGTATAAAATAAACATAAAGCTGTAAAAAATGCTGAAAGTTGCACATACGAAAATGTCTATGTAATGAGTAAACATAAAAACACAAAACTGAGCAGCATGAGTAAAACATTTCAATTTCATTATATGAGGTATGACTATATTTGCACACTGCAAAAAATACTTTTCTTATTTAGATTTTTTGTCTTGTTTCCAGCCCAAATATCTACAAATTCTTAAATCAAGAAGGATTTTCTAGACAAGTAAAAATTATTGTCTTTTTTTTTCAGAAAAAAATTGTCTTTTAATTGAAACAAGATTATTTTGCTTACCCCACTGCCAGATTATTTTGCTTGTTCTAAGCAAAAGCTTAATTCTAACTTCTTTTTCTGAAAACAAGTTTAGAAAATCTAAGAATTTTTAGATATTTTGGCTGTAAACAAGACAAGCATTTTTGCAGTGTATTGTTATATTAGAAAAACTTCAGTTAAAAAGCATTATCATCTTCTACATTCATATATATTACAAATGTAGAGTTAAAGTGACAGACCAAAATCATCATTTACTCTGACCGAAAGTCACGCTGACAAAAATCAGACAAGTGAGATTTGTTTTTAATATGGAAGTGAAAATGTCACATTCGGTGTGATTTTTGCTGCTCGTGCTGAAATCAGTGTCACATTTGAAAAAAACAAACAAATGCAACATCACCTTGCACCTGCATTTTACATTCAGTGTTCACGAGGCCCGTTTGACCAGCAGAAACAACAGAAAGGCTACGGTGCAAACCTGGTGACCTGAAGAGTTTGAGCACGTTTGCTGTGTTTGGTGGAGGAGGGAATTTTTCTCTCTCTCTCTCTCTCTCTCTCTCTCTCTCGCTGGGAAACATGAGCCATCATTGCCATGGCAACACACGGCTCAATCCGTCAGCCGCTCACAATGGCAGATGCACAATGTGCCAAGTGAAGTGGCAGCGTTCTGCCTTCTAGAAGAGTCTGGAACGCAGCGCATTCGCCAAACCTGCCCATCTAGAACCTCGCTGAGGGAAACGAGCGCTTCGGCCTCACATCTGCAAACCTGCGGGTCAAGAGCCTCTCTGACGCTCGCGTAGGCGTGACAATCAAATCCCATGGCATGTTCACGGAGCGCACGGAATAATTCGATCACGGACAGTCTATGATCATAACCAGCAGAAGATATGCGAGAACTGCGTCTCAAATAGACATTCATTTAATTAGGAGCTCATGCATGTCATTAAACCAGCGAGGAACCTTAGAGTCGCTGCCAAAATCCGAACGCATCGAACGCAACGGAAACTCCAGAATGCACTGATTTCTAGTCTACGGTGTTTTCGATATGAGCTGTAAACTTTCCCTCATGTTATATTTTTTTAGACTAAAAATAATTTTACATTTGGTATTTTAACACAAATATTTACGGAAAAGCTCTTTAGCTTCTTCCTAATTACAATTTCCCCTTTGTTTTTCGTAACTGTATGAAAATATGCCAACATACTGTGCATTTGTGTCTTAATTTATGATAAATCCTATATGTGGCCCTGGACAACAAAACCAGTTTTAAGTAGCACAGGTGTATTTGTAGCAATAGCCGAAAATATGGGTCCAAATTATAGATTTTTCTATGATATTAAGTCAAGATTATGTTCCATGAAGACTTTGTATATTTTCCACCATAAATATAAACTTAATTTAAACTTAAAAACACATTGAATAGCTCAAAATCATCTTTTTTATGCCAAAAATCATTAGGATATTAAGTAAAGATCATGTAATGAAGACATTTTGTAAATTTCATACCGTAAATATATCAAAACTTAATTTTTGATTAGTAATATGCATTGCTAAGAACTTCAATTAACAACTTTAAAGTTGATTTTCTCACCCTTAGATTCCAGGTTTTCAAATAGTTGCATCTCGGCCAAATATTGTTCTATCCTAACAAGCTTATTTTGATGTATAAATTCCAGTTTCAAAAAAATGTCCCTTTATGACTGGTTTTGCAGTCTAGGGTCAAACATATTATTTACTGAATGCACTAGAATTTCTGTTTTTTTCTACCTAATACTTTCATTTCCTATAGATTCTAATCACTATTTGTAATATTTACTTGAAATGTTTCTAAATATACACTGAAAAAAAAAAAAAATTTCTTAGCATTTTTGTCATGTTTTCCATGACAAACATCTAAACATTCTTAAATCAAGATACACTTACTTGAGAAGCAAAATGACTTAAGATAGTAAGCCTTGTTTTCTGAAAAGAAAAAAACAAAACAATATTTTGTTAGTTTTTGCTTAAAACAAGAAAAAATATCTGCCAACGGGGTAAGAAAAATAATCTGAATTCAAAGGCAAAAAACATAATCATTTTTCTTGTTTTAACTACAGATGTTTCTTATTTTAAACTAAAAGTAACAAAAGAAAATTCAGAAAACGAGACCTAAGCAAGAAAATCATTTTTGCAGTGTGATATTTGTTAAGTCATAAGGATGGAAATCACTTTGAAATATTATCACTCAGCAATCCAGTTAATTATAGCGAGGTTACATAATACAGACATATGTGATATTTAACACATCTCTAATATTACCAGCTTTTGTGTTTATTCTGGTCTGTTGTAGTAAGTTGTGAATGCTTTCACACAGTTATAATAAATAATAATCACTCACCACAAAAGTTTTCAAAATGCTTATTGCATTCAAATCTATGGCTGATTGTTTACAAGGAAGTTAAACTTCCATAATTCAAGAAAAAGCATCATTTGCATATGGAAATATAACAGTACAGGTCTTCACTCTTAAAAATAAAGGTTCTTTATTGGCATCTTTGGTTCTGTGAAGAACCTTGAACATCCATGGAAGCTTTCAAATGCAGAAAAGGCTCTTCAGAGTGGATTTTTAAAATGGTTCTTTAAGGAACGGTTCACTGGAAGGTTTTTCGGGGAACCAAAAATGGCTCTTTTATGGCATCACTGGAAAAAAAACCCTTTTAACCTTTATTTTTAAGAGTGTTTGTTCAGCCGCATTGATGGAGAGTTTGAGGTTCTGGTTCTGAAACTGAAGCGTTTGATTGAAACCAGGATAAGCTTCACTGAACATCACAGGAACCCCTGAGAGGAGGAACAATGAAGCCCTCGGTTAAGTTTCCCGTTTATGAAAACTTACGTGAGTGTTATGCAACACTGGCACAATCACAATCAGCCTGAGCAACGCGAATCTGAGCCTTCACGAACTAAACCATCTGATGAAGAACCCACCGAGAGAGAGAGACAGATAGACAGACACAGGGAGAGAGAGAGAGAGAGACAGATTGCACCTCGCGCCGGTCCTCGAGCTCGAGATTTTTAAGGTTTCAGTCGCGCGCTTCTGAACGCGCGATCGGCGGGTCTCCATGGAGACGGTGCGGGATTCGAGAGGCACCGGAACCCACTCAAACCGAACCGATGATGAACATGAAAGAGGAGCAGGAGCCCACAGGCTCCCTCAGATTCACACACACTCTGCTCTCATCTGAGAGAAGCAACACATATGTCGGCGAGAGAAAAGCTCGTCAATGTTTTACAGAAGCCGATCTTCATCACTGTTGCTCCTCCGCGAGGAAGACGATGATGGTGATGATGATGATGCTGAGGAGGATTCTTAGATTACCGAACGCTCGTCGTTCAGCCCTTATGTAAGCCATCACTCAGTGAGAATCCTCCTCAGAAACACGGAGAAACTGCGACTACAGTGATGAAGGAGTAAATACGACACGTACCAGACAGCGCGTTCATTCATTCACTCGTTCTTCATCCTCTCGAGCTCTTTCAGTCTTCAGTGATGAAGAAGAAGACGCTGATTTCACCTTCCGGCCCGCAGCTCACGGAGAGAAACCCAGAGAGCCATCATCTTCATCATCCTCCCATCCTGACATGATCTCTAATGAACCACAGACTGACTGAGAGAGAGAAAGAGAGAGAAAGAGAGAGAGAGAGAGAGAGAGAGAGAGAGAGAGGGGTGAAGGAGGGAGGGGGCGTAAGATTCAGCGGCGGCGTCACAGGTTCGAGTCTTTCTGATGCGGTTCAGTGTTTATTTAGTGTTATTAAACCGCGGGATTATTCAAACGCGTTCATCCATTTCAAATATATGCAGAAGAAGGGTTAAAAAAGCCGATTTTGTCATATTTACTTAAAAAATAGTGTTGCCAACAGTTTAATTAGAATGCATTAAACACTATTGAATAGGTGATTTCTAAACTGAATCCAATTCGAACTGCGTTTTCGTGAAGCGGATCGTAAATGAACGCGACAGTCACACTGGATCCGAATTACAATAAGCGCGGTGGTCCAACTGGAAATGAAAACAGGAAAGCTTCGCTTGCAACAAGAAACCAATCCGACTTAAAAATAAAGGGGAACATTTTTAATTGGAGTGCATTTAAAAAATTGTTACTTGAATTAATTGTTGTTACAGTCAAACTGTTTCAAAGTAAATCAAACACCATTTTTTCAGCATATAAATAGTTGGATATAGATTTGAATATCATCTGCAATATGTCCAATTTTCTTACATATTATGAAAATGGGTTAGAAAAGAGTACTTAAGACACCCGTCATTAATTAACATGAGTGTTTTTTTAAATTGACATTTATACATTATCTGAAAGCTGAATATTTGAGGGTGCAAATATATATATATATATATATATATATATATTTGATATATTTATGGTAGGAAATTTACTAAATATCTTCATGGAACATGATCTTATATATACTTAATATCTTAATATATATACTAATGATTTTTGGCATAAAAGAAAAATCTATAATTTTGACATATACAATGTATTTTTGGCTATGGTCACATATTCACCACAGAAGGGTTAAAAATGGCAATTTATTTGGATAATAAAAAAAAACTGCCCAATTTTCATGCATTAAACTACTGAATAGGTGATATTTAAACTGAATGCAATTCAGATTGCGTTTTCACAAGTTTGAAATCTCTGTTTTGCAACATGAAGTGGATGAACGCCACAATTGTGCTCAGATACAAATTAAAATAATCGAGGTGGTCCAACTGGAAACAAAATTATGAGTGCTTTGCTTGCGACAAGAAACCAATCCGAGCCAAATATAAAGAAAAAGCAATTTATTTTATTGGAGCACATTTTACAAAAAAAAATTATTTCAGCTTTTCCATTTCAAAATGTTGTTTAATTCAATGTGTTATTTGCAATTATTTGTGAAATTTACTAACAATTTCTTCAAAGTTCTTTTAAAGTAAATCAAACTGGATATAGATTTAAATATCATCTGCAATTGTCTTGAGTACATATTTTGAAAATGGGCTAGAAAAGACTCCTTAAGACAGCCATCTCTAATTAACACATGACCATATTACAAGTTTAACATTTGTGACCGTGGACCACAAAACCAGTCATAAGGGTCATTTTTTTAAATCAATAAATAAGCTTTTCATTGATGAATGGTTTTTTAGGACAATAGGTCGAGATACAACTATTTGAAAATATAGAATCTGAGGATGCAAAAAAAATAAAAAAAACTAAATATTGATAAAATCGCCTTCAAAGTTGTCTAAATGAAGTTCTTAGCAATGCATATTACTATTTAAAAATTAAGTTTTGATTATTTACAGAAGGAAATCTTCATTTACTTAATATCTTAACTTTTGGCATAAAAGAAAAATCAATAATTTTGACCCATAAGATGTATTTTTGTCTATTGCTACAAATATACCTGTGCTACTTAAGACTGGTTTTGTGATTATCGTGTAAGACTGTGGTTTTGACATTATGCCTTTCTATTTAAACCCAAATATTTCTGCTGCTAAATCTGCCAAAATTGGTCTTTTTTGTTTGTATTGTCCTGTGACATCGACTAATAAATAACACGCTCTTACACAAGCTGGTCAATAACGATCAGCTGACACAGAAAGATGATTAAATAATCAGCCGCTCTGATCAGCGTGTTTTAGATGAGGCCGTTTGGGTTCCCACAGGAAGTCAGAAGCACCCTGGAGCAGAAGCAGCAGCTGCGCAGGTTCCTCTGTGGGGACGGACGGGGACAAACTCCAGATTGAAGTCCCCTCGGTCCGACCGCGTAATGACTGCAGATCAACGCAGTGACAGGCACAGCTGCTCCGACGGCACAGAGCTGGAGGCCCTTCACACGCTAACAGACTGCCACACACACACATTTAATGTTGACACTCCCTGCAGAGAGGAAATAGCAGGTTAGGAGCAGATCACTGTTTCAGAGATCTTCTGTTCTGTTGTGAGAGGCACAGACAGGTTCACACTTGGGTCTCATTCGGCTTAAACACAGCATCATGGTCAATAAAGAAATAAAGAATCAAACAAAAACAGATGAATGTGTGTCTATAAGAGAAAAAAAAATATGCACACATATACACTGCCACTTTTTTTTTAAGAAGTCTCTTATGCTCATCAAGGCTGCATTTATTTGATCAAAAATACTGAAAAAAAGCAGTAATATTGCAACATGTTATTGCAATATAAAATAACGTTTTTTAATTTAACATACTTTAAAATATAATTTATCCCTGTGATGCAAAGCTGAATTTTCATCAGCTGTTACTCCAGTCTTAAGCGTCACATGAGCCTTCAGAAATCATTCTAATATACTGATTTATTACTAGAATGATCAATGTTGGAAACTATGCTGGCAAATATTTTTAAGGAACCTGTGATTCCTTGATGAACAACAAGTTAAAAAGAACAGCATTTATTTACAATATAAATATTTTCTAACATTGTAAATCTATGCTATCACTTTATATTAATTTAACACATCCTTGGTGAATAAAAGTTTTAATTTATTTCAAAAAAGAAAGAATAAAAATTCGCTGACCCCAAATTTTTGAAAACCTCTGCAGTGAATGGGTGCCATCAGAGTCCAAACAGCTCTTAAAAAGGTCACGATAATCCACACCACTCCAGTCCATCAGTTAACATCTTGAGAAGACAAAAAATGAAACAAATCCATCAAGACCTTTTTAACTAAAACACGAGTCCATAATTATCCATATTAATGCTTTCTCCAGTAAAAAAGTCCATCTGCTGTTGTCTCTCACATCAAAATCCAGCCTCATATTTGCTTAGAGCTGTTTCGGCTTGTAAACGGTGCTTGATTTCTGCAGATTTCCCTCCTGATTCAGTGCAGACCACTTTTTCACTGAAGGAAGCGTTATTATGGACTGTATTTTAGTAACAAATGTCTTAATGATGGATTTGTTTCAGCTTTTGTCTTCTCCAGATGTTAACTGATGGACTGGAGTGGTGTGGATTGCTCGTGAATTATTGTGATGTTTTTATCAGCTGTTTGGACTCTCATTCTGACGGCACCCATTCACTGCAGAGGATGCACTGATGAGCACTACTCCTTTAAGCAGCACTCAAACCTGATTTGTCTGCCTTTTGTCGCTTTCCAACAGTGAGCAGTTTGTCAAACATCCTCGCAAGGCACTGTTCAACAGGTTTTTTTAAAGAATGGCACACACACACACACACACACACACAGGCGGATGAAAGGCAGTGAGCGGCAGACAGCACATGACCTCTGCTGTGACACGCTGTGGGAAGCGTGTTTGAGTGTATCAGAGCAGATCAAAGGCCGCACACACACACACACACACACACACACACACACACACACACTCTCAGTGTTAAAGCAGCGGTACATGTTCAGTGTGACTGTCTCGCTGATGTACATGAACCTCCAGACCTCACTGCATATTCAGCACTAATTAACTTCATTGGTGTGGATTCGCTGTCATCGCCTCCAACATCTTCATGGAAACATCCGTGTGTTTTGAGAACTGATGATCTGAGTGTGGGAACATTATGAAACTTTGGCTTCCACACCTTCATTATTTACAGACATTTTGATTGATCTGTCATGAAAATCTGCATTTCTGGAAGCTACAAAATCTCCTGAAGCAGACTGAGAGTCATTTACAACATTTACAAAGGCTTCGGCTGAAAACCTCTGAAAGTTTCTGAATTTTCTTGCTGTTTGAAAAAAATAAAAAAAACAGACGCAGAAGACTGTCATTATGCCAAAATAAACTGTACGTTTTCACACAACTACCTACCAATTAAAAAATTACCTGTACATGAAATACTGATTAGAGTATAAAGAGCAGTTTTCAAAAATATCCTTTAATGTAAACAGTCTGCAAAGTTGTTAATCAAATAAGTGCATTATACATAAAGATACTGGTTCTCAAAAGAAAGAGTCATCATATTTTCTAATCTTTTTCCCGTTACCGATCTACATCACTCGCTAACACATTAGCATAATCTCCGCCTGCCCACAAACACTTCCGCTAGTTAGTGTGTTTACATCATGTTGAGAAGACACCAGCTGTGTTCGGAATGGCACACTACCATACAACTCCTACTATATTGCAGTGTGCTATGTGTATACTGTGAATAGTATGTGAATTTTCTGTATGCATGAAATGCCCAGATTACCTGCTACATTTGCTGAAATGTGATGTATGCATCTGAAGACACTGCATGGGATACTGTTTCCCAGAATTCAATTCGCACCATGTGACATAAATGTAACACTTGTACATTGCCCAAAACAACTGCGAAACAACTAGTAAAATAAGATGCACTGTCATCATGGCAAAGACAAAATAAATTCGTTTGGACTTGAGAGAAAGAATAGCTAATGCTCATAAAGATGGAGAAGGATACACACATTTATCAAAGCGTTTTCAAATGTCATGAACTGCAGTGAGATGCATTATCAAGAAGTTTAAAGAGACCAAAACAGTGGAGAACAAGACGGGCAGAGGCAGGAAGACAAAGATTTCAAGAAAGAAAACTAGTGAGAGAGGTTTCTAAAGAGCCAAGAACAACTGCCAAGACACTAGTGAATGACCTAGACAAGACTGGAATTGATGTCTCAACGAAGACAGTCACTAGAGCCCTGCACAGGAATGAACTGCAGAAACACTCCACTTCTGAAGAAGAGACACCTCCAAGCTAGAATGAAGTTTGCTAAGGACAACCTGGGGGAATGTGATGCATAATGGAAACGTGTCCTTTGGTCAGATGAGACAAAACTAGAGCTTTTTGGCCACAGAGATGTTGCCTATGTTTGGAGAAAGAAGAACAGCATTCCCACAGTGAAACATGGTGGTGGCAGTATAATGCTGTGGGGATGTTTCAGTGCGTTTGGAGCTGGGAATCTCGTCAGGGTTGAAGGAAACATGAAAAGGAAGACTAGAAGAAGATTTTGAAAGACAACCTCAGACAGTCTGCAAGAAAACTTGGTTTGGGTCCCCATTTTGTCTTCCAGCATGATAACGACCCAAAGCACACCTCACTTCTGGTGAAGAAATACCTCCAAATGAGCAAAGTGAGTGTACTTGACTGGCCTGCACAAAGCCCAGACTTGAATCCAATAGAAAATCTGTGGGGCACACTGAAGTCCAGAGTTTGTGCCAGAAGACCAACAAATCTGGAGGAGCTTGAGAGATTTGCTAAGGAAGAATGGGCTGTCATTCCTCAGGAGACATGCTTGAAACTTGTTGAGAACTACAGCAAATGACTAAAGGCTGTTATCAAGCAAAAGGGACACACTATTGACTATTAACATCAGAGGGCTAATCATTTTGACCAGTAGACTTTTTAAAATTCTTGGTTATACATTTATTTCTGTTTGTATTACAAACCCTAAAAGCTTCCTGAATAAAATATTATGTTTGAAAATGCTGTGTTGATAAAATTGTCTTTCTGTTAAACAACACTTGGGAGTTATTTGAAAAATAATGAGATATTTTATAAGGGGCTAATAATTTTGTCTTCACTTGTACATGTCAAAGTCAGACATGCCCCTTTGCCAGCTGTGATGCCTGGTTACTGCTTTAAACTTGGCCCAGGTTTTGGGTCAGCACACCTTAATCGCTTCAACAATTGATTGCCAATTAAGTTTAGAATGCAATGAACCAATTAGAACCCACTTTAGCTCAGATAGATTACAAATAGCTCTTGCCGAACAAATGACTTGTTTGGCCCATTATATAGAGAGTTTCCATGTGTTTCTTAAAAACATGGCCAGGTGCAAGCAGCTTTCTCTGGAAACACATCAGTCTGTAATAGTTCTAAGGAATGAAGGCTATTCAATGCGAGATATAGCCAAAAAGTTGAAAATTTCACTGAAAGGTGCACTGTAAAAAATTGCTGTAAAAATACAGCGAATTTTGCACAGCAATTTACCGTTTTTAATTAATACAGCAGAATACTGTTGATTGCGATGCATTTTGACGTAATAAGTAATAACGGCAAACTACCGTTCGGTTTCACAGGATAATGCAGTATTTTTTTTTTGTCCTGCAACACGTGTACTTAGCTCGCTCACACAGAGGGAAAACAATCTATTTCCATCGACAAGCATACAAACAGGTATAACATTACATATCTTCCTCATTTTATTACGTAGCAAGTAAGAGATTGGAGCAGATTTAACAAATATTGTTTTCATGCAGTTTGTGACCAAGGCGGCACAGAAGTAGCCTAACTTTAGACGGACTTCATCTTTATGTGCTTTCCTCGTCAGCCTCGCCTTATCAAGGTAAGTGCAAACTTATCAAAGTTAGTAGGCCTATTATTTTGTGATATATGAACGACATTACTCTCTTTTTTTCTGTCTAAAGTAACACGAAAGGATGGTAAACGAACTATCAAAATGCACACGGATTAGCTTGTGTTCAGTCATAATAATACATTCGCGATGTAATTAAATATTCAAGGATATTTCATTGAAAAATGAATGGCAGTTGATGCCACTTAACCGCCTTTAGGCTTATTTTACATAATAGTTCCATCCATTTGAGATCATCTTAAAGATTGTCTGTGTTAGAATGGTAAAGATATTTTACTGTTGAGGTTCGTGGACTGTAGTTTTAAAAAAATGATAACCTGCACCTTGTGTGCTAACACCTGCTGCAACATATTTGCATATGTGAGGCACATGCGAAGTCATAGCTTTCTGCCCAATGCATCTTTTAGGTGCGGTTTCCCTGAATGCACAAGAACATTTTCTAAGTTTGAAGCCTTCAAACGTCACATTTATTGCCATAAATATGGAATGAAAAAGACTGAAATGTGTAGTGTAGGTGATGTAACATGTCACATTGACTTTTGCAGCTATAAGTGTGAGGATATTCAGGGTCTTGTGTCACATCTGAAAAGCCATATTACTGAAGGAAAGACAGTGACATGCCCTTTTAAACACTGTGATAAAAAATTTACAGTAAAGTCTACATTCACATCACACATGTCAAGAAAGCATAAAGATTACTCAAAAGAATGTCTAGTTGACTCAAATCCAATCAGCACTAGTGATTGTACTGATGAGGGCGATATGCAGCTTGACATTGCCAGTCAGACAAGTTATGAAGATATGGAGGTCTACCCAGAAAGTGCAGATGAAGGGCAATTTATCAGAAACTTAGCATTGTTTTATCTGAAACTACAAGCTAAATTGATCTTGCCATCATCTACAATTCAAACAATCATTGAACACTGTCAGGAGCTACATGACATAAATCAGTCACACCTAATTTCTAAAGTACTAGAAAAGTTGAAATCAATTGGACTTCCTGAAGCTGACATAAACATTGTAATAGACACAATGAAAAGTGAGGATCTTCATAGGGCTTGCAATACTCACACACTCAAAACTGATCATAAAAGAAAAACATATTTTAAAAGTAATTTCAGATATGTGGAGCCAGTGTCCATTTGTCTTGGTAAGAATGAGTCAGGCAAAGAATGTTTTGCACAATATGTCCCGGTGAAAAACACAATTATGTCTCTCTTGTCCTCAGAGTCAATAAGGGAGCAATTGCACCAAATTGGAAGTAGAACCCAGTCGAATGAGGCTTTTCAAGATTTGTGGGATGGCACAAAAATTAAAAACAATTTGCTGCTTAAAGACACCACCTCTTCAATCGGCATAATCTTGTATCAGGATTCATTTGAAGTGGCAAATCCTCTAGGGTCAGGGAGAAAAAAGCACAAAATATTGGCCATGTATATGAGCCTTGCAAATATTTTGCCACACAACAGGATGAGCATTGATCAGATGCAGCTTGTGCTGCTTTGTCGAGAACAAGATTATAAGGATTTTGGACAGGATCTAGTGTTTGGTCCTCTTATGAAAGATTTGAAAGATCTTGAGCTGAACGGAGTAACTTTTCCAAATGGCCAGCTCTGCAAGGGAACCTTGTATGCTATAGCAGGTGACAATTTGGGTTCACACAACATTGGGGGTTTCACAGAAAATTTTAGCAAGAGCAAGTATTTTTGCAGATACTGTGAAATTGATCGAGAAACTTTTCTTTCAGATCCTTTGGCCAAGGGACCTGACCGCACACCACAGTCATACGAGAGACAAGTTGAAGCTCGAAGTCTCAATAGGGAATTAAGTGACTGTGGTGGCATTAAATTTAATTCTATCTTCAATGAGCTCTCACATTTTCATGTATGTGAGCCTGGATTGCCCCCTTGTCTTGGGCATGACCTGTTTGAGGGTATTGTCTCTACTGATTTGGCATTATACCTAAACCACCTCATTTCAAAAGAGAAAGAGTTCACTTACACAGAATTGAATCGGCGGATCAACCAGTATAAATATCTAGGTAATGATGCCAACAATAAACCATGTGAGGTTAACCCAGGGGCTGGAAAACTCTCTGGACATGCTGTTCAGAATTGGTGCTTCTTGCGAATGTTGCCATTATTGATTGGTGATAAAATAAAAAGCCCTGGAGACAGTGAGGTGTGGCAGCTCATCTTACAGTTAAGAGAGATTGTGGAGCTTGTTTGTGCTCCAGAGATTACCTCAGGCCAGGTAGCATATTTAAGAGTTCTGATAGATGAATATTTGCATGTCAGAATGCAGACTTTTAGGGATCATGTGCTTAAGCCTAAGCATCACTACTTAAATCATTACCCAGAACTCATTGTTCACTTTGGCCCATTAATTCGTCTTTGGACCCTAAGATTCGAAAGTAAACATGGCTACTTTAAGCAATGTGCAAGAAAGCTACGTAACTTTAAAAACCTCTGTGGAACCCTTGCTGAAAGACATCAACTGCTGCAATCTTTTCTGAGTGCTGGGACCCTATTCCCGCCATCTGTTCTGGTAGAGAAGGGAACTGAATTCATCATTGGAGACTACAATGATAAAATAAAACAGTCTGTCATTCATTTGAATTTTGATCCAGAAAACACCCTCATTAGTCAGGAGGTGATTGTTAAAGGGACAGCATATAAGAGCAACATGTTTGTTGTGATGGATCATAATGATAATGGCCTCGTAGTAGGGCAAATCAAAAAGGCTGTCATTCATAAAAGTTCAACTGTATACTTTATAACTGAGGTATATGAGGCTGTTCGTCAACCATGCATTAATGCTTATGTTATTGCACCAATGCAGGAAGCCTACTACTGTGTCAATCAAGCAGACCTGATCGATTATTATCCACTGCCTAAATATTTAGTTTGTGGCATGTCTGTACTAACCCTTCATCATTCTGTCCCCACATTTTAGATTCATGCCATCCATCAGTGATGAAATAAAGGGCATCATCCTCAAGACTTTGCCCAGCCTAACTGAGGATATTCAAATACGTGTTATCACTGCACTTGAAAGCTCAGGCGTGGAATCAAAAGATGACCTTAAGTATGTACAACAGGATGATATCAGAGACCTCCTGCCTGTTATACAGCAAAGGAAGCTTCTGGAGGCATTCAAGATGGGTAATTATTATTAATTTTCTAGTGATAGTAGATGTCCTATCCATTCAAAGCAACTTAAAATTAGATCATTTAAAATGAGCCTCTCCACATTAAGCTCTATTTGGGACAGATACAAGCTTTACAAAGTCCCCGCAAAGACAGTTTTTTTTATTTTATTAAGGAATAAAGTTTATAGAAAATAAAATTGACATATTTAATTTCCCGATTTGCATCCATATGAGATATATTTTGTGAAATGTATATGTTGTATATAGTTTTATTTTCATATATTTCAGAAACTACAAAAGTCACACTTGATCTTGAAATCTTGACAGATGACTCGGCACATACAAGTTTGTCTTTGGACTCCAGTCCACTACCTTGTTCCTCTTCATCTTTCCAATCAAGCCCATCACCAGCATTATCATCTTGCAGTTCGAACAGGGGTGTCCAATCAGGCAGCATTGCCGATAAGTGGCAAGAAAACTTTGAGATACCTTGGGAAAAAATGCCTGAGGAATTGCGGTCAGCCATTGCCAATGGTAAGCGACCTGCTCCTGATAAGCGTCGTCAGATGATACGCATCCTGGTAGATGAAATAAGAAAGCATGAGGCTAATCCTACACGAAGTGAATGTCTTATCATCTGCCGTAACATCATTAAACAGTATCCCAGTAGTTTTGCAGATATGACACCAGGAGGAGTTATTATTGGTGGTGGATTTACTTCACTTCTTTCACAAGTAAAAACAAGAATTGAAAACATAAACCGTTCCGGAACATTGAGACGAATCCGAACATCAAGAATATCTGGCCAACTGCAGAAGCCAAGTGATTCATACGGGTGCACACAATTTAACCCGGAAATGCCATCAGATGAAACAACTGAAATGTTGGAGCAGAAGCGTCAAAGGCTGGAGACCATTTACAGAGAGGAAGGTATTGAGAGTGGTGAGAAGACTGAAGTACTAAACCTTATGAAATCAACATTCTGTCTTCAGCGTAAGCAAATCAATCAGACTCCAGCACCTTCCATTGAAGAATTAAGAAACCAGTGGCCTTATCTTTTTACCAAAAGGGGTATCTTCTGTCACTTTGAGTCATTAACTGACATCAATGTGTTGCATGCTTTGGAACTGTCCATTAAAGAATCTGGAAAAGGAATAGCAAAGTATTTGATGACCAAATCAAAGAAAAAAGACGTACAGCCTGTCATCTACCAGGGTGAAGATGAGGAGCTGAATCTCATCCAGCTGTTGATGACCTATTTTAACGAGAGGATAGAAGGACTAATTCTCACTGCTGACGTAAGTTTTGTTTATTATTTGCTTTATATCTGCTATGATTTGTAGAGTAGGGACCAATCAGACAATGGCTCATTAGATTTAACCAAATCAGTGGTTTATTCATTTAACAAAGAAGTAGACTTCCCCTCACCCAACCCAACAGTGGGTGACCAAGTCTCAACCAGGACGCTTCTAGCAACCACTGATAAGGTCAGTTCACGACGTGAAACTATGCAGGAGAATCTGCAACTATGCAGGCAGACTGCCTTTCGTCACTCACTTCCCCCCATAGGAAAGACCCAATGCTCATAGAAATGGACTCTTCCCTATTTCATTCACAGACAAACATTTCTGTGAACGAAGACACCTAGCTCATATATCAGTGTGTGTATATTACGACTGTCCATGTCCTTTGTATTCCTTACTTTAAATTTCTTTCTTTATAACCGTTTTATGCTTGTGTCTTGATAGAATGCTAATGTAACCACATACAGTATATGCCATGTTTGGTCTCTTTTGACTCGTATGTAGATTTTCTGAAAGATGCTGTGTATCAGATCCGGATACCGGTGCAACATATTAACGTTCTAATAATCTTTAGCATTTCTGGTCTGAACCCCTATTGATTTAAATATGCAAACTGACATTTTTCTAAGACAAAGGGCCATAAAACGAAGACCAAGTTTCAAACCTCCCACTGAGAAAGCCAGCATTCTCAACTACTTTGGAAGGTGTGACTCTGTCCAGACTTTAAAGGGCTCACACCCCGTCCGGCCACCTCTCTTCCCTTCTCCTCTTCTTCTGAAAGATCTTCAGAGTTATCGTGGAGGTCCTCCACGGAAAGGCCGTGGGGCAAGCCCCATGGCCCAGCCACATGCGGTTTCCCCCAGCATGAGGCCGAACTCTCTCTTTCTATCCTGGCATCTACACCTCAGCCCCTTTGGTAACCATCCGATCAGCCGATCAATGGAACAACGAAGGCTCCATCTCCATTACATCATCAGGACTACCTTTGAGCTGGCATCTGGACCCTTGCGTAAGCACCACACAAAAGGAAACCATTATGCAAGTAACCATTTAACTATTAGATGCAATAAGGAAGCTGTGCCCCTTGTAGGTCAAGGAGATTCAGGTTTTTCGGATGATTTGGTTGTGCTGATGAAAAGAATGCCAATCTACTCTCTCTCTCCTCCTCACTCACTCTCTCTCTCTCTCTCTCTTGTTTTGTTTTATGTGTCGTCTGTTTAGTGTTTGTTTATTTGCTAGCTAGTGTTTATTTTCCCCTTTTTACGTATTCAATAAACCCGCATTTTGTATTCACATATGAATTTCTTACTGTGTTCCTTGCTCACAAATATCACGTCACTTAAACTGCTTTGATTTCGTTACAAAACTGATCCAGTCCTGTAACTTAGCCAATTACGGTGGAAAAAATTAATTTTCAAGGCTAGGAAATTGATTTTTCTTAGAGTTAGAATAAAAGCGGCTAATGCTCGCTGGACGAGGGCATTAGTTCGGTTTATTTTCGACTCGGCTGTTTCAAAGAAGTGTATAAAGTATGTGTAATTAATAACCATTAATTATACATAGTTTATTGTGCTTAAATTAATAACTTTTGTTACATTATTGGTGGAGGATGCGCGAGCAGTTTTAAACGTATTTGTGAGCAAACCCAGTATATGTTCATTTTGTGTGTACATCTGTGTGTAATGCGCGCCTTTTGTTTTGTTTTATAGTTAATCTGTGCTGAGGCAGACTGAGTCTTTCTATCCAGAAAATCAGTCACTGTTAATGACGGCTAAAATTAACTGTAATTTATGTGACCCTATGAGATGAAAAAATTCCTTATAGTGAGTCTCACCAGCATTACGGCACTGAGACAGCACCGAAACCTGTTGATGAAGTTAAGTAACTGCAACCTACATGACCCCGCAAGATGAAAAAAATTCCTTGCAGCGAGCGTCATGAGAATTACGGTGCTGAGACAGACCCACTGTTAATGACAGCTAAGTAATTTTAATTTGATACCGCCATAATGCGAAGAAGGTAACGTTAGACTGAACGACCTTATATCGGCCGAAAAAAAAAATGTATAGCCCAATATGTTAATGCATTGCACGTCCAATGTTTTCGCTGGCTATACCCATTTCCCAAGTTAAAACATTAGCTTTGCTACCTAATGTATAACTTTCTCGTTTCCTCCGTGAGCAGGAAGGATGTTGTTCTTGCTTTATTAACTTTAATATCGCACACAATAGATGACAAACTGCTCTGAGTTAGGCTTACGAGGCTGAGGATGTTGTTTCTGGTTTTGTGTACTTTAATGTAAAATGAATCAGACGACAGATGACGATGTAAATGGAAATGTGATATCAAATCTTGATCAAGTTAAAGGTGTGACGGTGAAACCCCGTCGTGTGTTTGTTTTATGTGTTATAGTATGTAACTCTGTGTCCGCGCAGAAAATTAATCCGACCGCACGCCGCGCAAGGCAAAGCTCGCGTGCTGCTTGTGAGATCCGCTGAGATCAATAGTTTTGCCACCCGCGATGTGATTAGAATTGGTATCAAATTGACGTCAAATGCTGTAAACATCAGGTCCTGGTGAATCCAGTTGAATTACCATATTCGATTTGGGCATTGACGTCACTTTGGATATCAATCCTTGTCAACAGTGATTATTTAAGTCTTTGTTAAAGCAAGAGCGCTCTCACGATAAACTTAAGCCTTAATCACAGTGTGTTGTGAGGCATGGAAGTACATGCCTGAGATTGGGTGAGGAAACTCCAATCTTCACGTTCTATACATTGCATAAAACCGTTGTAATCAGAACAGCATTTTAAAATGTATTTCGCTGACAAAGAAATCCCAGCGCAAAAACTGTGTTTGAAAAATGAGCGTGCTCATTTTTCCAGTAAGATATTTCGTTTACAAATGTGTCTCATTGTAGTCAAAGTCATTGACGTGATGAACATGAACATTGCTTGGCTGGTGGAACACTAGTTCAACAGAACTAGCCTTCCACCACGGTCTGTGACGTGAGCCTGCTGTTGAAGTTTTGGAATTAAGTTGTGTGTGACGCGTCAGGACTGACTGCTGACAAAATTCTAGAAATGTGCTCGCACCCTTCACCCACAAGCTTTGTGCACACTGGGGGGTGAGATTACATCTGTCCCCTTAGCAACATGGGAAACCATTGTTTTTTTTTTTTTTTTGTTTTTGTTTTTTCCCCAGTCAAACTCACATCAGCGCCCACATCACAGACCTGCATGTAAACAGATCCATGCGTGTAGCATAGGCTAACTCGTTAGCACATCCACACGCCGATAAGCTAAAGCCTTTTACCTCAACTGATAGCTATTAGCACCCGGCTAATTTAGACCCAGTGTGAGCGTAAGATGTAACCAGTCTTCTCTAGCCACACCTCCGTTCTCAGTTTCATCCTCTGTCTGTTCTCAACACTGTTGTTCCACTCCTGGTCTATCCGTGTTATTCTATTTTTATTTGTTTCTTTATTTTTACTCCCTCATTATTTTATTTAGTTCAATTTATGCATGTATTTCACTTTTGGATTTTTGTTTTTCCTATTTTTATTGGTTTAGCCTGAATAATCATTTGGCACAATGGATTTCATTTAGAAAAAATCGAATTTAAACCCATTTGTTTATTGTCCATTTCCCTTTGTGTTCCCTAAGCGATTAGGACATTTCCATTTACTTTTACCTCTATTCATTTTGATTTACCCCTCATGAAGTTAATTTTAAAGTCAACTTTAATTTTACTTCCCTCTCGGTTCCCATTTCTAGGATGTAGGATTACAGTAGCTCAAATAATGTTGCTCCTCAAAGTAGCTAGTTCACTAGTGGCCTTTGAATGAAATCTCTTACCCCCTCAACACTTACCATCAAGCTACTTATCTTATCATTTAACCCTTGTTCCTTCTCTCAATTGTGTCCTATTAGGAAGCACTTTGTGCCTAGGTGGTGAAGTGTCGGCTGGTGAAACCCGGGGACCGCAGTCATCTGCCGGACGCACCCGATGCCCTCTGGGGGGTGCCCTAGATACCTCCTGCCCCTGCACTCCGGATAGCGACCCGCAGCCGACATCAGCAATGCGGTACCTCAAGTGTTGTATCAACCATATCAACTGACACACTAGGGCAACTTTGGTTAATTACCCTGTGGTGGTTCCATGCATCATGTGCCCATCTTAGTGGGGAGCGCGCCCCCACTCTGCCGGCCTATGCAATTCCAGATCCCCCAGGCAAAACCCAACGTTGGCTGTGTCAGCTGGTCGTTGACCTTCCCTCACTTGAGTGCTGCCCATTGTGCAAAAGGTCAAGGCTGTTTGAGCGATCGCTGCCGAGTGCTGTGAGCGGGAGTGATCTGAGGTCCCTGCAGTTGTGTGTCGGGGGGGTCTGGGGATGGCTCGGTCACAGGATTTCACCAGGTTGACCTCAACTCACCACCTTGTCAGCACATAGCACCTAAGCCCTATTTACTCAATCTAAGCTCCCAAAGAGTACTAGAGAACCTCTATGCTTCAGATACGTCTGATAGGCCCTGCTATCTCCCTTTCCACATCCCTAGGCACTATACCTCAACAGCGCCCCCTCTCTGAAGGCCCTGAAAAAACCATGGTAGAAAATCTAGCCCCTGCTTTTTCCAAATTTTCCCTCTATGTTAACCTTGGTTCGACCTTTGCGACCTCTCCTGGTCAAATTTTTATTTTGATTTTATTTTATTTTATTTTATTTTATTTTATTTTATTTTATTTTATTTTTACTTCTTTGGTTTTGTTCCTTCATTTTCTTCTGTTTGTTTTCCCTATGCATAGATACCAAACCAGTGAGAATCATCAGAGAAACTGAATAATAGACTTGCAAACGGTGCAGCCACAGAGTCAGGAAGTGACCCCCTCGGCTACCACACCCGCCACAATCATTATTCAGTTTACCTTCCTGCAGTACACTGCCACCTGCACACTGTAGACAAGATGACGCATGTCCACCCCACGCATCCTCCTTTACTGACTGCCTCAGTTAAGCAAATTGCACAGCCAATTAAACCTTATGGTAGCGTAGCTTGTTAAATACATCTATACTTGCATTGGTGTCCTTTTGTGTTGTGTGTTTTTTTTTTTCTCTCGTCACCAGTGAGACAGTATGCCCAAGCATCCAGCCCTGCAGACCACTGGGACCACCTGGATGCCTGGCTGAGCACCATGACCAATGCGATCCACAGTACCTCAGCCAGCACAGCGGGATGATCAACAGAATCGGCCGATAGCCCCAACCTGATCCAGAGCCACAGCTACTAGGAGCTGGCCATGATCACCAGGGAACTGGTCTACAACGTCATCATCCAAGCAAGGTTGAGTGGAAAAGACATCGCTAATCTGGAGCAAGCAGCAGCAGAGCTAAAGCTCCAAGCCAAGGTGGCTCGGCGGAGCCAGACAAGCTCAAAGCCAGCTACACCAGCCCACAACACAGGAGACCAAGGACCAGCACAAGACCAAAAGAGCTACAGGAGGATGCATAGGACTTCAAGTTCACGGACATCCACGTAAACAGTGAGCAGAGAACGACTGAAAAGAAACCTGAGATGGACCGTACGATAAGCTGCAACAAGCTTAAATGAGAGCATAGACTGAAAAGGCTCTTCAAAGGAAACAGAGGTGAGAGCCCTCTGCTAAGGACTGCACCAGCCAGCACCCCAATAGCCCCCATCAGCAACAAGGGAGGGGGGAGCCCATTCAAAGGACCCTGGCCACCAGCCATGGCATGACTCAAAGACTTTGATAAGCTGGCTAGAAACATCTCCACACTCACTGCAAACCCCACGGGGGGGCCACAATGTAGTGAATACCTGCAACACATCTGCAGCTGAAGCAACCACACAAGACTGGCTGTACCTGCTTACGACCACTCTCAGCGATGATGCCAACCCACAGTCTGACAATGTTAAAGCAGCACTCTAGTTCCATCCAAACTACCTCACAACTTCAACAGGAGATAGTTAGGAACAAAATACAGCCACGTGCACGCAGATAGAAGGGATTGTGGAGCTCAACACAAGAACTTATAGTTGAGGAAAATATTCAATAGCACTCTGACTACACTTCACGCGGTGCCCCACACATGGCTTGGCCGAGGAAGGAGCTGAACACGCAGCAGCCACGACCAACCAGAGTGTGGGAACGCCACTGTGATCACTAGTGCTATTGATTTTTCCCACTTTCAGATTCCCCTGATGTAACCACAGCCTAAAGCAGCTGGACTACAGGGGAAACGATCTCCTGACACATGATTCAGACCAGAGTCACAGACACTTGTCAGTCTACAGAGATCACCTTCGACTGGGCCCACAACATCACGGGCCCTACAGTGAAATCCCATCTAAAACTAGAACACAGTCTCAACTTCCACCAGGACTCAAGGTCACCACTGACCAGCCAAAGACTGTTGTTGTCATGCTCTCACGTCAGACACCTAAGGACTGAGTGGCATAAATGGACTGTAAGCCTCTAACACCAGACTAAGGTTTCAAAACAAACCACCTCTCAAACCCCTCCAGCCACCCGATCCTAACTTCCAAGCTCACTTATGCTCCATGCCTTACAATGCCAAAGGACTTCACATACATGCTAATGTGGGACTCATCATGCTTCAATATGTCCCTGAAGGCACCACAGCGCCACAGCTTGTGTTGCCCCCACTGACAAGGGGGGTAAAAGCATAGCATGCCCACAACACACCATGACACTCAAGCCACCTAAACAGGCGGCACCCATGGCCAGCATGCAGCATGACATGACGTGAGAAGGTAGAAGGTGTCTGGACTACCAACACATGGAGCCCATCTCCAACCTGCCACACATTGACCCGGGCACGATACAACCAGTCAAACGAACACTCCCTCACACTTGGTTTCACCCTCCGCAGAAAACCATATACCCTTTTTCTTTTGGGTGTGTCTAAAATTTGATTTTTGGTCATTCCTTATTTCATCTAGATGTGTTTCATTTAGCCAGGGCAAAGTTAATTAAATGTAAAAATTTAATTGAATTAGCGGGCTTATAAACACTCTCCTTTAGGTTCCTAGAGCTATAAGGACACCCTACTTTTACTTTATTTTGACTTTATTCCTCTATATTTAGTCATTGATTTACCTTTGTTTCCGACTGAATTTTCCTATTCAGCTACCCTGAATTGAATTACATTAGAAATGTAATTAAATCAGGCTGCCTATATAACTTTCCTTCAGTATTCTGGAGCTATAAGGACATTTCTAACCTCGACTTTTACCTTACTTTAGTTATTTTTACCATCACTAATTTCCCTCCTTGTGTGGGATTACAGCAGTGTAGCCGCTGTTGTTCCCCTAAAGAGTATACAGGATATTAGCAGCCCTAAATCTGTGTTACCTCTCTGCCCCTTCGCAATCTTCAAGGCCAGGCCTTGTATGCTGAAAATGCATTGATTGCCGAACACAATGGAGGTGCCAGACAGAACGGGAAACGCTTCCCCTTGTTTCTTTTGTCTTTCTGACCTCGGAGTACTTAGTGTGTGTTAGTTTAGCTAATAATCTAACCCTAGGTTTATGAGCCTAATGCAGCCTCACCCACAAGTGACAACTGCTTTAATCATATTTCCTAGCTCAAACTAAATAAGGAAAGCCTTTCTTTCTCTTTCTTCCTCTTCCTGCCTTTATTTCATTTTATTTTTGATACTCTCATAATGACCAACACTAAGAACCATCAGTGCGCTGAGTAATAACGTACCACACGTACAGCATAGTCATTAGCTGACCCATGCAAAATTACTCAAAACACTATCCTCTGTGCGCACCCGCACAAATCCCAAGATTTATCTGGCTTACAGAACCCTTATTCAAATGGATAGCTTACCACCTCTGTCTGTACTTGCATTTGCCCTCTGCCTCTCTCTCCTGTGTCTCCACCAGTGACCCAGTGTGTCAGACAGCTAACACTGCCATCTGCCAGTACCACCTTGTAGACCTGGCAGAGCACTGCAATGGACATCCTTCAGCCTACAGCAGCCAAAGACTTGGAAAGAGAACAGTTCCACACGAATCGGTGTCAAAATAGCACATATGTATATATATCTACATTTTAATGTAAAAGAGACATTAGAGCTACGGCCATAGAAACCCTCTGCATGCAGCCAGAGCTGAAGTCCAAACCTGGTCTCAGCAATTCTGCAACCTTCGGAAGGAGCTCAACATGGTCCAGAGAGAACTGAAACAGTCTTACAGACTGTGCATGGACTCAAGTAAAAGACACCCTGCTGCCGTCACAGATCCAGCAGTGCAGTCCAACTCACCCCCGTACAAGACACAAAAGGGGGGAGTCAAACCCTTCTACCTGACACCCAAGACAAGTCAACTTCCTGAAAACTTCAGCAGTGACAGAAGGAAAAGGATTCATTCAGATGAGCCCGGAAACAGCACATGAAGTGACACTCAAAGATCTCAACCAAATGAGACGTCCCTGCATTCACAACAAAACCTGCAGGAGACATTGTTGTCCATGCCTACTGGTGAGACATTTGAGACATTGCAGTCCTGAACTATCAAGATAGACTGTCTGCTCTGGGTCACTTCTCGTCTAGAGATGCAACACTTCCTGGGTTGACAGCCAGGACACATCCAGTGGGACTGCCAGCTGCTAAGACAAGCCAGCACGAAGGAAACTGCAGACCTACAGTCTGAACTTTAGAACTTTTGCCGCCCTAGCCACCAAACAGGGCCGGCATGAAACTTCCCCATCACAGACCTCAACAAGCTTACTTCAGAGCTCATAAAGAACCTGCGAAGGAGGAGGACACCGGCTTTGCAAGCTTTTCCTCCAAACAGCCTTCTGTCTGTAAGTCATCGGTTTAGGCAGTCTGGCCTGCCCCACTCAATGCCTGTGCAACAACTGTGTGACCTGACACCGAGAGCCTTTCGCGACCACAAGGCCACCTCAGAAAGGGGTTCATAAGATCTCAATGACACTGATCTACCAAACTCAAAGGATCAAGTTAGCACCTGAAGGCCCCGGTAGGGCCTCAGCGCAAGTCAGCACAGACATTTTAAGTAGGTGGAAACACATGCTGGAAAGAAGCAAGTGCGTGACAGTGAATTTATGATCTGGCCACTTGAATTGAAATCTTAAACAGAAGACTCAATTGCTAACAGACTAGCCTTCCAAAGCCTACAGACATTTGCTACACTCTGTTCAAATTGACATTAATGTGCATTGTTTCCCATGACAAAGACTTGTCAAAGGACACAAAAACTCCAGAGAACGCACACGTCATGACACCAGGTTGTAAGCACACCACCTGAGTCGGTCAAGCTAACAAGGACCAGTTTTAGCTTAGGCTAAGTTAACCAATAGCGTCAACAGCTAGCAGTTATCATCATTCACTTGAAGCTTTAACTACAGCTTGTAGGCATGCAGTGCAAAGTGTTCTATAGGTATATATAAATATATTTTGGAATATATTTATATATATACTGTTCCTGAACCCTTACTACTTAGTCCCTCACTTTAAGTCTTCTCAGCTAAGTCACCTTCACTATTTTAGTTGTATCCCCTCATGCTTCAACTAAATCTGCAGTTACTTAATTAAATCTAAATTTAATCACATGTAAACTGCTTAAGGAGAGAAGAATTTTATAGATATAGGGAACCGTTAATAGCATTTTGTCTAAACTTTATGGAAGGACACACCCATAGAATGGTCTTGAACATGCAGCAGCAGTGACCAGCTATGGTGAGGATCAAAGCAAACCAATAGAGCTAGGGGGAACCAGAGGCACTTTCATTTGTGATTCTGCTTATTCTCCATGGGTGCACCGAGTTCTGTGACCCTCCTACACAAGTAATCTTAGTGATTACAAGGGCATAACTGTGGTTCAGGCACAATGGTAACAAGCATAATCCAAATAGGAAACTGTCCTCCTTCCCGTTTACATTATAAGAGATCCAGCCTGTTGCTAGCCATCAGGAGATTCTGAGGAATACTTTGACCATAAGAACCATCTTAAGTCATTTATTAGATCTCAGCTATGCCATACAAAAGGGATTCTCAGAACCGCAAAATATTAGCACCCTAACATCCACAGTTAATGCATTAATCATAGGAGACACTTCACTAGCAAACCATGCCTGAAACAACAAGCTGTATGTTATATCGCTAGCTGAACCATTAAGCCTATAACTCCGGACTCTTCAGGGTGGTGCATTAGTCTCTTACTTCTACCCTCACTGTGAAAATGGCAACACTTCACAGAGGCTCAGCCTATCCTCCCAGATGGGCGACCTGAACACTGACTAGCCAGTGCGAGGAACACTGTTCCCCCCCACAGCACCTGAGGAAAATGCCACCGAACAAGGAGAGAAGGGGACCAATGACACCTGACCCAGAGTTACAGCGACCTTGGGCCGAACAAGGCTATCACCACCTTAGCCACCTTATGGGTCTCAACCAGAGGGTAAAACAACTTCACTTCACTGGTCACCAAACAAAATCCCGCAAGGAGCGGACACATTCTCAATGCCCCACAGATCGGCTAGAGATTGAGACACTGTTGCCATTGCGACAGCCCAGGTACAAAACACCACTCATCCTATGTACCCCATGGTATGTCCTACAGCAGTCCACCACAACATCCTCCCCCCACAACCTTCACACAGGTGCCAAATGGAGGCTGCATGTGGACAGCTGGACACACCTAGTTACAGGAGCTGCTAACACTAGCAAAGGACCTCCTTGAACAAACTCAAGTGAGAAATATTGAAAGGGACAAACTGCTGACTCCTTGCACAATGCAACACAGCATCAGACTCCTCCAAGGGAGGAGCATCCTGCAAAGCAGTCGACACCCCAGGAGCAGCCAGACAATGCTGGACCGAGCAACAGCTCACATGCCCAGCAACAAAACTCCTACCAACACAAATCAGGAAAACTCAAGTCAGTGACGCTACAAGACAGAAGTGACACTGTTAACATCAGATTTGTGGTGAAGTTCGAGCAGAACAGAGGGCTAACAAACACCTGCTGCCCTCCTACCACCTTCACTAGCGCAGCCTGAACTTTCTTCACACTACAAATCTCCCTAAAAATTCCCTGCGACCCCAGGAACCGCCTGCCCTCTCACAAGTGAGAGTCCAACCAGCTATTCCAAACCGCAGGCACTACAGACAGCCTACTAGATAACAGCACCTGAACCAACCACCTGACCGAGACCAACATCAGGATGACAGGTGACACGGCCCGACAACTGCTGCACCTGCTCAAGGACCCGCACCTTGCTACAACTTACATCACCACGATGCCTGACGTTCTCTTCCAGCCATGAATGGCAGGTGCATGTCTGATCGCTCTACCCCTTTAACGTCGATCGCTGTTGTCTATTGGATGGACAACAACGTTCGACGGGGGGGGATATGTAGAGTAGGGACCAATCAGACAATGGCTCATTAGATTTAACCAAATCAGTGGTTTATTCATTTAACAAAGAAGTAGACTTCCCCTCACCCAACCCAACAGTGGGTGACCAAGTCTCAACCAGGACGCTTCTAGCAACCACTGATAAGGTCAGTTCACGACGTGAAACTATGCAGGAGAATCTGCAACTATGCAGGCAGACTGCCTTTCGTCACTCACTTCCCCCCATAGGAAAGACCCAATGCTCATAGAAATGGACTCTTCCCTATTTCATTCACAGACAAACATTTCTGTGAACGAAGACACCTAGCTCATATATCAGTGTGTGTATATTACGACTGTCCATGTCCTTTGTATTCCTTACTTTAAATTTCTTTCTTTATAACTGTTTTATGCTTGTGTCTTGATAGAATGCTAATGTAACCACATACAGTATATGCCATGTTTGGTCTCTTTTGACTCGTATGTAGATTTTCTGAAAGATGCTGTGTATCAGATCCGGATACCGGTGCAACATATTAACGTTCTAATAATCTTTAGCATTTCTGGTCTGAACCCCTATTGATTTAAATATGCAAACTGACATTTTTCTAAGACAAAGGGCCATAAAACGAAGACCAAGTTTCAAACCTCCCACTGAGAAAGCCAGCATTCTCAACTACTTTGGAAGGTGTGACTCTGTCCAGACTTTAAAGGGCTCACACCCCGTCCGGCCACCTCTCTTCCCTTCTCCTCTTCTTCTGAAAGATCTTCAGAGTTATCGTGGAGGTCCTCCACGGAAAGGCCGTGGGGCAAGCCCCATGGCCCAGCCACATGCGGTTTCCCCCAGCATGAGGCCGAACTCTCTCTTTCTATCCTGGCATCTACACCTCAGCCCCTTTGGTAACCATCCGATCAGCCGATCAATGGAACAACGAAGGCTCCATCTCCATTACATCATCAGGACTACCTTTGAGCTGGCATCTGGACCCTTGCGTAAGCACCACACAAAAGGAAACCATTATGCAAGTAACCATTTAACTATTAGATGCAATAAGGAAGCTGTGCCCCTTGTAGGTCAAGGAGATTCAGGTTTTTCGGATGATTTGGTTGTGCTGATGAAAAGAATGCCAATCTACTCTCTCTCTCCTCCTCACTCACTCTCTCTCTCTCTCTCTTGTTTTGTTTTATGTGTCGTCTGTTTAGTGTTTGTTTATTTGCTAGCTAGTGTTTATTTTCCCCTTTTTACGTATTCAATAAACCCGCATTTTGTATTCACATATGAATTTCTTACTGTGTTCCTTGCTCACAAATATCACGTCACTTAAACTGCTTTGATTTCGTTACAAAACTGATCCAGTCCTGTAACTTAGCCAATTACGGTGGAAAAAATTAATTTTCAAGGCTAGGAAATTGATTTTTCTTAGAGTTAGAATAAAAGCGGCTAATGCTCGCTGGACGAGGGCATTAGTTCGGTTTATTTTCGACTCGGCTGTTTCAAAGAAGTGTATAAAGTATGTGTAATTAATAACCATTAATTATACATAGTTTATTGTGCTTAAATTAATAACTTTTGTTACAGATTGTACACACTTTTTTAATTTACATACCCTTTTGTACCATTGCTTACAGCAATACGCCACTGCAGCAGATGTTGAATGCAGCCTGGTTCTCCCTGCTAGTCCAAGACTGATACTGCTGGGTAAGTGTCTCACATGCAAGGAATGGAGTGTTAAAGAATAGCATTCTTTTGTTGTGCTCTCCCGTGAATTTGGCTCAAAGTTTTTAGTCATTCCGAGTCATGGCAATAGCATATTTTATGAATCTTATTAAGAATGAAGTAATTAAAGGAGAAGTTCGGTGTGAAATGGACCTGGGGTGTATTAAAACATGTTACCGAGTACAATCATATGTCCAATTCCCACCTCCATTAACCCAAATCTTTCCGAAATATAACATTATTTACGTGAGCGTCCATTAGGCTTACACTGGTATGTCTAAGGGCATACACAGCCTATGCAGCTAAATTGCTATTTTTACACCATTAACAACGTTCAAAGTAACTCCACACTTAACAGGTGGACTTCTGAGGGCCTTGACATTTAAAACGAGACACTGAGAACTTTGAAAGTGCACAAGTAGTTTATTAAAAAGACAATTTTTACAGACAGTACCTCGAGTGTTTTCCCCCTTTGCCGCCATGTTAAAATTAAGACGCGTTAAGTCGATTGACGATCACGAATGAACAAGTAGGACAGGGCAACAGAACAGAAGAGATGATCACGAAGATTGTCAATCGACTTATCGCGTCTTAAATTTAACATGGCGGCAAACTGGAAAACACTCGAGGTACTGTCTGTAAAAATTGTCTTTTTAATAAACTACCTGTGCACTTTCAAAGTTCTCAGTGTCTCAATTTAAATGTCAAGGCCCTCAGAAGTCCACCGGTTAAGTGTGGAGTTACTTTGAATGTTGTTAATGGTGTAAAAATAGCGATTTATCTGCATAGGCTCTCCTATGCCCTTAAACATACCAGTGTAAGGCTAATGCAAGCTCAGGTAAATAATGTTATATTTGGGAAAGCTTTGGGCTAACGGAGGTGGGAATTGGACAAATGATTGTACTCGGTAACATGTTTTAATACACCCCAGTTCCATTTCACACTGAACTTATCCTTTAAATGTTGTGTTTAGGCTTTTTGTGAAGTGGACAATCATGCCTAGATGTACTGTAATACTGTTTCAGGAAGTACATTAAACATCATTGTTGTCTGTTTCAGTTGCTGGTGACAAAGCCACACTTGGTGGTTGGATGATCAGTATCGAAAACAACATAATCTGTGAAGGCATAATGGAAAATTTCATCACAGGACTTGCAGCGGTATTTGCAGTCTACTATGTTTTCAATTTACAGTACCAAGAGGAGGCTGCTAAGACATTGGAGTTTTTGCAAAGGTAAATCTGCTTCTGGTCGTAAATGTTGTTTATCTTTTTTTTTTTTTTTTTTTTTTAAATCTTATTAACATTTTTCAAGTTTAGATGTGCTAAAGGGTTTTTATCATCAATTTTCACAATGCCCTATCAAATGTATTTAGTGGAAATATCATTGCTGATGCTTTAGCAAAACAAGAACGAAACATTAATGAAACATTAGAAAATACAGTCTGCATGGTTCTGTTACTTATTTTCATTTATTTTTAAACCGTATAAATGGATACTGGATACTGGCATTTTTCCAAATGCATTCTGTTGTGTTCAGCAGAACAAAGAAATTTATACAGGTTTAAAACTACTTCAGGGTCTTAAAGGGATAGTTCACTTTGAAATTAAATTTTGATATGTTTTAGCTTACCCCAAGGACATCCAAGATTTAGGTGTCTTTGTTTCTGCAGTAGTTTCAATTTTGATATTTGTAGGTCCAACCGTTCTTGTCTGTCCGTCATATAATGCATGCCTATGGCCACCTCATAAAAGAAAATGCACAGATTCAAATTAAACACTCCAAATTAACAATTCCACATCGTAAGTATACATTGATGACCTAAGACATGAAACGAGTGGTTTGTGTGAGAAAACGAACAATATTTATATCGTTTTTTACTTCTTGAAACACATCATATCCAGGTTGGGTTGCACGAGCTTCTTGGTGTGTGAGCGCATTCTGGCTTATTGAATCACCCTCGCCAACTCCAGCTAACCACCGGAAGTGTTTTTAAAAATATATGTTTAGGGTTTTTTTTTAAAAGAAAAGAATTGTGTATGCTCGCGCGAGAGGCTCTTTCCGGGAGTTGGCGCCAGCCAAGAAGCAAGAAGCTTGTGCACCTTCAACTTGGATATGATGTGTTTCAAGAGGTAAAACACAATATAAATGCTGTTCGTTTTCTCACACAAACCGCTCGTTTCGTGTCTTAGGTCATCAATATGTACTTACGAAGTGGAATTGTTTAATTTGGAGTGTTTCATTTGAATCTGTGCATTTTCTTTGATGAGGTGACCATAGGCATGCATTATATGACTGACAGACAAGAACGCTTGGACCTAAAAATATCAAAATTTAAAATACTGCGGAAACAAAGACACCTACATCTTGGATGCACTTGGGGTAAGCTAAAACATATCAAAATTTAATTTCATGAACTATCCCTTTAAGTGCATAAATATGTACATGTATTTGTAGTATACTGAGCATTAAATAAATGTTTTTCTAATACATTTTAGTATATTTATATTTCACTGATTTATTTATTTTTCACTGGATTTTATGAATGCAGTGGACTTTGTTTGACTTTACTGAACTAAACTAATATCTTATGTTTATCTGTTTTTACATTCTAGACGCTTTGTTGGCGTGAACCCGGAAAGGGGAACAAAAGCCAGCCAACTCAAAGGAGTCTCCAAGAAGACAGGAAAGCTTGTGCAGAAAAAAGTTGTAACTGTGAATCCTCAGGTGGCCACTCTCATTAAAAACGTCTTGGACTTTGAGTGGGGCTTTATCTAGTCACTCACAGCACAGGACTGTTTGACAACCAGGTACTTTTTCTCAGAGTTATGCAACTGGATCTTTGTGGGAAATTAGTATTGTGTTCTAGAAGATGTTTACAAGTCACAACATTGAACTCCGGTGTTTATTGAAGCATACCAATGTGAATATACATCAGTGATTTGATCTATACAGAGTTAGAAATATATATAAGTGACTCATTCGGGGAGATAAAAACTATAAACACTATGCAATTTTTGCCCCAGTTTACTGTCATAGCAATAAGTTCTGCAGTTTGTTGAAACACAGCATTGTTTTCTAATAAAAGCAAGTTCTGCAGGTAGATGTTTACATAATGTCAGCAGCAAGTTTTGCAGCTTACTGTACATGTTAATGTGAAACCAAAGCTTCTGATAGCAGATGTTTACATGTGATGTTTGTGACATCATTATCTGCAAAATTAGGTTTATGTGATGACATAGTATTATGTCCTGTTCAGCCCAGCACTGGTGAAGCAGTGTTAAAAATTGGTTTTAACATGATTGTTTTAATAAAAACATGTTTTAAGTAATTTTTTTCTTTGAGTCATTTGTTTGGAAGACCCTGCAATCTACACTACTTTGAAACATTTCACTTTTTTTAAATTAAATTAATAAATTGTTTATAGAGATTACAGCAGGTGTGATAAAATAACAGTAAATGCAAGTAAAATACCTGACAGTATGATACTGTGCAGCATATTTTAAACAGCACAGTACTGTAATATTTTTTACGGTAGTAAACTGTTGTATCAGATTACGGTAGTCACACTGTAAAATTACAGCATTGTGTTGGTAAATGTAGCTGCCAGTAGTTTACTGTAATTTAACAGGATTTTTTTTTACAGTGTGTCCACTATTACTTGGAACGAAAGGCAAAGTCTGGGTCCAGTAAAGACAGAAAGAAGAGTGGAAGACCAAGAAGTACCTCTTCTAGTGAGGACAAATATGTAAGTGTCCAGCCTAACTTGTCCAGAGCTGACAACTGATTTCAACAGTGCATGTGATGTCCATCAGACACTCCAACAAGCAGGTCTAGATGGTCGAATATCAGCTAAGAAACCACTGCTAAGATCAAACAACAAGAACAAGAGATTGCAGTGGGCAAAGAAGCACAGAAACTGGTCAGCAGATGATTGGATGAAGGTGCTCTGGATGGATGAATCCCAATTTGAAGTTTTTGGCTCAAAGAGATGATTTTACGTGAGATGCAAAGTTGGTGAAAAGATGTTAGATGCCTGTATCACACCCATTGTGAAGCATGGAGGTGGCAGTATGATGGTCTGGGGGTGTTTTGGAGCAGGAAAAGTTGGTGGCCTGTATCTTGTCCAAAGAATACTGACCCAGCATGGATACCACAGCAATTTGCAACGACATGCTGTTCCTTCTGGTCAGTGCGTTATTGTTCATGGCTTCACCTTCCAACAATGATCCCAAGCACACTTCCAAGCTGTACAAATTCTATTTCAGTATCAGAATCTGAATCAGAAAGGGCTTTATTGCCAAGTATGCTTGCGCATACAAGGAATGTGTTTTTGTGTCATTAGCTACCAGTACACAGAGACAATAATAAAATTGGATGAGTATAAAAAAAATACACATATGTAAAAATAAATAGACAAAAATATATATAGTAAAATAAACAGATAAATATGTGGTATGTACAGTTGTGCTAAATGATAGAATGCAAAGCGATGCAGGGATGTATTAGGATGGAGGTGTAGCAAATAAATATAAGATTGCACAATGGGGTGAACATTTGTGACCCTGGACCACAAAACCAGTCTTAAGTGTCAATTTTTCGAAATCGAGATTTATACATAATCTGAAATCTGAATAAATAAGCTTTCCATCGATGTATGGTTTGTTAGGATAGGACAGTATTTGGCTGATATACAACATTTTGAAAATCTGGAGGGAACAAAAAAATCTAAATATTGAGAAAATTGCCTTTAAAGTTGTCCAAATTAAGTTTTTAGCAATGCATATTACAATTAAAAATTTAAGTTTTGATATATTTACAGTAGGACATTTACAAAATATCATCATGGAAAATTATCTTTACTTAATATCCTAATAATTTTTGGCATAAAAGTATAATCGATCATTTTGACCTTTACAATGCATTTTTGTTATTACAAATGTACCCGTGCAACTTAAGACTGGTTTTGTTATTTTGTCTGCTTTTGTCAAGGTGGATTGCCTGGGGGAAGAAACTGTTCTTGTGCTGGTCACCCTGGTTTTTGGGGCTCTGTAGCACCGGCCAGATGGCACAAGTTCAAAGAGGGGATGGCTTGGATGTGAGGGATCCAGAGTGATTTTCTGAGCTCTTTTCCTCACTCTGGATGTATACAGTTCTTGAAGGGTGGGCAGGGAGCACCAATGATCCTCTTGACAGAGGGGTCTTTAGAGGTGTAGAGGGAAAAGAGAAGAGGGGAGAAACACAACCCTGAAGAGCGCCAGCGTTGGTGGCTGCTTGACATGAATTTGAAATGAATTTAGAGCGGAAACAGTCAGCTGGCATCATGTCTGTCATGGAATGGCCTCCCCAATCACCCGACCTCAACCCCATTGAGCTACTATGAGAGGAACTGGACCGTGACGTCCGTAAGAAGTGTCCAACCAGTGTGAATCATCTTTGGGCAATCCTTCAGGAGGCTTGGAGTAATATATCAAGTCAATGTTTGACAGCTCGGATGCCCAGATTATGCAGAGCTGTAATAGCTGCTATTTTGCTGGATATTTTGATGAATCGAAAATGTAAGTTCTATGAATAAACTGTTTACAGTGGGTACGGAAAGTATTCAGACCCCCTTAAATTTTTCACTCTTTGTTATATTGCAGCCATTTGCTAAAATCATTTAAGTTTATTTTTTTCCTCATTAATGTACACACAGCACCCCATATTGACAGAAAAACACTGAATTGTTGACATTTTTGCAATTTATTAAAAAAGAAAAACTGAAATATCACATGGTCCTAAGTATTCAGACCCTTTGCTCAGTATTTAGTAGAAGCACTCTTTTGATCTAATACAGCCATGAGTCTTTTTGGGAAAGATGCAACAAGTTTTTCACACCTGGATTTGGGGATCCTCTGGCATTCCTCCTTGCAGATCCTCTCCAGTTCTGTCAGGTTGGATGGTAAACGTTGGTGGACAGCCATTTTTAGGTCTCTCCAGAGATGCTCAATTGTGTGTAAGTCAGGACTCTGGCTGGGCCATTCAAGAACAGTCACAGAGTTGTTGTGAAGCCACTCCTTCGTTATTTTAGCTGTGTGCTTAGGGTCATTGTCTTGTTGGAAGGTGAACCTTCGGCCCAGTCTGAGGTCCTGAGCACTCTGGAGAAGGGCTGCATTCATCTTTCCCTCGATTGCAACCAGTCATCCTGAAAAACACTCCCACAGCATGATGCTGCCACCACCATGCTTCATTGTTGGGACTGTATTGGACAGGTGATGAGCAGTGCCTGGTTTTCTCCACACATACGGCTTAGAATTAAGGCCAAAAAGTTCTATCTTGGTCTCATCAGACCAGAGAATCTTATTTCTCACCATCTTGGAGTCCTTCTGGTGTTTTTTCATGTGTCTTGCACTGAGGAGAGGCTTCCGTCGGGCCACTCTGCCATAAAGCCCCGGCTGGTGGAGGACTGCAGTGATGGTTGACTTTCTACAACTTTCTCCCATCTCCCGACTGCATCTCTGGAGCTCAGCCACAGTGATCTTTGGGTTCTTCTTTACCTCTCTCATCAAGGCTCTTCTCCCGATAGCTCAGTTTGGCCGGACCGCCAGCTCTAGGAAGGGTTCTGGTCGTCCCAAACGTCTTCCATTTAAGGATTATGGAGGCCACTTGCTCTTAGTAACCTTAAGTGCAGCAGATTTTTTTTGTAACCTTGGCCAGATCTGTGCCTTGCCACATTTCTGTCTCTGAGCTCTTCAGGCAGTTCCTTTGACCTCATGATTCTCATCTGCTCTGACATGCACTGTGAGCTGTAAGGTCTTATATAGACAGGTGTGTGGCTTTCCTAATCAAGTCCAATCAGTATAATCAAACACAGCTGGACTCAAATGAAGGTGTAGAACCATCTCAAGGATGATCAGAAGAAATGGACAGCACCTGAGTTAAATATATGAGTGTCACAGCAAAGGGTCTGAATACTTAGGACCATGTGATATTTCAGTTTTTCTTTTTTAATAAATCTGCAAAAATGTCAACAATTCTGTGTTTTTCTGTCAATATGGGGTGCTGTGTGTGCATTAATGAGGAAAAAAATGAACTTAAATGATTTTAGCAAATGGCTGCAATATAATACTTTCCGTACCCACTGTATGTAATAAAATATGCTTTCGTACTTTGTGTTGACCCTTATCAGTGCAAAATGATCACAAATGAAAAGGATTCATGCCAATATTGTCCAAAGCCCCACTTTTCTAGGGTGTTTCCAAACTTTTGGAGGGCAGTGCATACTGCTGAAGCTGAGCACTCGTGATGTGTCAGTGCTGGAGTGACGCTTCTGCTGCGTTAAAACACCAGTTAACAAGATGCCTGGAGAATCAATTTCCATTTTTCACAAAACCACAGGAGAAGATCCTCTTGCTGCTGCTTCACACGCCTGAACGACAGCAGACAAGAACAGACCTGCTCTCACACACTCACCATGACCTGAGAGATTTCCACTGACCTTCTGCCATCATTCTTACACACACACACACACACACACACACACACACACACTTATGTTTATCTGCTGATTGAACAGATTTACTGCGCACAATGACAGTGATATTTCAGCTGAGGCCGGTGGATGATGGGAGCTGAAGCGTGAGTCTTGAGCTCTGGCTGAGCGAGCGGCTGCTGTACAGGAAGTTGGCGCTGTGAGATTTGCTCTCTTCCTGCCCAGAACACAACCCACAATCCATCTCTCATCACAAACATACACTACTCCACACAGACTCCATTCACTATAAATAAATGTTTTCTGGAGCAGTCCAGCAATCAGTGTTCATGTGTTTTTGTTTTCACTACATGATGGCCGTAAATATAGCAGGTTATTGGGTTTATGGGTTCATTCTGTAAGCATAATGGTTTTTCTACTGTACAAACTGTATTTTCTATCCCATTACTCTAACCCTACCACTACCACTAAGATTCTCAAAACACTTCATTCTGTGATTTATACACACACATGTTGTGTTTCCATGTTTTATGGGGACGTTCCATAGGCATAATGCTTTTTATACTGTACAAACCATATTTTCTATCACCCCACACCTACACTACACATAAACCTAGCCCTCACAGGAGACTGTGCATGATTTTTCTTTCTCAAAAAAACAAATTCTGTATGATTTATAAACCTGTTTCTTCATGGGGACCTCACAAATGTCCCCACAAGGTCAAAATATATTCATTAATTTGGTCCCCATAACGTGATAAATACCACACACACACACACACACACACACACATCTTTTCTCACTGTGGTTTTCCAGTGAAGGTGCTAATGGCTCCTGTTTCCTTCCCGTAGCAGCACTGACTCATTTACAGACATAAAGCACTATTGAAAATACAACCATCCATCTGTCTGTCTCACTGATCTCCTTTCCTTCTCAGATGTTTCTCCTTGACACCATAGCAAATAATTGGAGATAAATGGAGGCTTTCGCTGAACAACACAAATAAAGAAACTACAGCAATCACACCAACAGAACGTGTTTTCCCTGGGAATCGAAACCGTGAGCTTGGCGTTAGTGCCGCATGAAAACACAACAGCAGTCAAACTCATACAGTTGAGGTCAAAAGTTTACATCCTCCTTTCAGAATGTGTTCATTATTTTGCCAAAATAAGAGGGAGCATACAAAATGCATGCTATTGTTTATTTAGTGCTGACCTGAATAAGATATTTCACATAAAAGATGTTCACATATAGTCCACAAGAGAAAATAATAGTTGTATTTATAAAAAT
Organism: Cirrhinus molitorella; assembly: GCA_033026305.1. Lineage (NCBI taxonomy): Eukaryota > Metazoa > Chordata > Actinopteri > Cypriniformes > Cyprinidae > Cirrhinus > Cirrhinus molitorella. The sequence continues at coordinate 688,298 of CM065139.1, forward strand.
GATTTTGAGATCCATCTTTTCACACTGAGGACAACTGAGGGACTCATATGCAACTATTACAGAAGGTTCAAACACTCACTGATGCTCCAGAAGGAAACGCAATGCATTAAGAGCCGGGGGTGAAAACTTTTGAACAGAATGTAGATGTGTAAATTTTTCTTATTTTGCCTGAATATCATATTTTTTCCATTTAGTACTGCCCTTCAGAGGCTACAGAAGATACATGTTTCCAAGAAGACAAAATAAGTTAAATTTACCCTGATCTTCAAATTCCAAAAGTTTTCACCCCCCGGCTCTTAATGTGTGTTTTTTCCTTCTGGAGCATCAGTGAGTGTTTGAACCTTCTGTAATAGTTGCATATGAGTCTCTCAGTTGTCCTCAGTGTGAAAAGATGGATCTCAAAATCACACAGTCATTGTAGGAAAGGGTTCAAATACACAAAAATGCTAGAAAACCAAAGAATTTGTAGTATTTTTCTGAAGAACAGCAGGCAGTGTAACTGTTCAGGACAAACAAGGGCTAACTAAGAACAACTATCACTAAACAAAAAAAACAGCTGTGGATTATTCAGGGAACAACACAGTATTAAGAATCAGGAGGGTGTAAACTTTTAAACAGGGTAATTTTTATAAATTCAACTATTATTTTCTCTTGTGGACTACATGTAAACATCTTTTTATGTGAAATATCTTATTCAGATCAGTACTAAAAAACAACATGCATTTAGCATGAACCCTCTTATCTTGGTAAGATTTTGAAATAATTATTATTTAATTATTATTATTATTTTTCTTCTTTATTATCTTTATTGCATATAATATGTATTTAACACATGCCACAATAAAACATTATTTGAATAAATAGACATTACACTGTACATTTGAAGCTTTTTATGCTCATTGACAAACTTTTAGGATTGTGTCCCTCTTTTTCCTATAGGCCTATAGCACTGCTTTTGAGGATGCACTTTGTATTTTAATGATATTTCAATACATATATAGATATAATAAAATTAAAATGATAATAATAACTTAAAATAGGACTGCTTATCAAAACTTAAATAAAGAACACAAACATAACTTTTCCTACTACAAAGTAATTAATAAAGTCTTCTATTTCTTATAGGAATTATAAAACCATGTTAGATGCAATCAGGAACCTGTGATCAATAAGAAAATGCTATTTATATCAAATAAATTAGTTAGGAAACCATTCTAACATTTACAAATGTGTCTGTGATGGGGTCTGACATTTTAGGGGTGAAATATAAAAAATTATTTTATTCAATTATTAAAAATGCTGAGATGGCACGATATGTGTTTCTCATAGTTGAACATGTCCTCAATATGACTTGATGTTCAAAATTAATAATTAGATTTTTTTTTTTTTTTCAAGATTTTTTTTAAGTGGAAATGTACCCATATGCTGATTTTCTGCTCAAGAAACATTTCTGATTATTAACAATGTTGAAAATAGCTGGGCTGCGCAATATTATTGTGTAAACCATGATACATTTAAGAATTAAGAATGTCATTACTGTCACTTTTGATCAATTAACTGCATGCTTAATGAATACAAATATTAATTTCTACAAAAAAACTTTACTGTCCACAAGATTTTCACCACTAATGCATTCGTGCTTTAAAACACAGTGAAGCAAACATTTTCCAAAGCGCACAGATACATAATAAATGTAGAGGAACCAAAATGCTTTATTTCTGTCCATGATGGCCGCTTGTATTCTGGCCCGTCTGTGGCCTCGAGATAATTACAGCATTAATTGATGCTCTCCTGGGCCCCGGGGTCACGTTTGCCTGTATCAAGGTCTCTGAGGCCTTTCATCCACAGCAACACGACACATTAATTACAGGAAGGCTCCCGCTGGAGTAACTGGAGGTTAAACGCCGCTTAAGTGCACATTACTGAGAGTAACTCACTAACTACTTACTGTTAATGTGTCACTGCAAACGCAGGAGCAGATCAGACTGCTAACCTCATTCTGTTAACCAGACAATCCCACGCTAAACAACATCGACACGCGAGTCTCCTGGATATGTGCTACTGTACTACTAAAAGTCAACAAATTCACTCGTATAACAGACATACGCTTTTCCTCCAGGAAATCCAGCTGAAAATACTGATGACTCATGATGTGCTGAGGGGCGGAGCCAAATAATCACCCAATCAAATGCTTCCATTCGTTATATTGAAAAACCACTGTGAAGATCTCAGACTTCCCAAATGTTAAAAGTATGTCAACACAGTAAAGCACAGCGGGTCAGATGAACATAGTGCATAAACTACAAATATTCCTTTATATTAAAGCAGATGACTATGTTTGACTATTGGTTGAGTTTTGGAGGCTCCTAAAGAGGGAGATACTGTATTTTCCCATTCACAGCTTTAGTGATTGTCTCAAAAAACAGCGTTTAACAGATCGGCCATGAGCAGAAGTATTTCAGGTGATGAACAGATGAACTGACAGACTCCATTAATGCTCTGCTGCCATCTACAGGTGACACACAGTAATATCCACACACACTGGGTTTGATTAACATTCACTTCTGTTAGTGTTTGACCATAAAAACACCAGTACAAGTATTCATTAATCATTGCTGTTTGGCTGCTAACTATACGGTTAATAGCTAACTGTGATCAAAGGGTGTGTGTTTGAGTTGCTGTGGCGCTCTGTCACTATTAGTCATTACATTTTATATAGTTGCAACTGTATTTTGATGAGTTACAATTATCATTTGACTAGGAAGAAATCTGATTTGAGAAATATATAAATACATTTTACTTAGTCATAATTCACACATACACAATTGTAAATACAGATATGACTAATTAAATTTTAACACAGAGCTTTTAGCACGAACTGCACATTATTGTTATAAAGAATTTCAGTAGTAGTACTTGTAGCATGTGCATGCATATGGTTCTTTTACTTACATTTAGTTATTTAGCAGATGCTTTTATCCAAAGCAACTTACAAATGAGGACAATGGAAGCAATCCAAATCAACAAAAGAGCAATGCTCTGACAAGTCTCAGATTAGTTTAGTGCAGTATACATAGCAAAGTTTTTTTTAAATTAAATAGCAAATAAAAAGAAAACAGATAGAATAGAAAAAGAATAGAGCAAGATTTTTTTTTTGACAAAAAAGAAGCTTTTTTTTAAAAAAGAAAACGTAGAAAGATAAAAAGATAGATGACAAAAATAATAGAGTAGAGAATTTTTTTTAAAGAATAGAAATAGAAATAGAATAGAGAGTGCTAGATTTAGAGGGTCAAATGAAGATGGAAAAGATGTGTTTTTAGCCAATTCTTGAGGATTGCATGTCACATGCATATTACAGTGCAGTGTAGTTTCTACAGTGCAATAATAGACTATCAAGAATATGACGCAATTCTGAATGTAGAAAATAATAATTAGGCCTATATTTATTTATCATGTTACTTAGAATTAGAATGACAATGACAGTACAATATCACTTAAAGATTTCTTTCATTTCTACTGGTCAAATCTCATTTGTAGGCATCAGATAAAAAAAAATAAAAATAAAAGTCAATTAAAGTTTAGTCAGAATGGCACTGTAGAACTTATTCTCATAATTATGTTGAAGATATTCTGATGCCAATGATGAGTCAAAGCTGCAGAATAGATATCAGGAATTAGAATGTTGACCATCATAGTACTATTTTACAAGAAAAATGTTTTGCAATTAATTGTATTGTTTATTTATATTTGTGAAGCTGTCCAATCTGGCTCTGCAACTTTCTGAATGAGAAATAGTTTCTTTACCAATTATTTTTCAGTGCAATAACAGTAAATGCTAAACCAATAAAGCTGCACACTTAATTCTTCAGACACACTGGAACATCCCTTACGAAAATTATGGTTTTACTACAACTAAAACCACAATACCATGGTTACTATGTTTAAATTAACCACAGATTAACCATATGTTTCTGCTACACTAACCATAGTTTAATCATGGTGTTTGCAGTAAAACCAACAGAAACTTCACAAACCAAACTACTTATAACACACCTGCTGACACACACGAAAACAACCATGTCAATAAACGGCACTCTTACCTGATTACTAGATGAAACGAGGATCTCCTTAATGTTGAAGTTTATTCACTATTGTCTCATTAACAGGTAACGTAGTGTTTGTGATGTGAATATACTTTTTAATGCTGTATTTCACAATCGGCCCATCGGACTCGATAAAAGACATTTGATTCATTATTATTCGTCGAATTGTAAAAAAATTCAGTGGGGTACAAAATGTGTCTCTTTTTTTAAACACATTTTTATTTAATAAAATATAAGCTTTATAAAATATACTATGGTTTAGGAATGGTTTTCCTTGTGGGGCCTAAAATGTCAAAAGTTTTACCTTTTTTGTGGGGACATTTGGTCTTTCCAGTGTAGGTTAGATCACAGCTCTCACCGCGCTCCCCCAGCTTTTTATACGTGCAAAGACTCTCTTATAAATGTAGCACAAGGTCTGCACTCTAAAAATCTTTTATTTATTTTAGCAGGATATTAAAAAGAAAAGCAAACGTTTCGGATTACTGCCTTCGTCAGTGTGACTAGATTTCAGTAACTCGATTATATTAAGACCAATAAAGACAGACAGGTGGTAAAGATTAGCTTCACAATTTCAAACTTTCACAGACTCCAGATCAGTTCCATTTGTAACAATAGAAAACTTCATATCAAATATCAGTGGGAACAATTACACATCAGACAAGAATATGTCGTTCATACACATTGTATCCCCCAAAACACACACACACACACACACACACACACATACATACACACACACACACACACACACACACAACAAGAAAACATGAAAGATCAAAATCTTCATTTAAACCCAAAGGTGACATTGTCTTTGTAACGGGAAGTCAGACTCAGAACACAATTTGTTAAGAATCAAACAAACAGAGTTTATTTTCAGACATGGGTTCAGACAAAACTGGTGAGTATTCGAATGATAGAGTCTTTGACTGAAGTAATGCACAATACTGACTTGAGATCTCTTGTTTTCCAGGTTGATAGTTTGAAAGGATATCATGATGGAGTTTTAGGAGCTGGTGAAGGCAAGTTGTCCACGTGACGAACACACACACACACACACACACACACAGACAGTGGCAACAGAGCTTGGAATGGGTAAGTAGGAGCATTCAGGTATGAGTCATTTCCCAAATGGGAGACCAGACAATGTGACTGTGGAACAGGTGTGTGATCAGAAGTCAGGTGACTGTGAGCGTTGATAGGGGATGGAGCCTAGTGTGTCTGTGACAGAACCCCCCTCTCCATGGCCCTCTCCTGTGGGCCGAAAATGGTGATTGTGGTGGCCAGCCTCCTCCTAGGGACAGGGTCATGGGGATGAGATATGTGAAACTAATTCAACAGGTTAGGGTCGAGGATGTCATCCCGCGGAACCCATTATCTTTCCTCAGGTCATTAGCCTTCCCAGTCAACGAGATACTCCAGCCTACCACCACGACGTCGCGATCTCAGGATCTCCTTGAATGAATACGCCGTTCCATCTTCGAGGAGGATTGGGAGAGGAGGTTCATCGGCAGCACCAGGCTCTGTGGGAAGAGGAGAAACAGGTGGGTGACATGGTTTGAGGAGAGAGACATGAAATGCAGGATGCAGAATTCTATATTGAGGTGGCAGTTTGAGCTCATTCGTAACTTCATTAATCTGACGGAGGATGGGAAAGGAACCAATGTGTCAGGGACTCAGCTTCTTGCAGGGGAGATGTAGCCGAATGTCTCAAGTGGCGAGCCACACCTCTTGTCCTGGATGGTATACTGGAGTAGAGGCTCTCCAGCATCGGCGTGACGTTGGAATATTCGTACTGTCCTCTGCAGGTGTTGATGAGCTGAGTCCCAGATCCTCTCACTCTCCTGGAACCAGTGATCAACAGATTGAACATCGGAGGGTTCTCCTGATAAGGGGAATAACGGAGGTTGGTACCGGAGTACGCACTGGAAGCAAGTTAGGTTGGTAAATGGTTGTCTGAGGGAGTTTTATGCGTACTCAGCCCATGGAAGGAACCGGTTCCAGGAGTTCTTGTGGCTATGGCAGAAGGTATCGACCTATCTCCTGGATTTTTCTCTCCAACTGACCGTTGCTTTGAGGGTGGTATCCGGAAGATAGGTTGATGGTCACACTTAGGAGCGAGAAGAAGGCTCTCCATACATGGGAGATGAACTGTGGACCTCGATCTGAGACTATTTCTTCAGGTATGCCGAAGTTACGAAACACATGATGGAATAGTGGAATCTGTCGTCTCCATTGCTGTGGGAAGCCCTTTCAGAGGTATTATTTTGCAGGCTTTAGAGAATCTGTCCACTGCAACCAGCATACATGTTTAGTTGTCAGATGTTGGGAGATCAGTGATGAAATCGACTCCTAAGTGTGACCAAGGACGTCAGGGAACTGGTAGTGGCATGAGCTATCCAGAGGGCAGATGACGTGGTGTTTTGGTCATAGCACAATCCCGACATCCTCTCACGTACCTTCTGATGTCATTCACCATGTTGGGCCAGCAGAAGCGATCTTTTAGCAGTGAGAGTGGATGACCAGTGCCCAGGAAGGTGTGTGCTGAATGGATGAGTTGGGTACGTTGACTGCGAGGGACGTAGGTGTGATCTGGGGGAGAATATGATTGTCTCAGAGTTGTCTGGTATTTCGTTTGGTGTATATAGTCAGTATAGAGAGTCAGCCTTGGTGTTCTTTGATCCTGGACGATAGGAGATGGTGAAGTTGAACCGGGTAAAGAGGAGTGCCCACCTGGCCTGTCTGGGATTCAATCTCTTAGCTTCATGAAGATATTCTACTTTACGATGATCAGTGTACACAATGAATGGATGAAGTGCATCCTCCAACCAGGGTCTCCACTCCTCAAGGGCAAGCTTGATGGCAAGAAGTTCTCTATTCTCGATGTCATAAAGGTGCGGAGGTGAGTTTACGTGAGAAGGCGCATGAATGGAGTCGAGGTGGATTCCCCTGCTGCTGAGACAAAACGGCTCCTACTCCTGATGTAGAAGCATCAACATCCACGATGAATGGTTTATGTGGGTCCAGATGAGCTAGGAGAGGAGTCGTTGTGAACACTTCTTGGAGTTTCTTTATGGCTATGGTGGCTTCTGAGTTTCAGAACAGAGACTTGGGCTTTCCTTTGAGATTGGTAAGTGGAGCCATGAGAGAACTGTAGTTGAAGATGAATCTTCGATAGAAGTTGGAGAAACCAAGGAATCGCTGGAGCTCTTTGATAGTGGTTAGAGTTGGCCAGTTCTTGATGGTGTCCACCTTCCTCTCATCCATCTTGATGCCGTGAGCACTGATCTGGTATCCTAGAAACTCGATGGTATGTTGATGGAATATACATTTTCTGCCTTGAGATAGAGGTGATGCTCGCGGAGCTGTTGAAGGACCTCCAAGATGTGTTGGCGATGTTCGGCCTCGTTCTGGGAGTACACCAAGATGACATCAATGTACACCAGTGCAAAAGAAGGTACTCCCAGAACACCACATTCATGTAGCCCTGGAATAGAGAGGGGGCGTTGACCAGACCATAGGGCATGACCAGATATTCACAGTGGCCAGTAGGGGTCACAAAAGCCATCTTCCACTCATCCCCCTCACGTATCCAGATGAGGTTGTACGCATTTTGGAGGTCCAACTTGGTGAAGATCTTGGCCTGCAAAGTTGTTCCAGAGCAGATGGGACGAGAGGAAGGGGATATATATACACTTTATGGTGATCTTGTTGAGTGACCGGTAATCGATGCAGGGCCTCAAACCTCCGTCCTTCTTTGCCACGAAGAAGAAGCTTGAAGCAGCAGGGGACGTGGATGGTCTGATGTAACCTTGTTGGAGAGCTTAACTGATGTACTTCTCCATGGCCTTCTGTTCGGGGATGGATAATGAATAAATTTTACCTTTGGGCACTGGTTCATCCGGAATAAGATTGATGGCACAGTCCCATCCGATGAGGTGGTAACTGAGAGGTTTGTTTCAAGTGGGCATATACTGGGGAAGCGTTTTTCAACAGGACTTTCGATGGAAGAAGAGTATACTGGAAGAACTGGAACAGACTTGACCGGCCTAGGATAATCGGGAAAACAGTCCAGAAAACAACTATTGCCCAACTTCCGGATTTCTCTGGTGGACCAGGACAGGGATGGATTGTGGGAAACAAGCCATGGGCGCCCTAACACAATCCCAGTGGTGGAATCCTCCAGAACCAGCAGAAAGATATTTTCCCTGTGCAGTAGACCAACTTGTTACTACTGGAACGGGTCAGTATCTGTTTGATTCATGTTGGTATGGTCTGGTCTTCTGTAACGGGAAGTCAGACTCGGAACACAAACAGATTAGAATCAAACAAACAGGTTTTATTGAACAAACATAGATATCGATAAGCTGGTAAGTATTGGATATGTTAAGTCTTTGAATGAGACAATGAGTGATACTGACTTTTGATCTCTTGTCTTCCAGGTTGAATGATGATGATGATGGCTGACAGAGTTCCAGGAGCTGGTGCAGGTAAGTAGACATGGTACACAGCACAAACACACAGGATCACATGAGGAAGACAATGACTACGATGACGAGACTTGGGACAGGTAGGTATGAGCATCAAGGTTATAGTCCTTTCCCAAATGGGGGACCAGACATTGTGGCTGTGTTTGTGGTGTGCTTATATAGTGCAGTGGTGATTGGATGATGGGAATAAGGTGCGTGCGAACAAAAGTCAGGTGACTGTGAGCATTGACAGGCTGTGGAGCCTGGTGTGTCCATGACAGAGGTGAGGTAACCACCTGAAACACTCCATTAATATGACGAGCTGCAGCTCAAAACACATGTTAGATGGAAACATTGTGCATTATGATGGAGTTTGTAGCTTAATTCACTATATTTGAAATAGCTTGAGCACTGCAGGTCATTTGATGACTGACTGAAAGCACACAGGTAATAATTTCAGATGTGGCTGAAATGACAACAACAGCGGTTACATAAACATATATTTAATTGTTTGATCAAAATTATTGCTAGGGACATTTCATAGCGCGAATACTAAATTCTACACTCTTTCTGACAAATGAAATGTTTTCATCAGTGTTCAATTGAATATGGCATCTAACCTGATTAAAGTCTATACTGAATGTATAACTGCATTTAGTGCAGCTGAGTGTAATTTTGAACTGATGCAGGAACGTGAATAATGAATCAAATAATTACAGTTAATCAAACTGTAAATATAGTGGATCTGTGTTTATTTGACCACTGTGCATGAAAATGTCAAAATTACTCAGGAGAATAACTGAGTGCTGATATGTTTCTTTATTTCACAGACAGATCAAGTGAAGGATTGGTGTGTTTAAGGGCCACATGAGCAGAACATCAGTGTGTTTGGACTCATAACAGTCAGGAAGGGGACAGAAACATAAGAAACACTTCAGTGAGCACATGATGGACTGTAACGGGCAAGAGGAGGAGTCAGCGAGAGAACCGGCTCTACCGGTGCAGCCGTTCACTGTAATTTCCTTCTTTAGACTCTTATTAACTCTCCTCAATATCATTCGTACACAAACCCAAGGACAAACGAGGAGCGACACATTCGTCCACAGCTTCAGATTACAGGTAAGAGCCTCACACCTGAGACGGGCAGAGCAGCGGACGCATAAAAGAGCAAACACAAACACAAAATCTCTGCATCTCATAAGAGATCAAAGGCACTTCTGTATTTATATTTCTGCTCATATCCACCTGTTGTGAACTTGAGCTGCTCGGTTAATTTACAACTCTGAATGACTGCTGATTAACTCCACTAACGACAACAACAGGACAGAGAGTTTAACCCGGTCTGCAGTCTCGAGGTTTTAAGCGCAAAACTAAGGAACATCTAATGCTTCTCCATCTGTCAGAGTCTGGAGAGCCTCATTGATAGAATATGATGAGGAGGACCTGAAGGAGAACTGTGATCGAATCCTCTGATATGCGGCTGGATGAAGCTGATGCAGATTTCATTTATTTCACATTTAGACAGTCATTAGTTGCTTCTGCCTAAATTGGATTCGAGGTATATATAATCAGATCTTGATTTCTCAAGGAATCGAACCCATGACTTTGGGTTGCTAGCGCCATGTTTGGTTGGTTACTGGAGCGCTTGTTCAGGGTTTCTGCAGGCTTTGTGAAGGTACATCTAAGACCTTTTAAGAACAAGTAAAGAAAACGTAAGGAATAAATTGAAGGGAACAATATATCAGCATGTAAATGTCTTGTATTAGAAACACTTCAATGTTTAAAGACAACTTCCAGTGTTCTAATCTTCATTACTTTTTAACTGAAAATATATACATTTTTTAAGAAAAAAATACAATTTAAGAGAACAGGCTTTTTAAAAACTTTGCTCTCAACCACTAGAACATTAAAATGACTTTCCAATCACACTGCAAACAACAAATTAAATAAATAGCAGTAATATACAGTAATATAGTAATAACAGTAATATATTTTAGAAATGTAAAATATATTTAGTTTCAACCTTCATGTACCAACATAAATTTCAAAATGTATTTCAGGGGCGAGAAAATACATTTCCAGTCTTACAGTAGCCAAAATGTATTATATTTAAATATATTTATATTTAGGAAAATATATTTTCAAAAATATAAAAAATGGCTAAAAATATATTTGTAGAAAATACAGTTATGTAAATACATTGTTAAAAAATATAAAATAAAAATAATTTCTTGTCTTTATTTCTTGTATATTTTGAAATGTATATAAAAATATATTTTTAAATTTTTTTGTCTCGATTTCCAGTGCAAATGTCTGAAGATTCGTCATGATACATTTACAGAATGATTCAAAAATTTACAGAATGATGCAAAATAAATAAAATAATGATTCACAAATTGTCACTTCAGATTGGGACTTCAGTGTGCAGAGCGTGAATCATTCAATTTGCTAAATAATTCATGAACCAACTCTAAAGTTCCAATCTGAAACAAAAGATTCATGAACTCGTTCCAAAGTTGTGATCGGAATCTTAAGATTTTTATTCATAATTATTTTCATTTGAATGGATATTGTTCACTAACATTTTTTTTTTCCAAATGTGGCATATGTGTATGCATTTTCTTGAATGGAAATAAATTAAAAAAAAAATAAAAATAATAATAATAATAATAATATTATATATATATATATATATATATATATATAAAATGGACAAAAATATATTTGTACATTTGTAGAAATGTATTTTAGCAAAATAATTTTTGTCTTTTTTTATATATTTTGAAATGTATATAAAACTAAATTTGAAAGAAAAAAAAAAAAAAAAAACAGCGGAAATTTTTTTTCCAGCAGAAATGTCTGAAGATTCATAAATCGTGATACATTAGCAAAATGATTAAAACCAGTCTTGTTTTATGCCAAACTGATCAAAATGAAGAATTCATTTAATTAAAAGGAAAACATGTTTTCATTCCCCATTGACAGATATTTGCTCGTTTCAATTGTAAACTCACTTCATTTTGATCAGTTTATCAGAAAACACGACTTTATATATTTATTTGCAGTATCCAGTAAATGTATCTTGAAGTAAGGACATTTAAAAGTCTGTACTGGAAAGCAAGAGAATCATTTTTAACAGCTCATGCAACATTATATGACATGATTTTATGAATTTACGAATTTAAGACTTTCTGCTCTGATTTAAGTAACAATGAAGACTTTTTAAAACCTGCAGAAAAACTGATACACTGTAAAAAGCAAAAAACACAATTTGTTGAGTCAACTTAAAATAATTTGTTACTCTGCTGCCATAAAATTTGAAGTTCAGCCAACTCAAATAATTTAATTCAAGTTGAAATGCTAAGTTTCACTAAGTGACAACTTAGATATTGGAGTTGACTAAGCAAAAAAATTGTTGAACTTAACAGCTGTGTTTGAAATTTTAAGTTGAATCAACTCAAATATCTAAGTGGGCACTTAGTAAAACGTAACATTTCAAGTTGACTAAACTTTTTAAGCTTTAAATTTTAACCCTTTAACTGTCACCGTCCCGTCACTGGGACGCCTACGTTTACTTCATCATATTTCAAATAAATCCTAATCTAATCATGACAAACTATATATCGTTGGAAAGGTCTAAGACTCCTAAATTGATATTTTACCACTGTTTTGTGTTACAAATTATGTAGGAAAAGATTAATTTATGACAAAGTGCACCTCAAAAAATGTACTTCATAACAGGAGTTCAGACCTTTTTCACTTTCTTTGTTGCCTTTTTTTCTATCACGCTTTAGAACTCATAAGAAATTATATATCACTTGAAGACTTAAAATTTCAAAATTCATCCTTTGGAAACCATTTTAAAATCAGACATTGCATTATCATGGAAATTGTACATGAAAATCATATTACAAAATGTTTTTGTTCATGAATTATAAAAAATTACATTTGGATAGTGCATTTTCATGTCTATGTTCACAATAGGGAGTGACAGATAAAGGGTTAAGGCAGCCACGTAACAAATTATTTTAAGTTGACTCAACAAATAGTTTTTTACAGTGGAGTTGCAGTTGAGGAATGGCTTTTCACGTCTTCTCTCTTTCAGCAGCATGACGGATAACGTGCGCCGCGTGGTGTCCAAAGACGGCCGCAGTAATGTGAAGATCGATCACGTGGAAGGAATGGTCAAGCTGTTCCTGCATGACATCTGGACCACGGTGGTGGACATGAAGTGGCGTTACAAGATCACGCTGTTCGCCTCCACCTTCGTCATGACGTGGTTCGTGTTCGGCGTCGTCTTCTACCTCATCGGCCTGAGAAACGGCGACTTCGACGCCGACCCGTCGTCCAATCACACGCCCTGCGTGATGAACGTGGACACGCTCACCGGAGCCTACTTGTTCTCGCTGGAGACCCAGACCACCATCGGCTACGGCTTCCGGCACATTTCTGAGGAGTGTCCTCTCGCTATCGTTACGCTGGTGGCGCAGCTGGTCATCACGGGGCTGGCCGAGATCTTCGTGACCGGGGCGTTTCTGGCCAAGCTGGCGAGACCCAAGAAGCGTGCGGGAACCATCAAGTTCAGTCGGTCTGCGGTGGTGTGCAAGCGGGACGGCAGATGGTGTCTGATGGTGCGTGTGGCCAACATGAGGAACAGCCTGCTGATTCAGTGTCAGCTCTCGGGGAAACTCCTGTCGACCCACGTCACCCAGGAAGGCGAGAAGACCCTCGTTCATCAGACCAGCTTGGACTTCCAGCTGGACTCCAGCGGCGAGTGTCCGTTCCTGCTGCTGCCGCTCACCTTCTGCCACCTGCTGGACGAGCGAAGCCCGCTGAGGAACCTCACGGCCGAAAACCTGCCCAAACAGGACTTCGAGCTGCTGGTGACCCTCAACGGCACCATGGAGTCCACGGCCGCCACCTGCCAGAGCCGGACGTCCTACGTGCCGCAGGAGATCCTGTGGGGTTCCGAGTTCAAGCCTGTGCTGTCCGACACGTCCGGCGGAAAACTGGCCGCCGACTTCAGCTTCTTCGATGAGGTGCAGGCCTGCAGCGAGCTGCCCGTGATCCACAACAACACCGAGAAGCTCCAGCTGGAGGAGGAGTACAGACGGGAATGAAGAGACCAGACGAGTGTCAAGAATGTGCTGAAGAACCAGCTTCAAAATGAGCTGGAAAATCACCCTAAATCATTCTGGAACAGCTTCCCGAGCGCGAGCCAGATCTGATCTGGAGCTGAAACGTGGAGCGCTGGCTTCTTCTGTGGAGTAAGGCACAACTGAACAGTCTTCAGATCAAAACGACTTCATTTACTTAATTTATCATCCTGATCGGTGACAGTGTTTAACCCTTTAACTGTCACCGGGACGCCTACGTTTACTTCACCATATTTCAAATAAATCCTAATTTAATCATGACAAACTATATATTGTTGGAAAGGTCTAAGACTCCTAAATTGATATTTTACCACTGTTTTGTGTTACAAATTATGTAGGAAAAGTAATAGATTAATTTATGACAAGAGTGCACCTCAAAAAATTTACTTCATAACAGGAGTTCAGACCTTTTTCACAAAAAGACTTTCTTTGTTGCCTTTTTTTCTATCACGCTTTAGAAATCATAAGAAATTATATATCACTTGAAGACTTAAAATTAAAAAAATCATCCTTTGGAAACCATTTTAAAATCAGACATTGCATTATCATGGAAATTGTACATGAAAATCATATTACAAAATGTGTTTGTTTATGAATGATAAAAAATTACATTTGGATAGTGCATTTTCATGTCTATGTTCACAATAGGGAGTGACAGTTAAAGGGTTAAGCAATTCAATGAATTTTCCAGTCTTCAGTGTCACATGATTCTTCAGAAATCATTCTAATATGCTGATTTGCTGCTCAAGAAAATGTCTTTTGCTCACCAAGACTGTTTTTATTTGATCAGAAATACTGTAAAAATGTGAAATATTATTAGAATTTAAAACGTCTGTTTTCTATGTGAATATCTGTTAAACTCTAATTTATTCCTGAATTTTCAGCATCATTACTCCAGTCTTCAGTGTCACATGATCCTTCAGAAATCATTCTAATATACTCATTTTCTGCTCAACAAACGTTGAAAACAGTTGTGCTGCACAATATTTTTGTGGAAACCATACTTTTTTTTTCAGGATTCACAGATGAATAGAAAGTTCAAAAGAACCATATTTATTTGAAATGGAAATCTTTTGTAACATTATAAATGTCTTTACTGACACTTTTGATCAATTTAATGGGTCATTAATCAATAAAAGTATACATTTCTTTCTTGTATTTAAATCTTACCCCAGGGTATCACAGTTTACACAAAAATTCTGCGTTGATCACTGGAATAAATGTCATTTTACTATATATCTTCACACTGAGAACAGCTATGTACAAATTGTAATAATATTTCACAGTTTTTACTGTTTTTAAACACTTCTTTATATACTAGTATACACTTAAAATCAAAATTACACTATATAATTATTTCATGTTTTGGTCTTGCTGGGAATGATTAACCAGTGACATTATTATAAAGAAATGAATGTTTGTCTTCATAATTAGACTATATTAATTTACTCCACCATCAGTTGCTCTTATTTCTGACCCTGGACCACAAAACCAGTCATAAGGGTCAATCTGAACAACAATCTGAATAAATAAGCTTTTCATTGATGTATGATTTGTTAGGATAGGACAATTGGCCGAGATACAACTATTTGAAAATCTGCAATCTGAGGGTGCAAAAATGCTTTAAAGTTGTCCAAATGAAGTTCTTAGCAATGCATATTACTAATCAAAAATTAAGTTTTGATATATTTACGGTAGGAAAGGTACAAAATATCTTCATGGAACATGATCTTTATTTAATATCCTAATGGTTTTTGGCTTAAAAGAAAAATCTATCATTTTGACCCATACTATGTATTTTTAAACTATTGCTACAAATATTTTTTTGTGGTCCAGGTTCACATTTATTATCACTTTGACCATCCAATCAATTCAAAGCTCATATTTTCTGTTTTTCTGAAACGTTCGTTTTAATCCATTCCACATGTTTTGCAATAGTGTTAAAAATATTTGATCCATGCTTCTCCAGAAATAAATATGTGACACATGTATAGTGTTTGTGTTTAAAATCCAACAAACTCTGCAGAGAAAGATACTTTGTCTTTAAATGATTGCACAGTTCAACACTGTTGTGGCAACAGAGATGCTCAGCAGTGTGTGACAACAGTGTGTGTGTGTGTGTGTGTGTGTGTGTGTGACAACAGTGTGTGTGAGTGAGAGAGAGAGAGAGAGAGAGAGAGAGAGAGAAAACACTATTATAGCTATCTTTGTGAGTTTTAGAGCATCAGAGTGAGGAGAATTTTGTAAAGTGAAGACATTTTGGCCAGTCCTTACTTTCTGAGACCCCTTTAAAGGCCTGTTTGAGGGTGAAGTCTTGGTTTTAGGGATCAGGTTATAATTGGGTAAAGGTTAGGTTTAGGGTAAGGATTTGGGTGAGGCACTTACTTCTGATGGGTAAGTTTAGGGTAAGGTACTACAGATTGCATTGTGTCAGTGTATGTCCTCACAAAGATAGCTATACAGAGTTGTGTGTGTGTGTGTGTGTGTGTGTGTGTGCGAGTGAGTGTGTGTGTGTGTGTGTGTGTGTGTGTGTGTGTGTGTGTGTGTGTGTGTGCGAGTGTGTGTGTGTGTGTGTGTGTGTGTGTGTGTGTGTGTGTGTGTGTGTGCGAGTGTGTGTGTGTGTGTGTGTGTGTTGTGGCAACAGTCTCTGATCTGTTTATGAAGGTCTCTCAGACAATGAAGGTGTTTCTTTACTCAAAACAATAAGAACATCATTGTTGAAAATAGTTTATTAAAATGCTTCAGTAGAAAACCATATAATTTATCCAAATATATGTTTTCTCCCCTTTGTCAACAATCTCAGAGCATCAGGGCATGTGTGACCGAACTGATCTGATCAGAGTTCAGCCGCTTTGCGCCCGTGTGCCGCGCCAGTCCAGCGTCATACGAACACGCGTGTGTTTCGTCTTCGCTCCATTTCTCTACGTCTGTGATTAAATGTCTGTTTGGCTGGCTGAGATCAACTCGTAGTGTTTAAATGCATAAGTTATATATCTATTATATAAAAAGAATTATAACACTGAATCGTATACTTCAATCTAACAAACGCACAGCGTTTGCGACTCGGAACATCGTCATAATAATTAATAATAATACAAATACTGGTATCTTTGGTAAATCTGTTTCTCTGTAAGGCACTGGTTCATATAAACGCACCTCGTCTCTTAACGGTTTGAGGTCATTGAAAACGTCTTGAAAGCTTCCAGTTTTCTACAAAGATTCGTCGCTTTTAAGGCAAATAACAAACTCTGACGCCATACGAACGACATAATACTGATAAATATGGCAGTGTTCACACCAAGAACCATAACTATACCAATGCATGATAACTTTGTTTACTATAAGCATGAGCTGCAGTATTTGCCATCTGTCACTTTAAATGCTCGAGGTCTGTAATGACAGTGGATTCTGATTGGCTGTCAATGTTTTTCATTCATCAGCTGGAAAAACAATCCATGAAAGTAATTCCAATGATTTTGTTCATTTGTTTCGCTATTTTATAGTTCTGGAATGGACTTGTTATTCTTTTAAATGAATTTTTTTTTTCTGCAATATTTGCCCGCTGGTTATATATCCTGTGAATGCTTCATTTTTTTTTTTTAAATAATCGTTATCTTGTATTTGTAACAACAATCCTCCACAAGCGTTTATGGTTGCGGTTGCCAAATGTCAAATGTTTAAATCCCCTAATCAAAACTAGCCCATTTGTGTGTGTTTTTAACGCAGTTTCCATTCAAATAGTGTTTTGGAGAGATTATTTTTACCTGCAGACTTTACAAACAACCTGCAGCAAAGGTGTAAAAGTAGCCCAATTCTGCATGAAAAACTACAGACTTGGCAACCTTGGTGGTTTATTTAATTTATGCCCAACCTGGCAACCACACACACGCTGTCTGTCTTTGTTCACACTGATGTTTAAGCTGTTTGCTTGTTTGCAACTAAATCTGCAAGCAAACCATGCAAGTCAATTTGTGCATGGACTTGTTATTCTTTTAAACGTATAGTTTTTTTTTTTTTATTGGACATAATCATTATCTTGCATTGGTGTTCATGGTTGCCAGATGCCAAGTGTTAAATCCCCTAAAAAGCTTTCCTCTGAAACGATAAATTTTCTGCCCAGGGGTTTCCAGGGTTGCCAGGTATGCAAAATAAAACCAGCCAAACTGCTAATCCAAACTAGCCCATTTGTGTGTTTTTTTTTCCACACAGTTTCCATCCAAATAGTGTTCTGGAGAGATTATTTTAACCTGCAGACTTTACAAACAACCTGCAGCAAAGGTGTAAAAGTAGCCCAATTCTGCATTAAAACTACATACTTGGCAACCTTGGTGGTTTATTTAAGTATTTAATTTATGCCCAACCTGGCAACCACGCGCACACGCTGCCTGTCTTTGTTCACACTGATGTTTAAGCTGTTTGCTGCGACAAAATCTGCAAGTAAACCATGCAAGTTGATTTGTGCATGGACTTGTTATACTTTTAAACATATAGTTTTTAAAAAATATATCATTGTAGGGCTGCAAAAGGAATTGTGTTTTAATCATGATCAGCTTTTCTGCTTCTCTCAGTTTTGTTAAGTCTAAATTATGTATACTAGAAACGCTTCATTTTTATTGGACATAATCATTATCTTGCATTGGTGTTCATGGTTGCGGTTGCCAGATGCCAAGTGTTTAAATCCCCTAAAAAGCTTTCCTCTGAAACGATACATTTTCTGCCCAGGGGTTTACAGGGTTGCCAGGTATGCAAAATAAAACCAGCCTAACTGCTAATCAAAACTAGCCCATTTGTGTTTTTTCACAGGGTTTCTTTAGTCGTTAGTCAGACTTTACAAACAACCTGTAGCAAAGTTGTATAAATAGCCCAATTCCACAGTAAAACAGCAGACTTGGCAACCTAGGTGGTCTATTTAATTTCCGCCCAACCTGGCAACCGTCTGCTGTGGCTAAATCTCTGAACTGTAATCAATTGAAGTTGATTCGTGCTTATGTGAAAGCGCAATAATTCTGGTGAAATGAAAAAAAGTCAATTGTTATATTATATTATATTCTTTGATCCAAATAATCCGTTTAGCTGTTATTTTGCAGCCCTGCATTATCATCCTTCAAGTGAACAGCTGTAATTCTTCATCACCTCACCTACCTCAATCCTGCCTCGTCTGTCTTCCTCTTCCTCTTACTTTCTGTCTCTCTCTCTCTGACCTTCTGAACTCTCTCTCTGATATGTTTGTACAATAAGGCACACGTGAACATATAGACGAATAAGTACTTGATCATGCAAGTTTACACTTTCACATTCCCGCTCGACTCCTGGATCTGCGAGCGGATCGCAGACGCTCTCCTGTACAATACGCTGAGTGTTTCTCCGGCTTGGTTTGCGGTCTCCAGTTTGGTGTCTTGAGATGTTCGTCTAGTAGTAGGAGCCCAGATGCGAGGGCATGTGCGCGGCGGGGTGTCGCGGCCCGCTGTAGATCCCCGCCGCCGGAGCGTTCCAGTACGGACCGGGGCCGCCGAAGAAGCCGGACGAGGTGACGTTCATGGCATGAGGATGCGGCGACACGAAGTTCATCTTCTGCGGGTGCGAGTGCGGGTGGTAGGAGCTCATGTAGGACAGGTCCGCGGGGTACTTGTAGATGGAGGAGTCGGGCGGATGCGGCTGCAGGGCCTGAGCGATGCCGTGGAAGTCGAACTTGTAGGCGTAGCGTTTGCCATGCACTTTGGTCATGATGTTCTTGTCGTAGTAGTAGCGCAGGGCTCGGCTCAGCTTGTCGTAGTTCATGTTGGGTTTGCTCTTCCTCTCGCCCCAGCGGCGCGCCACCTCGTCCGGGTCCGTCATCTTGAACTCGCCGTTGGTTCCTTCCCACGTGATGCAGGACGAGTTGGAGCTGTCGGACAGAAGCTCCAGGAGGAACTGCCACAGCTGGATCTGACCAGAACCTGAAACACACACATTATTATGCCTCAGTTAGAGATGTTCCGATGCCCTTTTTCCCATCCCGATACCTGGGCTCAGGGTATCGGCCAATACCTGAGTGTGTTTCTGTATATAGACTACAGCTGTAGACACTAGCCTACTAGTATGAAATTATTAAATTATTATGTTGTGCTTCAGTCTTATCCCTTAATAAATCATGAACTAATATATACAATGAACTAGATTATTTTTATTATCTGACAGTATTATTTTTTATATAGTCAGATGTACATCAGCGTTGTTTATAACAGAATTCTAGGCAGAATTTGGAAGATTCGCACTAGATCTCGCAGCAGTAACAGTGTCATGAAGTCAACTTTGGCTCCCGAATAAACCTGGGCTCGTGCAAGTTTGCGTTGCGGTCCAAGCTGATAAACGGTCAGCGCTGCGCAGCTCAATCGTAGCTCGGCTTAAGCCGGGCTCACACTGTGTGATTTCTAATAGTCCTTTACGATTGTTGCTTGTCAGACTGTACAAACATGATGATCATGTCACACTGTGGGATCTCAGTGTCATTAATGTCAGACTGTACGACAGTCAAGACGCGTTCAAAACGGGTGTCCGCAAGAAAACCTGTCCGGAGTTTTACCATACATGTTCAATGACTATTCATTTCAATGGCTTGCGTGGCACAAGGACGGTTTGTTGCTGCGTCGTCCAAAGTACACGCGCAGTGGAGCGCGCAAGCCGCCCTCAAAGTTCAAAATAGTTTCACTTTTGCCGCTGCGCTGAACCCCGCGGGGTTCACTGTGAAAGACGCTTTAAACGCAGGGCTTAAATGTTGGCTATCATTAAGTTTATGAATAGCGTAAGCAGCACTAAAAACACGCAAATGGAAACAGCGGCACGACCGGTGTTTATTTTAGCAAATGCAGCATATCATATGATTTCGGTGCTGATGGGAGTTTATGCGGTTAGAAGAAATCTCTAGCAATAATTCTGATCATGGCTTGTCTTGAAAAACGGAGATCGTTTGACGTTCGTCGTAGGAGAAGTCAAAAATTTTGTCTGAGGTAAAATTTGATCGCAACGGCCATTAATCGGCTGTCGGTGAACATGTCAAACCAGCGACCAAAGACTACAGATTTTAGCCTAGGATTATAGGAATCTTTTAGGATTTTCAAAATTTGTCTCAGACGACCAAATCGTGGCCAAAATCGCACAGTGTGAGCCAGGCTTTAGTTTCGCTTTCGTTTCGTTTGCCGTTTGAGGTTTCTCATATACAACAGAAATTGAAGCGCTTATAAAGTTGAACAACGCTGTGGTCGCGCCAGTGCTACCGCTCACAAAAATTAGTCGCATTGGCAGAAAAAAAATATGTCAGTCTGGACTCTGGAGCGCTGTAATATGGAGCAGTAAACAAAAAAGCGCATCTGTGCCATTTATTAACACAGACACACGCAGAATTCATGTTTAAATAGTCGTTTTGTGGCTAAGTATAGGATAATGTAGATCCGCTTTGCGTCGGGCAGTTGGTAAGCCTGTCGGGCTTTATTCCCAGATAACAACCTGCTGGATCTACATTATCCCGCTTATTACACGGGTTCTTGCTACAAAAGCAAAAAAATAGACAAGAAACATTGATCTGAGTAATGTTTCACTTATTTACAAGGTCTTTAAACGAAAGCAAAGCTTCCGCGAAAAAAATAGTTCCTGGCTGCAGGCAGCGCACACCGTCTTTCCTGGCTACTTCGTAACTTACATGAGCAGGCTAAACAATGGGCACAGATTTCATTTTCACACATTTCAAATTGTAGTTAAGCATTTAAGCAACAAGATGGCGCCAAACTGTCAGTGATTGATATGCGGCAGACAGCAGCGGAGTGATACGCATAATCACTAACGGTCAATATGATTTGAAGAACCCGGATGAGCCTGTGTTACTAGCTTTAGCAGTTGTTATGCGGAATAACAACCTTTGGAATGTGGCAACTGACCAATCAGAAGCGAGTATTCCACAAAGCCGTGTAATAAATATTTATAAATATTAGTCGTGATTTGATTTAAGTGTAATGATTTATGATTAATTACTAATCCAAACTTTGACAAATTCCATGAGATTCCACGTTAAACGGTACATTCTCCGTTTGTGTGACTGGATTGTATAAGATATGTCGCTGTTTTACTTGCAGATTGGTCCAGTCAGAAATACAAAAGATAAGCGTTGTTCAACTCATAAGCACTTCAATTTCTGTTGCATATGAGAAACGGCAAACAAAACAAAAGCGAAACTAAGCCGAGCTACGTTTGATCTGTGCAGCGCTGACCGTTTATCAGCTTGGACCGCAACGCACAGCTTTATTCGGGAGCCAAAGTTGACTTCACAACACTGTTACTGCTGCGTATCCAAGCACTTAAATTCGCCGCACACTGAATAAGGTTGCTGCGAGATTTAATTCTAGAAGCAGTGTTCGCCTTGATGCCATTCTGCCTTGGGATTCTGCCTCTGCCTCTGAAGGCAGCATTTTAGAGCTTGCGGACGCAGCCTAGGTCTTATTTAAGAAAATGGTATCGGATCGGTAGGTGGCTTCAAGTACTCGCTGATACCGATGATAGAATTTTTTGTGGTATCGGTGGCATTTCCGATACTAGTATCGGAATCGGAACAACCCTAGCCTCAATTTGTGATTAATTATGACAAGAACAAATGCATTAAAACACATTTAACAGCATCTCATCCAGACCTATCCATCATCTTACTCTAATGCAGTTTCTGAAAAACATGATGCAGGACGACTGACTGACTCGGTGATGAAGCCTATTAGAATTAAGTTGTAAGCCTAAAACTCAACATATGGTGGCAAAAAAATAAATTATCCTCTAATATTTATATCATAGGTGACCCTGGATGATGTCTTTAAAGGGATAGTTCACTAAAAAATGAATCTGAGGATGCCAAAAAAATAAAAATAAAAATAAATATTGAGAAAATCACCTTTAAAGTTGTCCAAATGAAGTTCTTAGCAATGCATATTACTAATCAGAAAATTAAGTTTTGAGATATTTGTTGTAGGAAATGTACAAAATATCTTCATGGAACATGATCTTTACTTAATATCCCAATGATTTTTGGCATAACATTTTTTTGATATTTTTGACCCATACAATGTATTTTTGGCTATTGCTACAAATATAACCCAGTGACTTATGACTGGTTTTGTGGCTGAAAACAGCAACAACAATGTAAACTTGCCAAAAAAATGCCAATATTATAATTAGTAACACTGCACAAATAGCCTATGGTGTTCTGGCAGAAAAGTATTTATTATTAAATATTTGTATTATAATATATTGGGCAATAATTTACTTTTATAGAAGACGTTTAGTTTTTTGGTTATCTGATTTTCAAATTTACTATTACTTATTTTAAAAACCATACAGCCATGGTTTTACGTCTTGTGACCACAATCTTACTAATAGGACTACTTAAACTCTGAATCCTATAGCAAGAACTCCTTAATGTTTAGATATTTCTAATTCATTTTAATTGAATTAAAATGTTGATTCAGTAAGAGCCTGATTAAAGTAAAGCGTCTTATATAAATTAGGTGTTTATTATTTACAAATATTAAAGTTCGTAAAGGGATAGTCCACCCAAAAATTAAAACTCTCATCATTTACTCAACATCTGTCACTAATCCGGTCCCCGTGGCACCCTCGGTTCACGGTCGGCGGGAACTCTCCCCGGAGTTCTAACCCTCACTACATTTCCCATCGGCCCTGCCCATGACTACTTCCTGCCGCGCCGGTTTTGGCGCGAGTTCCGGCTTTAAGAGCCGGTCGGTCTCGCTAGTTCTTCGCGAGGTTTTGTACGTCTATGGCTGCATCTCTGAGCGTTTTTCCTTGGACTGTCTTCACGTTACCGACTCGGATTGTTTACTGGACTTACGACGATTCTCTGGCTTCCCTGACCCGTGCTCTGTTGACTGGATTACCCCTGCTAGCCGCCGGCCCCGGACTAACGCAAGGACTCAGTTTCACGGTCTGGATTGTCTTTACTATCGTTGTCTGCCCCTGTTTTACATTGCCTGTCCGACTCCTCTTGTGTTCAATAAACGGTTTGCATATGGATCCAAAAGATATCGACTCCGCTTCGTCACAGAAAACCTCGCCGTCACCGGATCCAGCGACTGTTGACCAGCTAAGTACGGAGCTAACCACGCAAGCCTGCATGCTAGCGGACCACCAGCAGCAGCTAGCGCAGCTTACGGCTCTGACTAAGAACTTAGTGGCCGCGCTACAATCATTACAGCTCACGCAACCACAGAGTTCGACACCCGCCGCACCGAGCACTGCACCAACCCAATCTGCACCCGCGCTGGCCTCCTCAGGACCCCGCCTGGCCTACCCGGAAAAGTTTGACGGCTCACCAGGCAAGTGCAAAGGCTTTCTAATGCAGTGCTCGTTATTCTTGGAGCAGCAACCTGCGCTTTACCCCACCGACAACAGCCGCATAGCCTTCGTATGCTCGCTCCTTTCAGGCCGTGCTCTGGATTGGGCCACCGCCATGTGGAATTCTGATCGGCCCGTCTTTCCCACATTTGCCGCGTTTGCTCAGCGCTTCAAGGAAGTCTTCCTTCATTCAGCAGATGGGCGCGACGCGGAGGAGCAACTAATCGCGCTGCGACAAGGAAGAGGAACCGCCGCCGATTTCGCCCTCACTTTCCGCACCCTGGCCACCCAAACGTCATGGAATGAGGGCCCATTAAAGCTCTTCTACAAGAAGGGACTCAGCCCCGAGCTTCAAGCTTAACTGGCCTGTAGAGACGAAGAGTTAAGCTTGGATCAGTATATCGGACTTTCCATCCGCTACGATAATCTGATTCGCTCCCGCCGACCGCCACGCCAGTTCACCTCCTACCAGCTGCCACGTTCAGCCCCTCTGCCTACCGGAGCCTCGGGTACCACCACAACGTTGAATGCGGAGGAACCCATGCAAATCGGCAACACCCGTCTGTCAATGGAGGAGAGAGAGCGCCGTATGAGGGGTAATTTGTGCCTCTACTGTGGACAGCCGGGCCATATCCGTGCCACCTGCCCCACCCGACCTCCACGTAGATCTGACTCGGTGAGTGAACCCCCTAATTTATCTACCAGTCTTACCATTTCAGTAAAGATAAGTTTTGGAGGTACCACTATTAACACCACCGCTCTAATTGACTCGGGTGCTGCTGGTAATTTCATTGATGTGCAGTTAGTTAAGACCTACAAAATCCCACAGATCTCTTGTCTCTCCCCCATTGCAGTGGAGGCCCTAGATGGCCGACCCCTGGGCCCAGGCACCATCCAATCCACCACCGCGGACCTCACTCTCCAGACCGACTTCAACCACCAAGAGAGGATCCGACTCTTCATCCTTCCGTCTCCATCCACTCCTGTTGTTCTGGGCTACCCGTGGCTCTAAGGGACCTTGATCCCTCTCCCCAAACTGCCCACAGCCATGGAAACCGCAGAAGCACTCTGCGACAACGTCTTTAGGTTTTATGGACTGCCTGAAGACATTGTCTCGGACCGGGGTCCACAGTTCACCTCCAGAGTTTGGTCGGCTTTTTGCAAAGTCCTCAATATAAACGTCAGCTTAACCTCAGGTTATCACCCACAGTCCAACGGTCAAGCCGAACGTCTTAATCAGGAACTCACCCGCTTCCTACGAACATACTGCGCTAATCACCAGGAGGACTGGAGCCAATACCTGATGTGGGCCGAATATGCCCAAAACTCCCTTCTCAAACCCCTACCAACATGACTCCGTTTAAGTGCATCCTGGGATACCAACCCCCCCTATTCCCTTGGTCCGGCGAACCCACTGATTTACCTGCCATCGACTCCTGGATCCGACGCTGTGAAGAAACCTGGGACTCGGCTCACGTCCACCTTCAAGCCATCAGACGCACACAGGTTCAAGCTGATCGTCACCGCACTCATCAACCTCCCTACACCCCTGGGCAGTGGGTCTGGCTCTCTACTCAGAACTTGCGCCTTCGTCTACCCTGCAGGAAGCTTAGTCCCAGGTACGTGGGTCCTTTTCAAGTAGTTCGTCAAATAACTCCAGTTTCATTCCGTTTAAATCTGCCTCCTGAATACCGTATCTCACCCACTTTTCATATGTCTTTGTTAAAGCCCGCCGACGACCCGACCCGAGGGGAGGGCCAGGAAGGGACCGGCACCACGGGCCCTCCTCCCATCCTGGTAGACGGTGAGGAAGCCTTTCGGGTCCACGAGATCCTAGACTCTCGACGCCGAGGGGGTCGCTTAGCTTACCTGGTCGACTGGGAGGGCTACGGCCCAAAAGAGAGGTCTTGGGTCCCGTCTGACGATATCCTGGACCCCAATTTAATAACTGAATTCCACCGGACTCACCCAGATCGGCCAGCCCCCAGGAGAAGGGGGAGACCCCGGCGTCGCCGGCTTCCTCGCGCCAGGAGTCGCTCGCAGGAGGGGGGCTCTGTCACTAATCCGGTCCCCGTGGCACCCTCGGTTCACGGTCGGCGGGAACTCTCCCCGGAGTTCTAACCCTCACTACATTTCCCATCGGCCCTGCCCATGACTACTTCCTGCCGCGCCGGTTTTGGCGCGAGTTCCGGCTTTAAGAGCCGGTCGGTCTCGCTAGTTCTTCGCGAGGTTTTGTACGTCTATGGCTGCATCTCTGAGCGTTTTTCCTTGGACTGTCTTCACGTTACCGACTCGGATTGTTTACTGGACTTACGACGATTCTCTGGCTTCCCTGACCCGTGCTCTGTTGACTGGATTACCCCTGCTAGCCGCCGGCCCCGGACTAACGTAAGGACTCAGTTTCACGGTCTGGATTGTCTTTACTATCGTTGTCTGCCCCTGTTTTACATTGCCTGTCCGACTCCTCTTGTGTTCAATAAACGGTTTGCATATGGATCCAAAAGATATCGACTCCGCTTCGTCACAACATCATGCCATTCCAATTTATTTTTTTGTGGAAGATAAAAGAAGAAAATTTGAGAAAGTATTATTATTTTTTCTTTCGTCTATAGAGTAAAAATCAAAGGTAAACAAAATGGTTTGTTAACATTCTACAAAATATCTTTTGGTGTTCCACCAAAGAGCATTTACATTATTAAGTTTGCAATTGCTGTGAATTCAGTAATATCTATTATTGTTTTTTTATTTACTATATATATATATATATATATATATATATATATATATATATATATATATATCCAACTTTATCTGCACACATACAGTAAACTCATTTAAAGTGATATATACTATACAGCAAATCTCACCTGTTTTATCGTTTACATTGTAACAAAATGTAACTATACTATCATCCAGCTCTAATAGGACAAACGCAACTATAATTCATGTAGATATTAAGATATTTTATTTTATTTATTTTTAATTTTTTGTAAAGATGCTTTAAAACAAATAAATTTAGACCTGACAACTTTGATTCTCACCTGGATTCGCCAGCCTGCTGCTTGTCGGCCCTAAAATCTGATACGGATCTACAGAGAAGATGACAAACAAACATCAGAGATCATCCTACCCTACTAAAAAAGCAATAGATTTAAAATGCATTTATTTTACACTAAGTTCAAGTCTATTAACATATTTACTGACACATCGCTCAAGACTTACTGATATAAAAATTGTCATTAAACTTTACTTGGACTACTTCTTGTGTACAATGCACATTTCTTAATATTAAGCCTAAAATATGTTTTAATGTTATTACTGATGACGATTGTATGATCTAACATCGGTCTTTACATGCAAAATAGTATACTTGCAATAGTTCAACTTTAGCACAATACTTAAGTATATCTTTAGTTGGACTTTAGCACTACTTCTGCACAATTAAATTGCAATAAGTAAAAAATTCATTTTTCCAATTTAGCAGACTTTAAATATAGCAGTTTAGTATACTAAAAGTACAACTGCAGGGTATTTTTATTACGTACATACCATGTAAATGTATTTGTAGCAGTTTTCACTAGGGTAAAGATGCACTTTTATGCTCATTTATGCTTTATTTGACTAAAACCAAGACATGATATGATCCGCCTTGATCTCAGATCACACCTCATACCTTCAATCGGGTCTATCAGACACTCCAGATTTTTGTAATTCTGCTATCCAATGCAAAATAAACAATTCACTAATTCACTAATCCTGCATAATTCACTATTTACCCACAGTATTTAGCATGATAAACATGCATGAATGAGGAAAAAAAAACATATGGGATTTGCTTGATGTTATAAAGAGTTATTAAGCTCAATAAGATGAAAAAAAATAATTCAACGTGACTGTAAACAACTGGAAAATAAATCAGATGTGTGTCAGCATATTTCTCATTTCCATTTAGTTTGACTTTATGCACTGCAAAAAGGGCTTATCTTACTTAGTATTTTTGTCTTGTTTCTAGTCAAAATAGACAAAAATTCTTAAATTAAGATGGGTTTACTAGATAAGCAAAATTACATAAGATATTATTCTTATGTCTTATTTCCAGGGGAAAAAATAAATTAAGTGCAGTTTGCTTAAAAGAAGTAAAATGATCTGCCAGTGGGGTAAGTAAAATACTTTTGTTTTAGGAATATTTCATTTACCCCACTGGCAGATAATTTTTCTTGTTTCCAGGGCGGAAAAACTAAATTACGTGCATTTTGCATCTTATGTCATTTTGTTTATCTAGTAATTGCATGTTATTTAAGATTTTTCTTTTGACTAGAAACAAGATAAAACTAAGGTAAGCCTTTTTTGCAGTGCATAAAGTCAAACTGAATGGAAATGTGAAATGTGCTGACACACATCTGATTTTTTTTCCAACTGTTTACAGATACATTGAATTATTTTTTTCATCTTATTCAGCGTAACTTTTTATAACGCTTTTTTTGCAGTGTGCACTAAAATAACTAAAACTAGAATAAAAAAAAAAAAATCACATTTTAAACCACCTAATAAAAATTACAAAACATTATATTGGTATGTGTTGGGTATGTGTCATATTATTAGCATTATTATTACTATTTCATCATTATTATTTTTATTATTGATTACTGTTGCTGGCATCACAAAATATCACCATCGATTTTTAATTTTTTTTTAATTACTACTGTTATTATTGACATTATTGTTATCATATTATTATTTATTATTATTACTATTATTATTAGTAGTAGTAGTATTATTACTGTTATTACTGACATTACTGTTATCAACATCTTTAGTATTACTATTATTATTATACATACTATTAATACTTTAATGTTCATACTATTACATGTTTGTCATTTCTGCTTATCATTGCTTACTGCCATTGCTCATCATCGTTATTATTATCATTATTATTATACAGTTTTTGTTGTTTGTTTTGTTTTTTGTTGTTGTTAGTGATTTTGTGTTCTGTTAACCGCACATTGTATGTTTTTCACTTCTAATTAAAATAACAAACAAACACATGAAATAAAAAACAAACAAACAAGTCAAGTCAAGTTTATTTGTATAGCGCTTTTTACGAAACATATCGTTTCAAAGCAGCTTTACAGCAAATTGAAGTTTGTACAATAATTCAAGTTTGTTAAAATAATGTTTGTACAATAATTAAGGTTTGTTAAAGTTTGTACAATAATTAAAGTTTGTTAAACTAAAGTTTGTACAATAATTAAGGTTTGTTAAATTAAAGTTTCTACAATAATTAAGGTTTGTTAAAGTTTGTAAAAGAATTAAAGTTTATTAAACTAAAGTTTGTAAAATAATTAAAGTTTGTTAAATTAAAGTTTGTACAATAATTAAAGTTTGTTAAACTAAAGTTTGTACAATAATTAAAGTTTGTTAAATTAAAGTTTGTACAATAATTAAAGTTTGTTAAACTAAAGTTTGTACAATAATTAAAGTTTGTTAAACTAAAGTTTGTACAATAATTAAAGTTTGTTAAATTAAAGTTTGTACAATAATTAAAGTTTGTTAAACTAAAGTTTGTACAATAATTAAAGTTTGTTAAATTAAAGTTTGTACAATAATTAAAGTTTGTTAAACTAAAGTTTGTAAAATAAAGTTTGTTAAACTAAAGTTTGTACAATAATTAAAGTTTGTTAAATTAAAGTTTGTACAATAATTAAAGTTTGTTAAACTAAAGTTTGTAAAATAATTAAAGTTTGTTAAACTAAAGTTTGTACAATAATTAAAGTTTGTTAAACTAAAGTTTGTACAATAATTAAAGTTTGTTAAACTAAAGTTTGTACAATAATTAAAGTTTGTTAAACTAAAGTTTGTACAATAATTAAAGTTTGTTAAATTAAAGTTTGTACAATAATTAAAGTTTGTTAAACTAAAGTTTGTAAAATAATTAAAGTTTGTTAAACTAAAGTTTGTACAATAATTAAAGTTTGTTAAATTAAAGTTTGTAAAATAATTAAAGTTTGTTAAACTAAAGTTTGTACAATAATTAAAGTTTGTTAAACTAAAGTTTGTACAATAATTAAAGTTTGTACAATAATGTTTGTTAAATTAAAGTTTGTAAAATAATTACAGTTTGTTCAAATAAAGTTTGTACAATAACTAAGGTTTGTTAAATTAAAGTTTGTACAATTTGTACAATGTTAACAGTAATGATTATATGTTGCAATCAAATCACTGTAGTAAAATTCGGTAGTGATGTATGGTGTTTCAACAAAAAAACAAACCAAAAAAAAAAAACATTACTAAAACTCAAATTAAAATGATAACATAAAAATAAAACTCATTTGTGAGTGCAGCTCCCATGATGCTCTCACCTAACTGAGCTCTCTGCTCCTCAGTTTTGGTCATGATGGCAGCAGAACTCTGAGAAACTAGTAAACAAACACACACACATTAAGAATCTAAAATTAAACATGAAGCACAAGCAGCGTAAGGCGTGCAGCACATGCTCATCGGACCCACCTTTAGCCGCAGACACCGGCTGAGGCCATCCAGAGCGGCGTCCGTCGTAACTCACGTCTGCTCTGCTGGGTCCTCTGGTGGCGTCCGGAGGGTAGACGGGGGCGTTTGGGAAGATGAAACTGGCTCCTCCTGAGACACACACGAGCAGGAGACACGATTCAGCACGAGTGACATCTGCATCTGACCGTCTGATCTCATTCAGCATCAGCAGCACATGCAGAAGAGCTGGGGAACTGCAGCACCGCATGCACCGCTGTGTGTGTGTGTGTGTGTGTGTAAGCGGTGTGGGCGGGGCCAGGGGCGGGGCTGCAGGGCTGCTTACCTGTATTGCGAGCATGCATTAACCGCGGGGAGTTTTGCAAGGCTTTGTCAACATCATCTGAAGTCAAATGAGGAAGTGGAGCTGAGAAACAAAACATTCATGACACAAAGATAAAACAACTCAACAAACATCCTGTGACATGATGCTGACAGAGAGACTGATGAAGACAGACAGACAGATGCATGCTGTGTGTGTGTGTGTGTGTGTGTGTGTGTGTTTGCGTTTGAGTGTATGGGAGTGTGTGTGTGACGGCAGACAGGCAGATCATAACAGTGTTTGAGCCGCTGACAGGAACGTCTGTCTCTCTCTCATCGCATGCATATCAAAGAACTCAAAAGCCAAACTGATCTCGTCTTCATGTTTCACCCCAAAATCAACGAGAATAAAGTCAAAATACTATGAAAATAAAGTAGTAATACAACGAGAATAAAGTCGGAATACTACGAGAATAAAGTCGTAATACAACGAGAATAAAGTCGTAATACTACGAGAATAAAGTCATAATACTACAAGAATAAAGTCAAAATACAACGAGAATAAAGTCGTAATACTATGAGAGAATAAAGTCGTAATACTACGAGAATGAAGTCGGAATACCACGAGAATAAAGTCGTAATACTACGAGAATAAAGTCAAAATACAACGAGAATAAAGTCGAAATACAACGAGAATAAAGTCGTAATACTACGAGAATAAAGTCAAAATACAACGAGAGAATAAAGTCGAAATACAACGAGAATAAAGTCGTAATACAACGAGAATAAAGTCGAAATACAACGAGAATAAAGTCGAAATACAACGAGACAAAAGTCGTAATACAACGAGAATAAAGTCGTAATACAACGAGAATAAAGTCATAATACTACGAGAATGAAGTCGAAATACAACGAGAATAAAGTCGTAATACTACAAGAATAAAGTCAAAATACAACGAGAATAAAGTCGTAATACTATGAGAGAATAAAGTCGTAATACTACGAGAATGAAGTCGGAATACCACGAGAATAAAGTCGTAATACTACGAGAATAAAGTCAAAATACAACGAGAATAAAGTCGAAATACAACGAGAATAAAGTCGTAATACTATGAGAGAATAAAGTCGTAATACTACGAGAATGAAGTCGGAATACCACGAGAATAAAGTCGTAATACTACGAGAATAAAGTCAAAATACAACGAGAATAAAGTCGTAATACTATGAGAGAATAAAGTCGTAATACTACGAGAATGAAGTCGGAATACCACGAGAATAAAGTCGTAATACTACGAGAATAAAGTCAAAATACAACGAGAATAAAGTCGAAATACAACGAGAATAAAGTCGTAATACTACGAGAATAAAGTCAAAATACAACGAGAGAATAAAGTCGTAATACAACGAGAATAAAGTCGAAATACAACGAGAATAAAGTCGAAATACAACGAGACAAAAGTCGTAATACAACGAGAATAAAGTCGTAATACAACGAGAATAAAGTCATAATACTACGAGAATAAAGTCGAAATACGAGAATAAAGTCGAAATACAACGAGAATAAAGTCGAAATACAATGAGAATAAAGTCGTAATACTATGAGAATAAAGTCGTAATACAATGAGAATAAAGTCGAAATACAATGAGAATAAAGTCGTAATACTATGAGAATAAAGTCGAAATACAACGAGAATAAAGTAGTAATACTACGAGAGAATAAAGTCGTAATACTACACAAATAAAGTCGTAATACTACGAGAGAATAAAGTCGTAATACCACGAGAATAAAGTCATAATACTATGAGAATAAAGTAGTAATACAACGAGAATAAAGTCGTAATACTACGAGAATAAAGTCGAAATACGACGAGAATAAAGTCGTAATACAACGAGAATGAAGTCGAAATACAACGAGAATAAAGTCGTAATACTACGAGAATAAAGTAGTAATACAACGAGAATAAAGTCGAAATACAACGAGAATAAAGTCAAAATACAACGAGAATAAAGTCGTAATACCACGAGAATAAAGTCAAAATACAACGAGAATAAAGTCGTAATACCACGAGAATAAAGTCATAATACAACGAGAATAAAGTCGTAATACCACGAGAATAAAGTCAAAATACAACGAGAATAAAGTCGTAATACCACGAGAATAAAGTCAAAATACAACGAGAATAAAGTCATAATACAACGAGAATAAAGTCGTAATACCACGAGAGAATAAAGTCGTAATACTACGCAAAAAAAGTCGTAATACAACGAGAGAATAAAGTAGTAATACAATGAGAATAAAGTCGTAATACGAGAATAAAGTCGTAATACTACGAGAGAATAAAGTCGTAATACCATGAGAATAAAGTCAAAATACTATGAGAATAAAGTAGTAATACAACGAGAATAAAGTCGTAATACTACGAGAAAATAAAGTCGTAATACTACGAGAAAATAAAGTCGTAATACTACGCAAAAAAAGTCGTAATACAACGAGAGAATAAAGTAGTAATACAATGAGAATAAAGTCGAAATACCACAAGATTAAAGTCGAAATACTACTAGAATAAAGCTGAAATATTTTATACTGTGACACATTTACATCAAACGTAATTTAAAAATATGAAATTCTAATATAAAATACCTTTTAAAATTATCAAATATCTTTAAAAAAGGAAACTAAAATATAATGATTTTATATAATAAAAAAATGATTTGATTTTAGAGGGAAGCATGACCTGGAAGGATTTAAGAGTTAATTATTTCAATAAGTGAATTATTAATGCATGTGATTATGTGTTAAATGTCCAGTGAGTGGTGTGAACGTGAGGTCAGAGGTCAGAGCAGTGAATGTGAACGTGAGGTCAGAGGTCAGTGGTCATGATGAAGTGATGAAGCAGACACACACTCATGCGTGACAGGAGAAGCGTGTGTGATCTCGCTCACTCTCTCTGAGGTAGTGCAGGTGAGACAGCAGGATGTCGGCCGAGTAGCTGCTGGTCAGGCGCTGGACGTCGTCTTTGCTCATCTTGCAGAGCTCCTTCCCGTCGATGCTGTGGAACAGGGACACGTCCACCTCGGGCAGCCCATACTCCTTCACGGCCCACTCCAGCCACTGACGCACGTGATCCGCCGACCACAGGCTCGGATCTGCAGACATGTGTGTATATATACATATATATGGGTTGTTGACGTGACATAGCATAAAAATAAACATAATATTGTTATTTAAAGCTGCAGTCCGTAACTTTTTTGGTTAAAAATTATACAAAATCAATTTTTGAGCAAGCACATAACCAGCCAGTGTTCAAAACTATGGCTTTACTTTAGCCCGATTCACAACGGTTATCTTATAATAATGTTTTTAAATGGAGTGGTGCGGGTGGGTTTTCACTGGAAATCAAGCATGAAACTGTGTCATTAACGTCACGTCTGTAAACCTTAAGAAGGCGTCCGGATAGTAGCTTTATCGCATGTGATTTTAATAACTGCCATTTGTGTCCTTTGGTGTGACGTAATGTCCAATGGTGTGACACACATTAAAGAAACACAGCTTTGCTTTTAGCTCAAAATTCTTTAAAAAAACAGTTGAGTATTGCAATAGGGGAGATAGAAATATCACTCATTTTAAAATGGTATAATTTTCAGCAGTTTTGAGCGGATGAGAAGTCTTGAAACTGTCCAAAAAGTCACAAAGAATTTGTAATTTTTGCTATGTCACACTATAGGACAAATTTATGGTACAATTCAGTAGAAATGGAAAAAACAGACAAACAAACAAAAAAAAAAACAATGCAAGAATTGACAAATTTAGTGACCCTTTCTATTTTCTCAAAGATCGGACTTCACACTACACAAATATTAGCATTTCTTCTTAAAAAATGATCTTTTACAAAAAAATTGTCAGCTTCCTGTCATTTTAAAGGGACAGTTCAACCCAAAATTATCAGTCTGATTATTGATTCTTAAATCAAGCAGGATTTTTTAGACAAGTAAAAATTATTGTCTTGTTTTAAGAAAAAAGAAGTCAAAATTAAGTGAGTTTTTGCTTAGAACAAGCAAAATAATCTTGTTTTCTGCTTGAAACAGGATGATTTTGCTTACCCCATTGGCAGATTATTTTGCTTGTTCTAAGCAAAAACTCAATTTTGACTTCTTTTTTCTGAAAACAAGACAATAATTTTTGCTTGTTTAAAAAATCCTGCCTGATTTAAGAATTTTTAGATAGTTTGGCTGGAAACAAGACAAAAAAATCTAAGTAAGAAAAGCATTTTTTTGCAGTGTGTCATCATTTGCTCTCCCTCGTGTTGTTCCAAACCTGTATGAGTTTACGTCTTCTGTTGAACACAAAACAAGATGTTTTAAAGAATGTTGGGAGCCAAACAGTTAACGGTACCCATTGACTTCCATAGTATTTTACCCCCTATTATGGAAGTCAATGGCTACCGGCAATATGTTCTTTTGTATTCAACAGAAGAAAGAAACTCACACACTGCAAAAAATGCTTTTCTAGCTTAGATTTTTTGTCTTGTTTCCAGCTGAAATATCTAAAAATTCTTAAATCAACAATTATTTTCTAGACAAGTACACATTAATGTCTTGTTTTCAGAAAAAAGAAGTTCAAATTAAGTGCGTTTTTGCTTGAAACAAGCAATAATCTGCCAATGGGGTAAGCAAAATAATCTAGTCTTCTGCTTGAAATAAGATTACTTTGCTTACCCCATTGGCAGATTATTTAGCTTGTTTCGAGCAAAACCTCACTTAATTTTGACTTATTTTTTATGAAAACAAGACAAAATTTTTTACTTGTCTAGAAAATCCTTATGATTTAAGAATTTTTAGATATTTTGTCTAGAAACAAGACAAAAAATATTAGCTAGAAAAGCATTTTTTGCAGTGCACAAATCTGAAACAACACGAGGGAGAGTAAATGATGACAGAATTCTCATTTTTAGTTGAACTGTCGTGTTAATCCTTATTCTAGTTCAATGTCCCAGACTGAACATTTGTCTTAAAACCACTGGTTGACACAGATCACAGCACTGACTAGCAGTAGGACTAACAGTCTAGTAGCAGCTGTAAATCTGATCATTATAAGCACAAGCATGTCCTGTCTGCGCTGCTTCTGCACATTCTTGCGCTGCTAGCCATTGTCCCGTCGCATAAGTGGGAAAAACAGGATGTTGTTAGTGAGTATCAGCGACGCTCAGGACTGCAGCTCAGCAGGAAGTTACAGAGAATCTCTGACTCAAACCATGAAACAGCGCAGCTGTCTGTCGTCATCAGTGACGTGATATAAAACTCAAACTCAAGTGCTCAGACAAGCGTGCGTCACCTGCTGGTACGATCACTCTGCGCTCGCTGGTGGTCATGTTGGGCGGCGCCGCATGTTTGTCCTCCATATAGCTGCTGTACATCACTGGAGAGACCTTACCCTTCACCACAGGACACACATCTGGAGAGGCTCTACACACACACACACACACACACACACACACACCCACACACACACACACACACACACACACACACACACACAAAGGAAATATCAGCGCTTGCAAAAAGAACAATATTTGATTCTGAGGTCAAAAGGTTACATCCCCCTTTCAGAATTTGCAAAATGTTAATTATTTGACCAAAATAATAGGGATCATACAAAATGCATGTTATGGTTTATTTAATACTGATCTGAATAAGATATTTCACCTAAAAGAGGTTTACATATAGTCCACAAGAGAAAATAATAGTTGAATTTATAAACATGACCCTGTTCAAAAGTTTACATCCCCTTGATTCTTAATACTGTGTTGTTACCTGAATGATCCACAGTTGTTTTTTTATTTAGTACACTGCAAAAAGTGTTTTTCTTACTTAGATTTTTTGTCCTGTTTTCAGCCAAAATATCTAAGAATTCTTAAATCAAGAAGGATTTTCTAGACAATTAAAATTATTGTCTTGTTTTCAGAAAAAAGTTAAAATATGGTTTATTTTGCTTGAAACAAGCAAAATAATCTGCCAATGGGGTAAGCAAAATGATCTTATGTCACGCAGAAAACTAGATTTTGCTTACCCCACTGGCAGATTATTTTGCTTGTTTCAAGCAAAAACTCACTTAATTTTAACTTCTTTTTTCTGAAAACAAGACAATAATTTTACTTGTCTAGAAAATCTTTTATTTTGTCTTCTAGGAGCATGTAACTTTTCTTCTGTAGCTTCTGAATGGCAGTGCTAATTAAAAAATATGATATTTAGGCAAAATAAGAAAAATTAACTCAATTCTGTTCAAAAGTTTTCACCCTCCAGCTCTTAATGCATTTTTTTTTTTTTTTTTTTTTTTAACCTCAAATGTAAATATAAACTACTAGTCAAACATTTAGGGTCAGTAAGATTTTTTTCTAAAAGTAATCAACACTTTTAACACATTAAGTTCTTTTGAACTTTCTACTCATCTGTGAATCCTGAAAAATAAAAAGTATGATGGTTTCCTTTCAGTTTTTCTATATACTTATTAAAAAAAAAAATAAATAAATAAAAAATAAACCTTGCAAGACTTATCATGTTTATCTAACTGAAAATTGCCTCAGCACTTATACACTGTCGCTCTCTTGTTGCTCTGATTGCTTCTATTGTAAGTCGCTTTGGATAAAAGCGTCTGCCAAATGACTAAATGTAAATGTAAATGTAAATGTAAAAGCACAACTTTTCAACATTGCTAATAATTAGAAATGTTTGTTGAGCAGCACATCAGAAATGAAAATTCAGATTTGATCACAGAAATACTTACTGTTTTTTTTTTTAAATAAATAATTAAGTGAGTTTTTGCTTGAAACAAGCAAAATAATCTGCCAATGGGGTAAGCAAAATGATCTTATTTCAAGCAGAAAACTAGATGTTGTTTACCCCATTGGCAGATTATTTTGCTTGCTTTAAGCAAAAACTCAATTAATTTGAACTTCTTTTTTTGAAAACAAGAATCATTTTTACTTGTTTAGAAAATCCTTCTTGATTTAAGAATTTGTAGATATTTTGGCTGAAAACAAGACAAATAATCTAAGGAACAAAAGCATTTTTTGCGGTGTGATAGTTGTTCATGAGTCCCTTGTTTGTCCTGAACAGTTAAACTGTCTGCTGTTCTTTCAAAAAATCCTTCAGCTCCCACAAATACACATTTTTGTGTATTTGAACCCTTTCCAACAATGACTGTATGATTTTGAGATCCATCTTTTCACACTGAGGACAACTGAGAGACTCATATGCAACTATTACAGAAGGTTCAAACACTCACTGATGCTCCAGAAGGAAAAAACATGCATTAAGAGATGGAGGACAAAAACTTTCTGAATTTGAAATTTTATTTTGTCTTCTAGGGAACAT
Organism: Cirrhinus molitorella; assembly: GCA_033026305.1. Classification (NCBI taxonomy): domain Eukaryota; kingdom Metazoa; phylum Chordata; class Actinopteri; order Cypriniformes; family Cyprinidae; genus Cirrhinus; species Cirrhinus molitorella. The sequence goes on from CM065139.1 coordinate 726,566, forward strand.
GTAACTTTTGGCAGTGCTAATTTAAAAATATGATATTTAGGCAAAATAAGAAAAATTAACTCAATTCTGTTCAAAAGTTTTCACCCTCCGACTCTTTATGCATTTTTTTTAACCTCAAATGTAAATATAAACTACTAGTCAAACATTTAGGGTCAGTAAGATTTTTTTCTGAAAGTAATCAACACTTTTAACATTAAATTGGTCAAAAAAGTCATTTATAATGTCACAAAAGACTCCTATTTCAAATTAATGCTGTTCTTTTGAACTTTCTACTCATCTGTGAATCCTGAAAAATAAAAAGTATGATGGTTTCCACAAAAGCACAACTTTTCAACATCGCTAATAATTAGAAATGTTTGTTGAGCAGCACATCAGCATATTAGAATGATTTCTGAAGAATCATGTGACACTGAAGACTGGAAATTCAGATTTGATCACAGAAATAAATTACATTCTAACAGATGTTCACATAGAAAACAGCTATTTTAAATATTTCACATTTTTACTGTTTTTAATAAAAAAAAGCAACTCTGGTGAGCAGTAGAGACTTTCACACACATCTTACTGACCCCAAACTGAGTCTCTGTTACACTGTCCTGCCTAAATTAACTAAAACAAAGCAGAAGAGAAAGTGAACGCTCGAGGAGTGTCAGCAGATGATGGTAACTCTGAATCTGTCCAGAGCGTTCCTCCACTCATCACTCATGATTCTCACATGAGGACACAGATGTGAGGGATTGTGCTGGAATGTGCCATCAAACTCCACATCAACAGCCCAGAGGCTTCAGATGCGTTCGCTCATGTGTCGACCAACTGTTGGGCTCGTGGAGACGGAAAGTTCAAGCGACGGAGCTGCTGATCTCACACGCATCTATAAAGCACAGCCAGCGCTGCTGATGCAGGAGCAACAACACCAGACCTGCTGCTGAACACTTCCAGACCAGAGGAGCTGAAATCGGCTACAGCACACATGTCTGACGCTCTGATCATGTGATCAGGGGTAAAATCATCCATTCTGTTTTACATTCACTTCATCAGCTGTGAGTCACTTTAACAGGGTTATAATCAGTGGTGGACGGTAACAAAGTAGTTGTAATTCGTTACTGTACTTAAGCACATTTTTCAAGTACACTATATTGCCAAAAGTAAACCTTCTAATGAGCAGGTTTGACTATTTTAGTTATTTCTGTGAACACAAATCCTAATGCTACAGTATAAAATGATATTCTAGTGAATCGTGTGCTTCTAATTTTATAGCGAGAGTTTGGGCAGGGACCCTTTTTTATTCCAGCGTGTCAATGCCTCTGTGCACCAAGCAGTGTTGAAAAAGAAACAAGTTATTTAGTCTATAGTGTGAAGAACTTGACTGATCTGCATTAAACCTAGACCTGAACCCAGCTAAACACCTTTGGTATGATTTACAGGCTTTGAGCAAAAAACTCTTCACCCTAACCAATCAGCGACTAGAATAAAAGATTAGTTATTTTAGAAAATAAAAGGGCCCTTGCAAAAACTTGCAACACAGATGGAAACAATAGCCTTGAAAATGATATTTAATCATACAGCAATAATATTTGATTGCAACATATAATCATTACTGTTAACATTATACAAATTGTACAAACTTTAATTTAACAAACTTTAATTATTGTAGAAACTTTAATTTAACAAACGTTATTGTACAAACTTTAATTTAACAAACTTTAATTATTGTACAAACTTTAATTTAACAAACGTTATTGTACAAACTTTAATTATTGTAGAAACTTTAATTTAACAAACTTTAATTATTGTAGAAACTTTAATTTAACAAACGTTATTGTACAAACTTTAATTATTGTAGAAACTTTAATTTAACAAACTTTAATTATTGTACAAACTTTAATTTAACAAACGTTATTGTACAAACTTTAATTATTGTAGAAACTTTAATTTAACAAACTTTAATTATTGTAGAAACTTTAATTTAACAAACTTTAATTATTGTAGAAACTTTAATTTAACAAACTTTAATTATTGTACAAACTTTAATTTAACAAACGTTATTGTACAAACTTTAATTTAACAAACTTTAATTATTGTACAAACTTTAATTTAACAAACTTTAATTATTGTAGAAACTTTAATTTAACAAACGTTATTGTACAAACTTTAATTTAACAAACGTTATTGTACAAACTTTAATTATTGTACAAACTTTAATTTAACAAACGTTATTGTACAAACTTTAATTATTGTACAAACTTTAATTTGCTGTTAAGCTGCTTCGAAACGATTTGTTTTGTGAAAAGCGCTATACAAAAAAAACTTGACTTGACTTGACTATTTGTTTTGTTTGTAATTAAACCAAAATATAAACAAATTTATTTGAAGATAGTGACCCAATACTTTTGGCAATATAGTGTATCTGTTCTTTACAGAAGTCGAACTTTTACTTTTACTTCTACATTCCAAAGCATAAGATTGTACTTTTTACTTCACTACATTTCATAAAACAAATCGTTACTCCTTAATATATCACGTGCTCTGAGACGCAAAAGCGGTGTCTGATTCACGAACGAACTGATTCTTTTCAATGAACCTGTTAAATCGGTTCGCAAATCGCACCAAATGATTGCAGCTGCTCTCGAGTCAACAACTTACTGATTCAAATGATCTGTTTAGAGCAAATCGAGTCCTGAATTCACAAGTAAGAACTGGGAGATCTTGTGAGCATGTGTGAATGATGCTGCGAAAAGTAAGCAGTGTTGGGGACTTAAAAGTTACTTTTAAAAGTAATGCGTTACAATATTGCATTACTCTAAAAAAGTAACTAATTATTTTACTTAGTTACTTTTTATGGAAAGTAATGCATTATGTTACTTTTGCATTACTTTTTAAATCCTGGCAGGGCTTGCTTGTTTGTTTTTAATATAAAAACGTTAGATTGTTAGCAAATGTAAAAGCCCTTTTACACCAAAATGAAATGAAGTGAATAAACCTAAGGATAAAGGAAAATTAAACTGACGTCTGTACAGTAGAACTGTAGGAAAAGAAAGTTCTCTTCAGAAATGAGGAAAGAAAAAGCACAAATGTTAGTTAATCTAAAGTAAGTTTCGCTTATTAGTACACTACAAAAAATGCTTTTCTTAGATTTTTGTCTTGTTTCCAGCCAAAATATCTACAAATTCTTAAATCAAGAAGGATTAGTCGTTTTTTTCTGAAAACAAGTCAAAATTAAGTGTGTTTTTGCTTGAAACAAGCTAAATAATCTCCCAATGGGGTAAGAAAAAATAATCTTGCTTTCTGTTTAAATATGATTTTTCTTACCCCACTGACAGATTATTTTGTTTGTTCTAAGCAAAAACTCACTTAATTTTGACTTTTTTTTCTGAAAACAAGACAATAATTATTTACTGGTCTAGAAAATCCTTCTTGATTTAAGAATTTGTAGATATTTTGGCTGGAAACAAGACAAAAAAATGTAAGTAAGAACAGTATTTTTGCAGTGTATGGTTGAATTGGATCATCAAAGGTCAGCAGCAAAGTCATTGGTTAATAAAATGGGATTAAATACATAAAGGAAACAAAAAGTTTTTTGAAAGAGTAACTCAGATATTTTCTTGTAAATTAAAAAGTAATGCGTTACTTTACTAGTACTTGAAAAAAGTAGTATTATTGCGTAACTCGCGTTACTTGTAATGCATTAGCCCAGACACTGAAAGTAAGTTACTAATGTTGAATTTTAGGATTAACTATTGTAATTGAAAATCATATATAGGTCAAATCTGTCAGTTTTTGTAAACTAAATCTGCTGTAAAGGCTGATCTGTTCAAGCACACTGAAATGCTTGAATGCAGACACATCAACATCAGTGTCTCTATGTTTTAGGTAAAAAAAAAAAAACCCTAAACAGTACATATCTGTAGTTTTACTCAAGTACTTGATTTGTGTACTTCATCCACCACTGGTTATTGGTTAACTGCCAACTAAAACAGCCAAAAAATATTTTCTTTACTTGAACTAAAATGTATAAAACTGTAACAGTATCTCAATGACACTAAAACAACAACAACATCTCCGCTACAGGTCTCTGACGTCTCGTTTTCTCTTATTTGTGGAGAAAAAGTGGCTTCCATCTGGTACGGAACACATTATGATGATCAATGACTGTTTCATTGGGTTTAACAGTCTGGGCAGAAGATCACTGGATCGTCATCTTTCCACCAAATCAATCTGATTGTGGAGAGGCGCCACGCGGCCACATGTCGTGACGGGTTCAGAGGACGATCACCGCGGACGTGATCCAGAGCCGCACCTCTATCTGTCTGTCTAAACACTAGGGATGTGACGAGATCCAATGCGTCTCGCGAGAACGTGATAATACGTTCAGTGTTTACATTAGAGCTGCACGATTAATCCGGAAAAAATTGCGATCTCTGTTCGAACGCCAACGCAATCTTATTCCTATCTTTCAATCACATAATGATCATTATTTCTATGTTGCAGACATTTAAATAACAGAAGTACTAGAATAAAGTTTATAGTTTAGTAGTAGAGTAAATAAATATAGTAAAGTAAATAACAGGTGTGTGTATTGTAATGTTTATCCTCTTCCACCAGGAGGTGGCGACAACTGCACATTTAAAAATGCATTTATCAATCAATCAGTAAATTATCCCTTTAACTGTCACTCCCATTCTTGAACAAATACATGTAAATGCAGTATTTAAACTTAATTTTTTATTATTCATGAACGAAAACATTCTGTAAAACGATCTTGATGTACATTTTCCTTCATAGTGCAATGTCTGATTTTAAAATGGGTTTCAAAGGATGAATTTTGAGATTCAAGTGATACATAATTTCTTATGATTTCTAAAGCGCGACACGGAAAAAGGCAACAAAGAAAGTCTTTTTGTGACAAAGGTCTGAACTCCTGTTATGAAGTAGATTTTTGAGGTACACTCTTGTCATAAATTAATCTATTACTTTTCTGACAAAAAAAATGTAAAATATCTATTTAGGAGTCTTCGACCCTTCCAACGATATATAGTTTGTCATGATTAAATTATAATTTATTTGTAAAATGGTGAAGAAACTTAGGCGTCCCACAGGTGGGACGGGTGACAATTAGGGGGTTAAGTCTTTATTAATTAATTTGATCAAATATATTTTTTTAAAAAAGACTTAAGCAATCAATGTTGTGTCAGAATTACTAGTAAATTGTTATTTGTTTAGATTTCTAATCTAATCTTTTTTTTTTCTTCAGAAACATGAGAGAATCGTGGTCTCCATTTTTTTTAATTGCTTTTTAATTTATCCAGAATCATGTAGCATAAATGTACATGTTTATTACTGCATATAATTCATTAAATAGAAGTTTAATTTCATAAAGTACAAGTTCATATGAAAATTCACCTATATTTTTTGTGTTTTTCAGTTGAATATGATACTATTTTTCCCTATATATTTCATTATTAAGGATTTCTTTAAAAAAGTTAAAAAATCTCGTCTCGTCTCATTCTCGTGAACCCAGTCTCGTGTCTCGTCTTGTAGGATAAGTGTCTCGCCACACCCCTACTAAACACAGTCCTGGGTGACATGAGAGTCTGGTGTGGAGGTGCGTCTCACCTGGATCCGTTCACCTGTGCTCCCGCGCCGCACTCCAGCTTGACGGTGACGCGTCCGGCGGGCGGAGCCAGCCAGTCCTGCTGATGCACTCTGGGACTGAGTTTGCTCTGGCCGTATTCGCCGGCGGCGGAGGCCGTCATGTCCGTCTTAGAATGAGACGCTCCGTACGAACACTCGAATAAAGACTGATCCTCACTCACCACCGACAGCGCCTCCTACAGGACACACACAGAGAGAGAGAAAGAGTGAGTTTGTCTGTGTTGGGCTGCCCTCAACTAAAGATTTTACTGGTCGACTAGTAGTCGTTAATTTTAAGTATTAGTCGACTCTTAGTCACACGTTTATTAATAAACCATATAAATGTGCAAAGTGCACCAGCAGATATAATAATTATGAATGCATCAGGGAAAAACAGCAAGTAGACTGCATTAACGTTTATAAATTTATTGTTAAACTAGTGCTTTCTTTGTTTTCGTCTTACACCGTGTCCTTACTACACGCGACGCACGATAAAAGGTATCTTTTCCATGTTAATCGGAGTTTTTGTCCTAACTAGCGGCAGCGGCGACACGCGGAATTTCTAATTTGGAAAATTTGTTTCTATTTCGCGACGTCGCGGCTGGAACAACGGCATTCAAACTAACGACAGTGATCATCTCACATACTGATTATGTGCGTTATTCAAAGTTACATGTGTCTAATGTGACTTTGAATATCATTTTGTATTACCTTTATAGCCATACTGAAAGCAACAACAGATAGTTTACCTCAGATCTGGAAAATAAATGAAAGCAAAGATGTACGTTCAAACGGTGAACTCAATGCAAGCCAACAAGTGTATTCCATAACAAAGACGGTATTAGTCACATTAGTATGTACATTTAATAATGTTAGAAGTTTTAATATTTATGAATTAGATTATAAATGTATCCATTTCGTTGCGAGTGCAGTGCGCTTTCAGGGAGAGCCCGCCCACACACGCTTCTGATTGGCTGTGATATTTGATTGATCGTTTGGTGTGGACACCCAAATTGTTTGTCGCTGGAATCTTGTTGCGTCGCGTGTAGTTAGGACACGGTGTTAGAAGTCATCAGATGCCCATAGATTTTTGGCAGAGCTGATTTTGACCAGATAAAAGGGTATTTTTTTACACTACTACTGATTATTTTTAATTGGGCTGCATGATAAATCATATGTGATAAAGGCGGTCCAGTAGTAAATCTCCATCACCTGTGCGCTTTCAGATAGAGCAGCGCTTACTACACAGATGTTTGCGAGATTGATGATTTCGGCAGCGCGTCATTAAACTACGGCTCTGTGTAGTAAGCGCTGCTCTATCTGAAAGCACACTGGTGATGGAGATTTACTACTGATTACAGGACCGGTTTTACTGACAAGATGCACATTGGATATCGTATGCGATTTATCGTGCAGCCCTATTAAAAATTCTCAATAGCAGTCTAAAAACACCCTTTACCTTTTTATTGCATGTACTTTTAAATGCAAATGAGCTCTGCTCACCCTGCCCCTCTCTTCTCTCTGTGGAGTGATGAGCCATTGTTTACTTTAGTGCGTTTAGCCACAAAATCACTAGCATGTTATTAGTAAAGGCAATTGCAAAGATTAATAAAAAATGAAGCTAGATCACACTAGATGTTGTTCACCTATTTTTTTTTTTTTTTTTTTACTTCATAGCAAATAAACGAATCACAGATATGACACAAAGCAATGTTTGTTTACTAATTCAACATACCTCAAACAAATGAGATTAAACTCTTTTAATTAGTGGAATATTATTTTCCATATCAAGTAAAGGAAAAAATATGGAATCATCAACCAAAAAACACAATTAGTACATTGTTGCACATCCTCTGGCATTTTTGACAGCCTGAATTCTGCATGGACTTCACTAATGAAAAACAATATTATTCATCAAGCTGGCTCCAACTTGCTTGAATAGCGGTTGACAGATCAGCTTTGCAAGATGGAGCCTTGTCATGGACCAGTTTTTTCAAATTCCACCATAGATTTTCAATTGGATTGAGGTCCGGACTGTTTGCTGGGCATGTCATTGAGTTGATGTGCCTTTCCTGTAGAAAAGCTTCAGGACTCTTTGCTCTGTGGCAAGGTGCATTATCATACTAACATCATCACCACACATCTTTTCTATTGATGCAATGAGAAAAGTGTCCAAAGTTTCAGTGTAAACCTGTGAATTGACTGTTGAGGTAAGGACTGCCATTTCCCCTGATCTTTTACCTGACATGCAACCCCATATTATAAATGAGTTTTATAAATGAAATTTGATTGTTTTCTTCAGGCAGTCATCTTTGTTCATTTCATTAGAACAGCACAAGACAAAAGTTCCAGCATCATCTCCTTGTCCATTGCAGATTTATGATTCATCACTGAATATCACTTTCATCCAATCATCCACACTCCATGACTTCTTCTCACTCTAATTTTGTTTTCTTTTGTATTTGTGTTAATACTGGTTTTCATTTGGCCGCTCTATATGTAAATCTCATTTCATTCAGTTGGTTTCTTACAGTTATGTTTCACACATTGACTCCTGTTTCCACATTTGTTCTTCATGTTTTTGTTTCAGAAATACAAATTGCAAGCTGATTCCATAATTGTTCCTTCATTTCATTTGTTTGAGGTATGTTTCACATAACCAGTGTGTTGAATAATTAAATAAAAATTGTCATATCTGTGATTGGTTTATTTGTTATAAAGTAAAAAATGTGGGTGAAAATCTTCTAAGTGTAGTGATTCCTTCATTTTTTGCTAGGGGTTGTATTTGAATTGGCTAATTTAAAAGTAGGCATTTCAATCTCTCTCTGTTTATATTTTTCATGTCTGTGCGGCAAGTATACATGGACAGAGACATGTATCCTGTTTTCTTTCATTATTTTACAAAAGCCCAATGTTTCATTGTTATTCTGAGTGCATACAAATAAACGCAGCATCCTTACAAATTCGAAAGATGTATTTTATTATCAGTAGGACCAAAAATGACAGAGTATTTTAAGAGCAAGTGACCACACAGTCATGTCATGCATTGATTAACATTGGATTGAGCTGCCATGTAAAGTTGCTACTACATGCATCTTTCAGATAAAAAAAAAAACTAAGCGACTAATAACATTTTGGCCGACCGAGCCTATTCTTGTCGACAGTCAGTCGACTATTAGGTGGCAGCCCTAGTTTCTGAACTGTAATTGTAAAGAGTCATTGTTTAAAAGTGAAAAATGTAGGGTGGGGCTTAATTATATCTGTCAGTTGTTGATTGGATGTTGAGATGTGAACATTACAGGTTTTAAAGTGCCTGAATGAATCAATCACATTAAAATAACATTTAGTAAACAGATTTCATTTAATGCCAACTAAAAACAAAAAACAGCAAGTCACATTTTGAATTTGTTGCCTAGAAAGATAGTGGGAGATCAAGACTTGAAGGTTGATAACTGCTGTCCTACATCAGCACCAAGCTAACCCAAACTAACCTCAAAATAATGATCATGAAAGACACACAACATCTGACTGAACAATTTGACCCACACACACACACACACTAGACATAAAACTAACCTTATGTGTCTTTAAATAATACATATTTGCCACATTACTAACTCTGTAAATCCTGACATAATTGTCAGAAAATTATGATAATTGTGTGTTCTTATCATATTTGATGCATCAGGCTTTTATGGCTCATTTTTGACCCTAGACCTCAAAACCGGTCATAATTTTTTATTTTTTATTTTTCATTAAGATGTATATATCATCTGAAAGCTGAATAAATGAGTTTACCATTAATGTATGGTTTGTTGGGATAGTACAATAATTCGCACTCACATTAAATAATCTTTTCTTTTTGCTTTATTCTCAGTCACCATGGGACAAATATAATAAAGTACAAAATAGTAAAGTATAAAATCAAAATATTGAGAAAATTGCCTTTAAAGTTGTTCAAATGAAGTTTTCAGCAATGCATATTACTCATTAAAAATTAGGTTTTTATATATTTATGGTAGTTAATTTACAAAATATCTTTTTGCAACACAATCTTTATAAATATACATGTTCTACTGAAGACTGGTTTTGTGCTCCAGGGTCACATATAGTCTGATATAGTGAGAATATGGTGGAAAAAAACACCTCAATGTTATTCAGATACTCAGACGAAACAAAAAATATGAATTTGCTGCAAGATGCTGATATTTATGTGATGAAATTCTGCTGCTTGTAATGTAAATCAATTAGATCTTTATAACACTACAGCAGATGCTGATATAAAATGATGCAAATATCAGTTTGCAGTCTATATATATATATATATATATATATCTGATATCTGATTATATGTCTTTGTAAGATGAGATTGAAATGATTGCAATGCAATGATTATTGAGAGATAAACAAATAAATGTTCCTCAAAAGATGTGAGGTGTTTTGGAGGCTTGGGAAGATCATTCCTCCACTGAGGAAGAGCGAAAGTAAAGCTTTTGAAAACAAAAGATCCTGATGATCAGATTTGAGACCTAAAAAATTATTCATGGAGAATCAAGTAAAGCCAAGCTTCAGAACAGAAAGTGTTCATCTGAAAATATTAGTACAGTTATTCTGACGTTTACTTGATCAAAATCAGTTAAGATCTGACTGCAAAAAGACACGTGAAGCACCATATGAAAGTGGACATTTGTACAATTACGCTAAAAGAGCTCTGACTTGATACAAAAAACTCTAAACTATCAATCAGATGACAGGAGGAATGGAGTAAATTGATTATGTTGATCATTTAGAGGCCTTAGTAATGAATGCTCAAACAGGATACAGCAGCTTTATCGGGTTAAACACAGTAAAGCTGAAATCAAACAGAAACTGGGAGACTATCATGAGACTCGGAGGACAGAGAAACACACGGCCGCTCCTCAGCGCAGCTTTGGGATCAGCAGGAGGAAAAGGAAATGATGTCGGAAACCAGATGAATCTGCAGGCTACTGATAACGGAGCTGTGAAGCCCATTAGTGAGCGAACGGGTCAAAGCAACCTTCACCTGAGAGAGAAACACACTCCAACACCTACTCACCCTTCATCTCCACCAACAGACAGAGAACATCATCTTCATCAAGCAGATCCTCATTAATAAACACACTCAGAACTCACACCCCGCCCACCACAAGCTCTCAGCCAATCAGAGGATAGCACTGCAGTGATTGACGGTCCAACGATAAACAGAAAGAGAGCAGCTGTAGAAAAGTGAACAAAATACTTTTTGGAGAATAAAAGCAGTCTTTCACAGGTTTACATGAAGCTCAATGAGCGTTTGGATCATTCATGCTCACGCACACACGCAGCCACAGACAGGAAGTGCTCTGCCACCATTTCCTGCATTCCTGACAGCACGGGATAACAGGGGCTGGGAATGGAAAAGAGGAAAAAGCCCATCCGTCGGCATTCGTGAGGGCCTCTAATGGACGCAGCGGAGCGAGGAAGACGCCCATCGTTAACGCCACGGGAGCGACACGACATTAACCTCAAAACAACGCAAATACAACGCTGCTCGAACGCTCTTTCCATTCCTACACACCACCGATCTAGAGATGAATTGTGCGATTGTTCCTGATGTTCAAAGAGTTTAAATCCTCAACCAACGACGAGAGCTTAGGCCTGGGTTATCATAATGAACTAAAACGAAAGCCATAAAAAAACGGCTGTCACTTCAGATAAAACAAATGTTACATTAAATGGAACAACTTAAACAATAGAACTAGATTAACCTGAGATATAAAAGTAATTCGAAAAATTTATCAAAAAATATAAAGACATAAAAATAAACTAATAATAAAACTAACTAAAATTACCATGAAAGCAAAACATATACAAATATAATTGAAATCAAAATAGAAACAAAAACTATACCCAGGGTTCCCACTCTAAGCCAAATGTCAAATTCCCTGATTTTTCCCTGACTTTCAAAGACTAAAGAGCTGAATTTCCATGACCTATAATGAACAGATTCATCCATTTGCCAGCTTTATTTACTTGTTTACAGACGCTTTAGTACAAAACACACACATACACACTTTTGAACTGTGCCACTTTGAGGAATAAAGGTGAATTCAAACTCAATTTTGACAAAAATGTTTAATTCCAAAGTGACAAATATTTGGCTGAGATACAACTATTTGCAAATCTATAATCTGAAGGTGCAAAAAATCTAAATATTGATCAAATCACCTTTAAAGTTGTCCAAATGAAGTTCTTAGCAGTGCATATTACTAATCAAAAATTAAGTTTTGATATAATTACGGTAGGAAATTTACAAAATATCTTCATGGAACATGATCTTTACTTAATATCCTCAAGATAATTGTATTTTTGGCTATTGCTACAAATATACCTGTGCTACTTAAGACTATAAAAAACTATTCCTGACAAAAACTAAATGACAGTCTACCGTTTTAATCTCAAATTTGCCCAATCTAAGCATGTTATGAAATGTGAAATCTTTTGTGATGTTATAAATGTCTTTTCTTACTTTTGATTTGCCACTTTTTTATTTTTATTGACTCTTGAATGGTAGTGTATCACAGTATGAAAACTATAGCGTGCAAAAAACTATTCCTGACAAAATCTATCTAAATAAAGCGTCACAGATCAGCCATAACCAGATGAACAGTCTCCATACAGATATAAAACATTACCAACTAGAACTGAATCAGATGCAAAGAAATGGGTGAAGAAAATAAAATATTAATCTAAAGTCAAGAAACATGAATAACACGCCATTTTTGCTTTTACCTGTTAAATGCACTTTGATATTTTCTGTACTGTTTCTACAGAAATTATTATTATTTTTTTATGATTTCAGGGGTTAAATGCTCTGAAGGATTTTCTGTTTGCAATCAAGTACATCATTCAGTCTTTTTATATTTCTTCACATTTAGTTTTTGCTTTTCTATCATCTACCTTTAACACCCAGTCTTTGGAAGTGGTCATTTTGTAGCCAAAGCTCTTGAAATGTAATGTTTAAAACTTTTAAAAGCATTACAATATTGCGTTACTCCCTAAAAAAGTAACTAATTACGTTACTTAGTTACTTTTTATGGAAAGTAGTGTGTTACATTACTTTTGCGTTACTTTTTAAATCTGGGCAGGGCTTGCTTGTTTTTTTTTTTAATATAAAAAGATTGATTCTTAGCAAATGTAAAAGCCCTTTCACACCAAGTTAGTTCATCTAAAGTAAGTTTTGCTTATTGGTACAAAGCAAAAAAATTTTTTTTTTTTTTTTCTTGTTTCTAGCCAAAATATCTCTTAATAATATATTTATAGTATATATTTCTTAAATCAAAAAGGCTTTTCTAGAGAAGTAAAAATTCTTGTCAAAATGTAAGTGTTTTTGCTTGAAACAAGCAAAATAATCTCCCAAATGGGGTAAGCTAAATTATCTTGTTTTCTGTTTGAAATAAGATTTTTTGCTTACCCCATTGGCAGATTATTTTGCTTGTTGTAAGCAAAAAGTCACTTATTTTTACTTGTTTTTTTCTGAGAACAAAAAAAATAATTATTTACTTCATTTAAGATTTTTTATCTATATTTTGGCTGTAAACTAGACACAAAATGTAAGTAAGAACAGTATTTTTGCAGTGTACGGTTGAATTGGATCAAAGGTCAGCAGCAAAGTCATTGGTTAATAAAATAGGATTAAATACATAAAGAAATCAAAAAGTAACTGGTGTTAGTTTTTTGAAAAAGTAACTCAGATATTTTCTTGGAAATGAAAAAGTAATGCATTACATTACTAGCTACTTGAAAAAAGTAATATTATTATGTAAGTTGAGTTATGTAACTCAAGTTACCTCCAACACTGGAAACAACAACAAAAAAAAAAAGCGGTATAGAAAAACTACATTTTGATAAATGGAAACTAATATTTAAACCAACAAATGAAAATCCCTGATATTCCATGACCTGGACCCAAAAAAATGTTAAATTCCCTGACTTTCAATGACTGGAATAGAAAATAAAAATTCCATGATATTCCAGAAATTCCATGAGCCGTGGGAATCTGCTTGAGTGACAGACGGCTGGAGTGTTCTGAAAACCTGTTTGAACCCAGTCATTATTTCTGAAATGCCAAACTAAATAAATCTGAATAATTTTATATACAAGAATCGGAAAGATCATTGTGATGATTTACAGAGTTCAACAAGCGTTTGGCGACAGAAGTGCACGCATGTTTGATACGACCTGCAGAACAGAAATCTGAAAAAGGCATAAAGACCAACAGAGACAAAGGCAGAGATCAGCGTCTGATGGGTTTCACATTCACATCACATCTGTGCGAATCATCAAGGACTCCATGTTCAAACATCTACTCTTCAGTGTGTTTACATGCGCCGCTGCTCATGTGATTCTGACCCAGCGGATCTTAAAGACACAGTCCAGCATTTAATGATCGATCTGTCATCATTTACTCTCCTCGTGATGTTTCAAACCAGTTTGTCTTTCTTCCTTGGAACAGTTTACATGAAGATGTTTCAAAGAACATTTGAGGCCACTGACTTGGGTTCAAAAACTCTAAATAATGACAGAATGATCATTTCTGGATCAGTTATCTCTTTAGAGATCTTTACAGATATCCTTACATCTGTGTATCATAAAGTTGCGAAACCAAAGAAACCAAACTTCACTTTCAAACTAAACTCTATATGTGATCCTGGACCACAAAACCAGCCATAAGGGTCAGATTTTTTAAAACTATTTTATTTATAAATCATTTATGAATAAAAGAGCTTTCCATTGAAGCATGGATTGTAAAGCCGCTTTGGAATTAGAAGCTTCTATCTGCATTCTGAGTGGTTTTGAGATATTGAGCTTCAAAGGTTTTGCATTCCATGTCGCAAAAATGAAATGGGGAACGAGTCTCTTTCCTACATGAAAATGACAGAGACCCTAAATGTATTATAAAAGTACAATATCAAAATCCTCTCTAATTTGTAAATGGGGGTTTTGGGAACAGGTCAGATGCACGTCATTTTCTGCTTACAATTTTAAGGTTGTATCTTGCAACCATTTTCAAGAAACACGAATAGTTTACTTATAATTTGTTTTAAAATATAAAATTAGTGTTGCAACAATGTATGAGAAAGATACATTTAATGCTTGCTTTATTTATTTCCTATTTTAGGACAAATCATTTTTTTCTTGTATAAGTTAGTATAAAAGGCAGTGCTAAATATTCTGTCGAGATCAGATGTTAATTCTAGATAGGATTATAGTTGGTAATTAAACACATTATTGCATTATTGCAGTTAAGGCAGCTACTCTAATCTATCTGACCAGGACTTTATTCCACAAAAAGTGGGACGGAGAAAATGGAGACAACATGCTGACGTCATCTTTAAATCATTTCAATTGTTGACTATTTGATCTCTAAGGCTTAATATTGTCAAATTTAAGACTTTTTAAACTGCATGAATGTTTCACTAGTGATACATATTCAGGTCTTTAGTGAGCCAGACTTAGGCTATATCTAACACGGATGGATCTCTAGCTACTCCAATAGCATAAAACGTTCCTGATATTTTAAGAACAATTACAAAAGAATAAATAAAGCATATTTCTTTTACTAATTTTTGAAATTTGGAATGGTTCGATTTGAGCAATCTCAACCACGTTCTCAAAACTATCATTTTCAACATCTTCAAAAACATATTTCATTTTGTACAGTAATTGCTCTGCAGTAAAGTCATTCAATTTTTGATGTTCAATTCAAATTTTTTTTTTAATGATATTATTTGTTTTATGTCTGCTGTAATTATGATTATGAGTGAAAAATCACATCATTGTTATGTTTTAAACCGTGCCACTTTGAGGAATAAAGGTGAATTCAAACTCAATTTTGACCAAAACGTCAGACAGAACCTGGATAAAACCATAATTCCAAGGTGACAAATATTTGGCCGAGATACAACCATTTTAAAATCTGGAATCTGTGTGTGCAAAAAATCTAAATATTGATCAAATCGCCTTTAAAGTTGTCCAGATGAAGCTCTTAACAATGCATATTACTAATCAAAAATGTTTTAATCAAGTTTTGATATATTTACGGTAGGAAATTTACAAAATATCTTCATGGAACATGATCTTTACTTAATATCCTCAAGATTTTTGGCATAAAAGAAAAATCGATAACTAAGACTATAAAAAACTATTCCTGACAAAAGTTATTCCAGGAAACTAAATGATCTTTTTATTCTCAAATTTGCCCAATCTAAGCATTTTATGAAATGTGAAATCTTTTGTGATGTTATAAATGTCTTGTCTTACTTTTGATTGGTCACTTTGTTTTAAATTTACTTTTACTTTTATTTTGACTTTTGAATGGCAGTGTATCACAGTATGAAAACTACAGCGTGTGAAAAACTATTCCTGACAAAATCTATCTGAATAAAGCGTCACAGATCAGCCTTAACCAGATGAACAGACGGAAAACGATAAAACATTACGAACTAGAACTGAATCAGATGCAAATAAATGGGTGAAGAAAATAAAATACTCATCTAAAAGTCAAGAAACACGAATAACACGACATTTCAGCAAACGCACTGTTATAAGAGCTAGTTCAAATAATCAGTTAATCAGTCTAACTTTTTGTTCAAAAATCTGTTTTTATGCAATTAAACAAAACAGGGCTTTCCTGCAGGTTTCATAAAACTAACTGTATGACTTTATGACCAAGTAAAGGAAATTTGAAGAATAAATTGAATAAACGACTATGTTCTCTAAATTGTATTAGCAAAACTGTCTGAAAATACAGTACAACTTAATACAGATCTCCATTCATTTGTCTTTCATTTTACAAAATAAAAGCTTTAGCGTTGAATATCTCTGCTTACAAACATTAGAATATGGAAATAACTTTTACTGTACCTTTTCGATCAAACGACAAATCTTGTTTTCCAGCGCAAATGTCTAAAGTTTCTTAAATCTTAAAATTATCTTAAATTAAATTTACCAGAAATACAAAATGACAGAAGATACGAAGGCTTGTTTTGAGAAAACGAACAAGACGAACTGAGTTTGTGATTAAAACAAGAACAAACATCTGCCGATGGCCTCAGAAAACAATCAACTTAAGGGAAACCCACTTTTTCGGACCCCACTGACAGATTCTTGTTTTAATCGTGAACTTTTGTTCAGTTTCTCAGAAGAGTTTTTGCATCTCCAGTAAGTGTATGTTGATTTAAGGATGTTTAGACACTAGTACTGGAAAACAAGACAAAAACACTGAGGAAGAGATTCATTTTTAGCAGTTCATGCAACACTGAATGCCACGACTTTATGACACTTTCTGCTCTGATTAAATATCACCTTAAGGGGAATTAAGACACTTACAGAAACCCTGTAAAAGTTACGACCAGCCTTAAAGACACTAAGAATTAACTAACTTGCTCAACTAGTCAAAGCAATTCAATCACTCAGCCACACATTTGACCAAAGAATCTCCACAAACAGCGAAACTCTCAGAAGATGAGCAGAATTGACCAGCGCCGAGAAGCGTAATGGATCTGCGGTTTCTCTGGGTGTCACCCATCAGCGCTCGTTCTGTTCTCCGCTATCGGGTGTGCGAGGAACCGCTCTTACCTTGATGGTGCTGGCCATGGTGGAGCAGGACGGGCCGTCCTCACGCCGCTGCTGTGTTTGTGTGTGTGTTTACGGCGGAGGCGCGTGTGAGTCGCGGTTCTGTCGAGCGCGGTTTGGAGCGGATGAGATTGTGCTAAAGCTGGAAGTGAAGTCAGCCCGCAGCAGGAAGAGCTTTCTATTGGTTCTGGACGCGCAGCTCGAAGAAACAGGATATTTGGGAGAGCAGAGATAAGCTGAACTGAAACAATGATGTTTTTCTGGATGTGTGTGAGACCGAGAGACAGACGCTCGGACGAGAGACAGGTGCTGCGAGACAGACAGGATACAGATGTGTGTTACAGACAGATGGATGAAGCCTCTGACCTCTGACCTCACACACTCTCCTCAGGTGTGTTTATCTGACACACACCCATAATGCACTGCAAACACAAGGGTCAAACACACACACACCTGATATGTGACCCTGGACCACAAAACCAGTCATAAGTGTACATTTTTTGAAAATTGAGACTTATACATCGGCTGAAAGTTGAATAAATAAGCTTTCCATTGATGTGAGGTCTGTTATGATAGGACAATATTTGGCTGAGAAAATCTGGAGGGTGCAAAAAAATACAAATATTGAGAAAATCACCTTTAAAGTTGTCCAAACTAAGCTCTTAGCAATGCATATTACTAATCAAAAATTAAGTTTTGATATATTTGCAGTAGGAAATTTACAATATATCTCCATGGAACACAATCTTTACTTAATATCCTAATGATTTTTGGCATAAAAGAAAAATCAAGAATTTTGACCCATATAATGTATTTTTGGCTATTGCTACAAATATACCCCAGCGACTTAAGACTGGTTTTGTGCTCCAGGGTCACATATGTGCTGTTAGAGGCTTTAGTTCTTCTAGTGTGTTTTGTGTTCCTCAGATGCCCTTGAGTAACGTCAGTTATTATGAGGAAGTTACAGTGAGACGCTTTACAGTGTGATGAAATCACTGAACACAGAAGAGACGCCCTGATACACACACACACACACACACACACACACACAAGTTTGGAATAATTAGGATTTTTAATGAAAGTAGTCTTTCATTGGTGAGGCGTCCAAGTCGCAACATCTAGCTACTGGGGTGCCTCAGGGCTCAGTTCTTGGACCACTTCTTTTCTCTGTCTACAAGGCATCACTAAGTTCTGTCATTCAGAAACATGGCTTTTCATATCACTGCTATACTGATGACACTCAGCTCTACCTCTCATTTCATCCTGATGATCTGACGATAGCTGCTCGGATGTCAGCTTGTCTAACTGACATTTCCTACTGGATGAAGGACCATCATCTTCAACTAAACCTTGCCAAGACTGAACTGCTTGTGGTTTCATCAAACCCATCGTTTCATCACAATTTCACCATTCAGTTGGGCACATCAACCACAACTCCTTCAAAAACAGCCAGAAACCTTGGAGTTGTGATTGACGATCAGCTGACTTTCTCAGAACACATAGCTAAAACTGCCCCGGTCCTGCAGATTAGCTTTATTCAACATCAAGAAGATCCCTCCCTTTCTTTCGTAACATACTTCACAACTCCTTGTTCAAGCTCTTATTCTGTCCAGGCTGGACTATTTCAATGCTCTTTTGGCAGGTCTTCCAACCAGCTCTATCAAACCTTTACAATTAATCCAGAATGCGGCGGCAAGACTAGTTTTTAACGAGCCGAGAAGGACGCACGTCACTCCTCTCTTCATCAGTCTGCATTGGCTACCAGCAGCTGCTCGCATTAAATTCAAGGCATTAATGTTTGCCTACAGAACCACCACTGGCTCTGCACCCCTTTATCTGAATTCATTACTTCAGACTCATGTGCCTCTAGAAGCTTGCGTTCTGCAAGTGAACGGCACATTATTGTTCATCCCAAAGAGGCACAAAATCACTTTCACAGACTTTCTCATTAAATGTACCCTCCTGCCCAACTCACTCCGAACAGCTGAGTCCTTAGCCATCTTCAAGAATCGGCTAAACACGTATCTTTTCCATCTTTAATTAACCTCTAGCACAGTCTTTTCTAATTCTGTTCTTTAAATTATGCTCTTTTAGACTTGTACTCTATCCATTTACTTACTGCTTGTTTTCTCAAAAAAAAAAAAAAAAAACAAAAAAAACACTAACACTGTTAACACCGGCTTCTCTTTATACAATTAACAAAAAAAGCTAAAAGAAGAAACTTCCCAGTAAACATTTCCCTCTCCCAACAACTTATAACTTCCCACGGGATAAAAAGAAAGCGAAAACAAAAAGGCAACGAAGGAGAATAAAAAAATAATAATAAAAAATAATACATAAATAAATAAATAAAATTAAATAAAAAACAAAAGAAAACATACAATATTAAAATAATACATTTAAAAACATGAATGAAAATATGTATTTAAATATTAATGCTCAGTTTAAGTATTGAGAGTTAGCCAGTAGGTAATCTAAAAAGGGGCTCCACACCTTGTCAAAAGTCTTTAAAGAACCAGTTAGTGACAATCTAATTTTTTCCAATTTAATGCAAGTAAACACTTCTTTTAGCCATGTATCAAAGGAGGGGGGTGAAACATGTTTCCACTTTAAGAGGATGAGACGTCTTGCTAATAAAGTAGTAAACTGCTGGTGAGAAGTTAGCATCCACTGCCAGTCCAAAAGTGGATTTGTATCGAGATCAATGTCAAAGGCATCTTCCAATGTTTTAAATATTTTAGTCCAGTATTCAGATAGTTTAGGGCATTCCCACAGCATATGAATAAGGTCCGCTGGTGACTGTTTGCACCTATTGCCTGCATCACTGACAGAGGGGTATATTTTATCAAGTCTAGCATTAGTATAGCAAACCCTATGTAGGATCTTACACTGAATAAGCCCATGTCTTGCACATATAGATGAGGTGTGAGTAAGTTCAAGAATACTCAGATAGCTCAAATCCCAAAACAAATGTCTTTTTTGTTAGAAATTAATCACTTTGGGGCCATCTCCAGTGTGGGCACTCACACTTTTGTCTGTGATCTCCCAGGCTGTTAAATACATGGATAAAAAGCGAAATGTTTTCATTTCGGTTCGGTTGTTTGATCGCACTGGCGCTGCACATATTCTTTGCAAACAGCAAAAAATCGACGGCGTTTCAGTCGACACTGGTTCGCACGCGAACTACAAATCCTAATAAATTATATTTTGGCTTTAAATGCATCGCGAATATAGAAATATTTGGATTGTGCCGAATGAGAGGTAGGATATGAGCCCAACTTTACCTTCAATTTCGCTTGGTTTTGGCTTGTCTAGCTGAGCCTAGCCTATATTTTATACTGCAATTGTATTTATATACATTTTTCCATTCGTGTTCTGCTCTGATTACGGTTAAATTGAAACAATTTGTTGTAAAGTGAGGGAAACTAAATTCATGTTCGTAATGTTGATACATTATAACATTATTAGGCCTGACGTTATTACTTCTGAATGCAAGAAAATGCGACTTATATGTGATGTATCTTTTTATTTTCCTCTCAAAAAGTTAAAATGTATTTTATCGTGTTTTTAAAAAATGAAAATAGGCAAATAATTGATTGAAAATTGTTACTGTGGTTTAACAAATTTACATTGGTATTCTTGGCTTTCCAGATAGCAACAAAGTCTGGGCCAAATCTGGCTTAAATTCGGATCGAACTTCTGGCTTCATTCTGGCGTTGTCTTGATTGCAAAAGTGTTTTTTGTTTTTTTTTTGCTTTTAATGTACGATGGATTCTGCCAGTTAACGAAAATTCAGTCTCGTGTATTTATGACATCAATTACGATGTTTTTCTTTCAGAAATTAAAGTTTAACTTTAAATTTTAGTGTGTTTGTACATTTTACATAGACTACGCTATTTTACGGAGCTGTCTCTGATCCAACCGCAAGTTGAAAAAACAAACTATTCATGACATAGATATTACACATCTACATTAGTTTACATAATTTAGATCAATTAATATTCATAAACTGTTTTTTTTGTTCCTCAATTTGTACGCTCTGGCGCCGACCCTGGCCAGACAAGACGCAAAAGCACATTTGATTTTAGCAGTGAAAGTTTAAAAACACCGTGATCGTCCGAAAAAATGGTTAAAATCGACCAAGCGGCACTGTGCGGCAAATGCTTGAAATCTGAACATGTATGTCTGTTGTTCTAAAATGCATCATTACATCAGATCAAGGAGTTTACAGCACCACCAGTTTTGTGCCTTTTTAGAAGAAATTGAGGCAACATACGGTGATGTTTTTTTTTAGTTTTGACAAGTAAAAATAAAGTAGGTAACTTAAAAATGTAAAACATATATAACATAATGCACATACACTGTGTTCATTTTTGCTAAGTATAACACAAATATGCTCGTATAGTAATTTAAAAGAAATATGAGCTAACATCTCGCAATTAAGGTAAATTTCCAGAAATTTAGCGATTTCTTGTTGTGCTTGAATGTTAAAATGGCCCTCCTATGAGATGTCAGTCACAGCAATGGCTCCCAGCCAATTTGAGTTGGAGACCCCTGTTGTACAGGCTTCAATTTGAAAGTTTATCACATACCAGACAAAAAAATGGCAACAGCTATGGTTAAACATAATAAAACGAAAGGACTGGACAGATACGATCATCAAAAATGGTTGTGTTTGCAGGGCACGCTTCAGAAAAGTTTATGTTACGCGTCTAAAGATTTCTTATGCATCTTTGACTATGTTGTGTATAAAATAATGTGTGTGTAGAACAACAAACTGATGATTTATACGCTTAATCATCTGTAATTGTATATACACTGCTGTGATTGATTGGTGCTGGAACTTTTAAGAGCTTGGTAAGAAAGAATAATCAAATATCGAGTTTAAAATGAGCAGTTTACAGAATTTTTAGAAAATATAAATCTTACATTAAATGTACGGTATGTAGTCCTCTCTCCCAGCTTTACTTTTTACAGAGTTTAAATCTATCAATAAATTGGGAAGCAGTAATTTTGTGTTGAAAAATTCTTTAAACATTTTGAATCAGATAAATAAATGTTATAATTTCGTCTGAGCCTTCTCAGATTGATAGTGCTTTTTCAGGATGGAGGAGAAAAGGTTTATGCTGTATAGGAGATCTCTATGTAGATGTTCAATTTGCATCTTTTTCACAACTTAAGAGTAAGTTTACACTCCCACAGTCTCACTTTTTCCGTTATTTGCAAAACAGAAATTATGTAAAGAAAAATATCCCCCAGTTTATAAATAAACCTGAAAATCATATTATTCATGATCTCTTATCTTCTAATCCTGAAACCAGACATTTGGTATCTTGAGTTGTTCGTGTTTTTACAACATCGATATGCACTAAGCACCTTAACGCAGTCTGGGCTACTGAACTGAATGATGAAGTGACTGATGAGATCTGGGAAGAAGCCTTGTTGAGAATGAAGAGTTGTTCAGTAAATTCGAGACATAAATTAATCACATCGCCTTCATTATTCCAAAACCAGATTAAATCAGATATTTCCCTCTATATCTTCTCAGTGTGATCGATGCAATAGGGCGGAGGGACACTGGCACATTTATTTTGGTTTTGTCCTATTCCGCATGATTTCTGGTCTAATATTTTGAATTGTTTTCTAGCGCTTACAAAATTAATATTCAACCTGAGCACAGCCTGGCTATTTTTGGCTATTCAGACACAGGCTCTAATGGTAGGCATGATTGCAGCCAAAAACGTGATACTACTCAACTGGAAATCTCCACAAGCCCCTTGTTTTCAGAGATGGCTGAATGAGATGCTCTACATTATTATGTTTTGGTGAGCTTTCCTCACAGAAAAGATTTGAAGCCACATGGGGACCTATTTTGAGACTCCTGAAAATGAATTTTTTGTATTCTGTAAGCCTCCCCTTCAACAATTGTGAATACTGTCATTTATGTTTATATTTTGTAATAATTATGTTGTATATATCTGTTAATTGAGGCTGTACAGGTTTTATTTAATTTTTTTTTTCCTTTATATATTTCCTCTTTGTTGTTGTCTATGTGTGGGTGTACACATTTTGTTACCCTATGTTGGTTATTGCTTTTTGTATTTGTGTTAAACTTCTAAAACCTTAATTAAAAAATAAATGTACGGTATATAAGTAATGTAAAAGTACTGAAATGTCACTGTAAACTTACATCATTTACGGGAGGCATATACTTTAAAATAACTATTTGGCCATTACATGACACAAACATCTTCAAATAATATGTTATCATTTTCTTGTATTTTGACCCAGTTTACTCTCATGTAAGTTAGCTGTAAAGACAGAGCTGGGTAGTAAGTGATTAGATGTAATCTGGATTACATAATCAGATTCCAAATATTAAGTGCTTGTAATTAGAGTAAGTTACATTTTAAAGTACTCATAATCAGACTACAGTTACTTTTTTATGGATTACATGATTACATATTATTCACACTATAGCAATAAATTATTCATAATTCATAATTCTCCCTTTTTTATTTTTAAATGTTCCTTTCTAAAATAGCCTACTGATTACATACATTCAGAAAGTCCAGTTTTGTGGACATTCACACATAGACTAGTCATTAGACACTGCATTTGACCACTGGATTTACAAAAGGGTTTCAGTATTGCATCAGCTGCTGACGAACACATTCACTTTTATTTTAATTATCACCCGGCAGTTTTTATTTAACCATGTATTATTGTGTCTTTGGAAGGCTTTTGTTATTTCTTATGTACATGCAATGCAGGCATTCCCCAACTTTTTGTCTTCTTTAAGTACCCCTGAGATTTTAAATGAAATGTTTTAATAATTAAGTTTCACGTTTGCATGTTCACGGATTCTTTGATGTTGATTAATGGACACATGGCATGCAGGTAAATAAAAATATTTAATCTTTTTTAGTAAGTGTTTTAATCTAATTGTTATTTTAAAAGAAATACTAATGAAACACAATGACGGTTCACTCCTATACTTATGAATGGGAGAAACGTGCAATATGGAGGAATAGTCCCACCTTATAAATGAAAGAGACAAATGTCCCATAGAAACCTGAGGCTCACTGCGCATGCACATTTTATGGTCTAGCCTAAAAAAAAGCCTTTTAAACGCTATTTGAGCATACTAAACAACATTCATGGGGCAATTAATTTAAGATTTTGGTTGCTGATTTGATATACGTAATTTAATTGTGAGTTCAGCAAGAAGTTTTTGAGATTTTAGGATTCCCTCATTCATTAAGATAGGACTTGGTCTTGTATGAGCTGCCCAGAGAAGTTGCAAATATGGCCACCAAATAAAGAGACATTCCTTGAAAAGGACTTTGTTTTAAAATTATTATTTTTTTTTTTATGATTTAATTAATCAGCTTTTCAACAAACCGACAAACCCTCTGCATTTCCTGTTCGAACCCTAATTTGGGAAACCTTGATGTAATAAAATGTTTAATGCACTTCATGTTGTAAATTACAATGAGTAGAACATATTTTCTTACTCTTTGCATTTTTTTTTACATCATTATGCTATAAAATAATAAATGTGATAAACGAGTTAAGTCAAAAGTAATCTAAAAGTACAATTTTTGTCATGGAATCTGGAATCAGTAACTGATTACAGTTTATAAGTAATCTACCCAGCTCTGTGTAAAGATAGTGGCCTGCTGAAATTGAAATTATACTTCTTCATGACATGAAGGTGGGTTTCTCCTTAATATGTGATGCAATCTAGGAAAACATGGTGAAATTTTAGATTTTGTAGATTTTGATACCATATGAAAGCTGAAGCCCTTTCCAAAACTATTTTCATTTTGTCTGTAGCTTGAATGTAAGAAAAGTTATGGCTATCTGAAGCTGGCTGATAGCTATGATTTTCAGGAATGGGATTTTGAGATACCGACAGCAAAACCGTCTCGGTATTATCGTGGTCACATGATGATATGAAACCATAGGCCTTACTAGAAAAAGTAGGTTTTGAAATGTATGAATTGTTTTATTCTAACATAAAAGGTCTTTAAAGCAAATTTGGCAAACAAACTAAAACCAAAATATGCTTTAATTGCGCGTTTCAAAGTGAAGCGCGCACTTCGTTCAGACGATCGAAGTGTTTTTGATCGAAGTGCCGGTGTTTTCTGCCTCTCAGAATGGCTCTGTTCACAATGAATGAAAGCCGTGAACTTGTTTATTGTGAGTTTAGCACGCGTTTTGTAGTGAGACCCGTTTTGTAAACTTGTTTTTACTGAAGCTGTAGTTTTCCGTCAAAATAAAAGCTCTACTGCTCTTTCCGTCAAAATAAAAGCTTAGAAGTGCAGCGGTTTAAATGGGTAACGTTACTGCAGTCTGAATTGAAAACATCTCTTTCAAGTGTAGAAATTAGGAAAGAAGTACTGTAATTTCTCTACTGAAGTGTAAAGCTAAAAATATATACATATGAAATATTCATCTTCATTTATTTTGCAGTGCAATTGTTTTACAATATATGGCTATTACTGTAATTGTTGTTGTTATTATTATAATAATAATTTGTTTGGCTTCCTAAAACACCAGTGTGAATGTAATTTAGACTGAGACGGTATATCACAAATAAAAAGAGGGCTGAGTCTGCTTTAAAGTTCAGGTACAAGTCAATTCACTGATGTTTTTCTGACTTAAGTCTTCTTAGTTAAAAACATGGGTTCAAGCTCTTAATTTGAAATCTTAAAGTGCATTAGATACTAATTTTAAATATTTTTTAAATTAAAAAAATAAATAAATAAAGTCTTCAATTTCTTTTTTTTTTTTAAATATTGTATTGTGTACATCATATCCCAATATTATCATATAGTGAGATTTGTATATTGTTACATCCCTAATTGTGAACTATTACTACAACGTAAAACAGCTTTTTTCTTTGTGAATATCTGTTAAAATGTCATTTATTGCCTGTGATTAAAGCTGAATTTTCAGCATCATTACTCCAGTCTTCAGTGTCACATGATCCTTCAGAAATCATCCTAATATACTGATCTGTGGCTCAAGAATCATTTATGATTATTATCAATGTTGAAAACAGTTGTGATGCACAGTATTTTTGTGGAACATGTCATACATTTTGTTTTTCAGGATTCACAGATGAATAGAAAGTTCAAAAGAACAGCATTTATTTGAGATAGAAATCTTTTGTAACATTATAAATGTCTTTACTGTCCCTTTTGATCAATTTAATGCAGCCTTGATTTCTTAGAAAAATCTCACTGTCCCCAAACTTTCAAACAGTAGTGTATAGAGCAATTTATGTGTTTAAAGTACAAAGATCAATTTAATGTATCCTGGATGAGGTAATTATTACTTTCTTCAATCAATCAATAAACAAACAAACAAACAAATACATAAATACTGACCTTAAACATTTGAATGATAATATATTACAGTTTACACAAAAAATATGAAGCAACACAACTGTTTAAAAAATTAACAAAAGTGTAATGAAATTATAAAACCATTATTCTTCCGCCAATATATATCCACTGCCGCTCAAAAGTTTTGGATCAGTACAGTTTTTATTGGCTTTTAAAGATGTTTCTTATGCTCATCAATGCTGCATTTATTTGATCAAAAATACAGAGGGAAAAAACATTAAAAGTTTAAAATAACGGTTTTCTATATGAATATATTTTAAAATGTAATTAACGATTTCTTTTTTTAAATCAAATAAACGCAGCCTTGGTGAGCAGAACAGATTGCTTTCAGACAAAATATAAATGATTTCAAACTTTTATATAATTAATTGTAACATATAATTACAACCCACAATTTCACAACAAAAAAAAGCATTTCTTACCCCAAAAATGAGGTTCTGTCAAGTTCAGCTCACTACTATATGATAAAGTAGGTACAAACACATACACACTCACAGCTCTGTCACGCTACAGGAAATCACAAGCAAAGAGAGCAGCATCTGCCCGCAGGACAACAGCATTCCTGCATTCTCTCTGAAAATGGAGAGCCGTCTCTCCACCAGACAGACAGACAGATACAGACTGATAGACAGACAGACAGAAGCTGTTAAATATATGAGACTCCAGCAGAACTTCAGCATGATGCTTCACACACACACACACACACACACACACACACACACACACACACGCCATCATCGTCATCACTACAAGCATTTCATGCAACAGGTGCAACCACATTCATAATATCTTATTTTTCTTGTATTCTTTACTAATATATACACATTCTATGTCCATCTTTGTAAAATGATGCTTTCCAGATTTCAGAGAAAACTATAACACAAGAGAGTTCAGAGCAAACTACACACACACACACACACACACACACACACACACACACTCACACACACACTCACACACAAAGACTCACGTGAAGATCATGTCGCATTCACAGCCTCACAGACTAATGCACTGAGAAACTCCCGTCCCGCTGCGGCACAGAACTCATCTGAGCGGACAGACACCACGAACCCTGAGCACCCGTGTGTGTGTGTGTGTGTGTGTGTGTGTGTCAGTGTCACTGTTTGGCACTGGTCCTGCTGAGGCTGCTGGATAACAAATGTCTGGAGATCTGCAGGTTTTCTGCACATGCTGAGCGTGAGCAATGCTCCTCCATCCAAACACACACACACACACACACACACACATGTTGTGTTTCCATGTTTTATGGGGACATTCCACAGGCGTAATGGTTTTTATACTGTAAAAAACGTATTTTGCTATCACCCTACACCTAAACCTAGCCCTCACAGGAGACTGTGCATACTTTTACTTTCTCAAAAACACTCATTCTGTATGATTTATAAGCCTGTTTCCTCATGGGGACCTCACAAATGTCCCCACAAGGTCAAAATGTACTAGTTTTACTATCCTTGTGGAGACATTTGGTCCCCACAACTTGATAAATACCAGGTGCGCGCGCGCACACACACACACACACACACACACACACACACACACACACACACACACACAGACACACACACACACACACACACACACACACACAGACACACACACACACACACACACACACACACACACACACACAGACAGACAGACAGAGCTGGGTCTGAATGTCTTCACTATTGTACAGTAGGGATGTAACGGTATGAAATTTTCTTATTTTTCTCACGATTATAGTGACAAAAATGATCACGGTTATCAATATTATCATGGTATTGTTAAAACATGCTGAAAATGTTTAAAAAGTACTAACACATAAATTGTTTCACAAAGTTTTATATTTAAAATCAACAATCAACATATAAAATGACTTCTGTTTGCACAAACACTAAAACAATAGCATTACCAATGAGATTTTATATTACAACATGACTGACAACAGTTCTCTTCAGGTTATCTAATAACATGTTTGAAATGTTCAAATAAAGCTTTGAAAAGGTTTTATAAAATGGTAAACCTCACATTTCAGCCTTTAAAGAAAATTATTAAGTCAAATCAATAAATGGTTATATGTATTTTATCTAAATAATTCTAGATGTATTATGTGAATTGTTTAAATTTGTAGAATCCTTGTTTTTAGTCAAAAGGTCAGATGACAGCAGGGCATGAAAATTCGGTCTGTTTTAGCTGCTGGACAAAAACTGCGAACAGGCTGAAGGTAATTGTAAATCAATGTAAATCCACTCTCTGCCACTAGACGGCGCTTATGGAGCAGTAAAGTTACAGCTGTTTCCGTAAACTCCGTGGACAAAGCAGAATTGCGATTAAGAACACTACTTTATTAGGTATTACATGGAATGAAGATCAAAACACAATGCCATCAAATCTTTTCTGAAGACCGTCAGAACCATCAGAGGTACATTCATATAATTCATTCATTTTTAAATTCATTTGTATATTCCCTCAGCACCCTTTTAAAACCTCCCAGCTTTCCGTCATGCTTTCATTCAAAATGAAATTACATGAGACTGTTATTTAAACTCTGCTTTATGCTGGACTGTATATATTTATCATAAGTTGTTCAAATCGTGGTAATCAAATACGGTTTTAATGATAATTAAAAGATGAAACGGTAATACTAACCGTGGAGAATTTTATCATGATTTATGGTCAAACCGGTTATCGTTACATCCCGAGGGAAAAAACTTTATTTGATCCCCTGCTTGATTTTGTATGTTTGCCCACTGACAAAGAAATGATCAGTCTGTAATTGTACTGGTAGGTTTATTTGAACAGTGAGAGACAGAATAACAACTACATCCAGAAAAACGCTTTTTAAAAAAGTTAAATTTTTTTGTTTTTAATGAGTGAAATAAGTATTGAACATGACTTGACATGGCAATCACAGAGGTCAGCCGTTTCTTGTAGTTGTCCAGCAGGTTTGCACACTTCTCAGGAGGGACATGCACATGACATTTTCAGGTGCAGGGGTTCAAGTGGAAAAAGGGCACTCTGTTTTTTTTCTAAACTAAATGTTAAATACATTAACACAACTCTGACTTACTTACCCATTTATTGTAATACCATTACACTCAACAAAAATTGTTTCACGTTATTTTTTTTTTTATTTTTCAACAGATAATAAACACAATAATCAGCTTAAATATGGACCATCTTCTTTAGCATTCACAAATGTTATCACAATAAAGAATAACAATAAAGAAGCCACAATGTGCATGTTTTCTGTTACTAGTTTCAAGTATATATTTAGATTCTGATGACTCCCCCCACTTAAAGCCTCGTTCACTCCGCTAGCGTTCATTCTTGAAAAGTGGCCGAACTTTGTTGTGTAGACCCTCATATGAGGAAGTTTAAAAATGAAAAATGTGACCTCAAAATGACTCGCTTTGCCTTTTGTTTGTTGGATAATTAGTAAATTCATCACCACTCACCTCCACACCAAGACCATCAACTTGGTTACTAACTTACCAACCCATGCTCTCTCGAAAATATACCGATGGTAATTGTAAAATCCGTCGGATGCAAGAAGCAATGGAGCAACAGTAGTCACGCGTTCACATACTATGGCAATATCAACGCTAATGCTTACGTCGCGTTGTTATGGCAACGGCTTGTCAGACTGTCTAACGGCATTGAACAATCGGCGAATTATCCAAACTTCGTTTCGAGTTATATTCTTTACTATTTTATACACGTTCTCGTAATATTTATGATTCAAATGCATATTATCGACCACAATATTTTTGTTGATACATATTGTAATTAAAACGGAATGTATTATTAAACGCGGAATGTCATGGAATTTGTCAAAGTTTGGAAGAACTAATCAAAAGTACGCCATCAAGCTAAATCAAATCGTGTTTTGAACTATGTGTAAATATTAAGCCGCAATATATATCCGCTTGTTTCTGTTTTTATGAATGGAGCAGATGCGCAGTTTGTTTACTATGCGCATGCGTATCGCTCTCGTGATTTCAGCATCTGATGCTTCAACAAATGAGGACATAAATACCTGAACAACATCTCCAGAACTGCTCTGAGAGTCACTTCATTCACATTTGAGTCAAATTCATTGTTAGCTTTCACCCTCAGCTGTATTCAATGTAGCCACAACAAATGTCCAGGTATTAACGGCAACCCGTCAAAATAAAAGTTCGGTTTAACTTAAAGATGATAAAGAAATATATTTTTAATATTCAGAATGTACGTAATGACACTACTACCACTACTGTTGAAAAATTAATGAAACGTTCTTTTTTAAAGAAATAATTACACAATATTTCTTTCATTAAAAGATACATTAAATTATTTTGCATGGTTTTGTAAGAATAAATAATAGTTGTTATGTATTAAAACCAGAATTTGGTAACAATAAAATACAATATTTTATAGGACTCTAAACATGTAATTTTTGTTAAACCTTTAATAAATTTATGTTAAATTGTATAGGTTTTGTGATTTTAATTAATTAGACATGTTTTTTGATTAATAACATTTTATTTAACCATTAAAAAGGAGTCCAGAAAAAATTAAAACGGAAAAAAACGGAATCCAGAAAAATGAAAATGGAAAAAAACGGAATTTGGAAAAAAAATAAAACGGAATTTGCGAAAAAATAAAATGGATTTCATAGGGCCCTACTCATAATTGATGCCAAAGAGCTCTATTTTGGCCTCATCTGACCACAACACTTTCATCCAGTTCTCTTCTGGATCATTCAGATGTTCATTGGGCTGTACATGTGCTTTCCTGAGCAGAGGGGGTGTGCGATATTGACAGAAAATAATATCTCGATATTTTCTGGGATTTTACCGATAACGATAATTAGACGATATTTTGCTGTGTGTGTTATTGTGCTTAAGGACTACAGTGCTGACCTCTAATGTTTTTGATATTCTTCATATTCTATGTGGTCAGTTCACAGCAGTGATAGAAATTATTCTTTTCCAATAAGTTTAAATAACATTTTTACCTTTTACAGGCATTTTTACCTTTTTAAAGCCATGTTTTCTAAAAGTGTGCATCATCATTTGAGCCAAATTCTAACATTTAATCAATTATAATAATAATAATACATTTAAGCTGTTACCAAACAAATTAAATCAGTATCAACAAATTATTCTTTGCCGAAGTTGCATATGAAGTGGTATTTAGATATTATTTACACATCAATGCACCTATAATTGAAATTATTTCAGACACCGAAAATGTTAATTTAAAACTGCCAGCAGGTGTCAGTAAGTTGTTGTTAATAAGTGAGTCATTGCAATTGAGCCGAATCATTTAAACGATTCATTCAAGAACAAAACAAGGTTATGTTGCTCAAAGACGCAAAACAGTGCTGTGGCTGTGTTTGGAATGATTTTTGTTCGCGAAAATTAGCAAAAACGGGAAATATCCTGTCTAAAACGTAAGTCTTTTAATATTAACTTCTTGTTTATTGAACTGATGTATAAAATGTGTAGTCATGCTGATTTTTAAAGGAAAAAAACAGCACTCCTCATGTGATATTAACTATATGAAATCTATAAATACATTTTCCACCCCAATATCATTCTAAATGCATTTTAATTCAAATTTTGCCATGAAAGAACGCATTACTAGCCTTCATCACCTAATGTAGATTTATGCGTGCACTATGTAGGTGTGATGACCATGGTGGAGAATTTAGAATCTGATTGATTGATTGATTGATTGATTGATTGATTCTGTGGACAGATGTCTTTCATGAACTCCCTTTAGGAGATCAACTCCCTTTAATCTCAGTTTATTACCTGTATAAAAGACACCTGGGAGCCAGAAATCTTGCTGACTGATAACGGATCAAATACTTGTTTCACTCATTAAAATGCAAACCAATTTTTAACTTTTTTGAAATGCATTTTTCTTTTTTTGTTGTTGTTGTTATTCTGTCTCGTTCAAATAGTCCTATCAAGACAATTACGGACAGATCATTTCTTTGTCAGTGGGCAAACATACAACATCCATCACTGTACACTGTGTGTGTGATCTACAGGACAGAATGAAAGAAACCAGATGGAAACATTATTCCATATATTTAGTAAGGTTTCACAAAATAAAAAAAGAACAAAAAAAGTGTAATGAAATTATAAAACCATTATTCTTTCGTCAATATATATCCACTGCCGCTCAAAAGTTAGGGATCAGTACAGTTTTTAATTGCTTTTAAAGATGTTTCTTAAGCTCATCAAGGCTGCATTTATTTGTTCAAAAATACAGAGAAAAAAAAATGTAATATTGTGAAATATTATTTAAATTTAAAATAACAGTTTTCTATATGAATATACTTTAAAATGTAATTTATTCCTCTGATACAAAACTGAATTTTCAGCATCATTACTCCAGTCTTCATTGCCACATGATCCTTCAGTAATTATTCTAATTATACTGATTTATTATCAGTGGTGAAAATAGTTGTGCTGCTTAATATTTTGCTGGAACATGTGATACTTTCTTCAGAATTCTTTAACAAATAAAAAATGATTTCTGAAGAATCAAGTGACACTAAAAACTGAAGTAATGGCTGATAAAAAATTCAGCTTTGCATCACAGGAATACATTTTTATGATAAAATATATTAATATACAGGTGCAGGTCAGAAAATTAGAATATCATGAAAAAGTTATTTTTTTTATGGTAACTTATTTAAAAAAATAAAACTTTCATATATTGTAGATTCCCTACATGTAAAGTAAAACATTTCGTGTTTTTTTTGGGAAGTTTTGACGATTAGAGCGTACAGCTCATGAAAGTCAAAAATCCAGTGTTTCAAAATATTAGAATACTTACATTTGAGTTTCATTTAATGACCATCCCTACAGTATAAACTGTGGGTATCTCTTGTTCTTTGAAACCACACTAATGCAGAAGACTGCTGACTTGGCAATGGTCCAAGAGACAATCACTGACACCCTTCACAAAGAGAGTAAGTCACAGAAGGTCATTACTGAATGGGGTGGCTGTTTACAGAGTGATGTATCAAAGCATATTACATGCAAAGTTGACTGTAAGGAAGAAATTGGGTAGGCAAAGGTGCACAAGCAACAGGGATGACCGCAAGCTTGAGAAAACTGTCAAGTAAAGCCGATTCAAACACTTGGGAGAGCTTCACAAGGAGTAGAATGAAGATCAAGAGTCTCCACATCTTCAGGAAAAGGACTAAAGTCTCTGCACTGGCTTCCTATTAGGTTCCATATCAACTATAAAATATTACTTCTTACCTATAAGGCCCTAAATGGTTCAGCTCCTGCGTACCTAACTAGTCTTCTACCGCTACAATCATCACATTCCCTAAGGTCGCAAAACTCAGGACTCTTGGTAGCACCTAGAATAGCAAAGTCCACTAAAGGAGGTAGAGCTTTTTCACATTTGGCTCCCAAACTCTGGAATAGCCTTCCTGATAATGTTCGGGGTTCAGACACACTCTCTCTGTTTAAATCAAGATTAAAGACACATCTTTTTAGCCAAGCATTCACATAACGCATCTCATAATCTTTTACTGCTGTTATATCTGATCAATTGCACATTATTAATCCTTAGCTTTGGTTGAACAAATCCTTTTGCTTGGTTTGAACAGCAGCTATGCTAATTATGTTTCTATTTGTTCTCTGTTTCTGCCACGGGATTGACATCCCGTAGTAACTAGGAATAACACAAGCTACAGTCTGGATCAGGAGCACCGAAGAAGAGATGATGATGCCAACCCCTCGGAGGACTTTAGATGATATCAGCCCTGAAACACCATACATCACTACCCAATTTTACTACAGTGATTTGATTGCAACATATAATCATTAATGTTAACATTATACAAATTGTACAAACTTTAATTATTGTACAAACTTTAATTTAACAAACCTTAATTATTGTAGAAACTTTAATTTAACAAACTTTAATTATTGTACAAACTTTAATTTGCTGTTAAGCTGCTTTGAAACGATTTGTTTCGTGAAAAGCGCTATACAAATAAACTTGACTTGACTTGACTACCAAGCCACTTCTGAAACAGAAACAACGTCAGAAGCATCTTACCTGGGCTAAGGAGAAAAACAACTGATAAAAGTAAATTTTGCATTTCATGTTGAAATCATGGTCCCAGAGTCTGAAGGAAGACTGGAGAGGCACAGAATCCAAGCTGCTTGAAGTCCAGTGTGAAGTTTCTGAAGTCAGTAATGATTTGGGGTGTCATGAGGTCTGCTGGTGTTGGTCCATTGTGTTTTATCAAGTGCAAAGTCAATGCAGTCATCTATCAGGAGATTTTGGAGCACTTTATGCTTCCATCTGCTGACAAGCTTTATGGAGATGCTGATTTCCTTTTCCAGCAGGACTTTAGCACCTGCCCACAGTGCAACATCCACTTGCAAGTGGTTTGCTGACCATGATATTACTGTGCTTTATTGGCCAACCAACACGCCTGACCTGAAACTATGGGATATTTTTAAAAGAAAGATGAGAAACAGTGGATACAGCAATATACAGACGATCTGAAGGCTCAATAGTGCCTCAGCAGGGCCATAGGCTGATCACTTTCATGACACACTTCAATGATGCTGTCATTTGCGATAGGAGCAAGTCATTTGCTGTAATATGTGCTGCCGACCAAGTATTGAGTGCATAAATGAACATACTTTAAAGAACTTGAACTTTTCTGTTTTGCAAATCCATTTTTGATTGATCTTAGGAAATATTCTAATATTCTGAAATACTGGATTTTTGACTTTCATGAGCTGTACGCTCTAATCATCAAAACTTCCAAAAAAAAAAAACACATGAAATGTTTTACTTTACATGTAAGGAATCTACAATATATGAAAGTTTCATTTTTTAAAATAAGCTACCATAAAAAAAATAACTTTTTTACGATATTCTAATTTTCTGACCTGCACCTGTAGAACACCATTATTTTAAACTGTACTAATATTTCACAATATAATTTTTTTGTCAGCATTTTTGATATAAGAATTGTTTAAAAAACAAAAAAATCGTACTGACCCCAAACTTTTGAGCAGCAGGGTATATATATACACACTACCGTTCAAAGTTTGGGGTCAGTAAGACTTGCAATTTTTTTTAATGAAGTCAAGGCTGCATTTATTTGATCAAAAATACAGAAAATAAACTGTAATATTACAAAATGTTATTACAATAGAAAATAATGGTTTTTATTTTCATATACTTTAAAATATAATTTATTCCTGTGACGCAATGCTGATTTTTCATCAGCTGTTACTCAGTTTCCCAAGTGTCACATGATCTCTCAGATATCATTCTGATATTCTCAATTATTAGTAGAATTATCAGTTTTGGAAACAGTTTTTCTTTTTTTTTTTTTTTTTTACCTGTATTTTTTTCTTTCCAGAACAACATTTATTCAAACTATAAATCTTTTCTAGCAATGTAAATCTATTATGTCACTTTTTATTAATGTAACAATTTATTCATTTCTTTAAAAAAAAAAAAAAAAAGAATGAATAAACATTTACTGACCCCAAACTTTTGAACGGTAGTGTATATGTGTGTGTGTGTGTGTGTGTGTGTGTGTGTGTGTACCTTGTGTTTGACTGGTTCTGGTTCTGCTCCAGTCTGGATCATTTCCTCCGACAGACATCAGACATCTGACCACTGCAGCCTAAAACACACACACAGATGGATAAACGCTTTCAGCATCAACACTGATGGATGTTCTTTAAAAATGTGTGTGTTCAAGCATGGCACAGTTATATTAGATATTAGAGTTCATCTAGTTTAATGTTACCCAAACAGGTTTGTAAGTTGATGAAAATCTAATAATTAATCAAAAAAGTAAATATGCACTAAAATATTCTATTTATTTTTAATAAATAATTTGTTTACTGGTTTACCTGCTTGTCATGTGACCATTAACCAACACCAGTAAATCGTGAGCATTATTATTAATTTAAAATCTAAAAGTAGTTTCTGTTCACGTCAAGTCAAGTCAAGTCACTTTTATTAATATAGCTTATCACTTTTAACAATACAGATTGTGTCAAAGCAGCTTTACAGTATTAACAGGAAAATTGTGTGTAGAGCTGGGAAATATGGCAAAAATGTAATC
Organism: Cirrhinus molitorella; assembly: GCA_033026305.1. Classification (NCBI taxonomy): domain Eukaryota; kingdom Metazoa; phylum Chordata; class Actinopteri; order Cypriniformes; family Cyprinidae; genus Cirrhinus; species Cirrhinus molitorella. The sequence goes on from CM065139.1 coordinate 763,373, forward strand.
TCAATATTTTTTTTTTCCCATTTTGGTTGATAACGAAATACATTTAGATAGAACGTTTATTTGTCCTCAAAGAGGAAATTCATCTTCACAAAAGGTGTGTATATAGAACAGGGACAACTACACATTACATACAAACTAGCCACAATACATTCACAAACACATCCCAAAAAAGAACATAACATGATAAATAATTTCCTATGTGTTTAAAGCACAAATAGCTAGAGGAACAAAACTCTTACTAAAGTTAGTCCTCCTACACATTGGTAGTCTATACCTACGGCCAGATGGAAGAAGAATAAAATACTGATGTAGTGGATGATCTGGATCATTAAGTATTATATGTGCTTTCCGGATCGTAGCTGAAGTTACACAGTCTGGTAATTTAGGAGTAGAAATACCAATAATCCTGCTAGCCAAATGTGGTATCTTTAAAAGTTTAACAGCTGTAAGCATGTTAAAGAAACAAATAGCACCATACATAAGAACTGGCTCAATAATACTCTGATACAGGAGAAGGAGGAGCCGAGGCTGAACAGACAGCTGACAAAGTTTACGGAGGACTGTAAGTCTCTGTTGACAGCTTTTATGGATACCTAGAATATGCTGATTAAAGATGAGATGGTCATCCAATCAGTGGTGTAGTGGTGCCTGGAGAAGTGGGTATACGCTTCCTCCTCCAAAAAAAAGAAAAAAGAAAAAAAAAAAAAGAGCTGTTTTGAACTTATTATTTGAACTCTTTTGTTTACTGGATCCTTTGACACAGGCATTGTGCACATGATCACGAGTGAATTTAATATTGAGAACGAAAAAACTAAAAACATTAATTTGTTGTGATCAAGCATTAGATATTGCTAAGCAAATCATTTAGCTCAAAAAATCTCTACAATATGAAGCTAATAATTCAGTGTTTCCATACCTATTTTTATGCACATTATGGAATATTGCATAAAAAAATGCAAGATGAGCATAAATTCTAAAAATGCGTGTAAAAAAAGTATGCACTCAACTAGTTTACATTCTTAATTCTCAAAACGTGCGCATAAACTACAGTAGGAACACTGTGACTGCGATGGGGCAGCATAACTGGACCCCCTAACGAACCAATCTCTTTGCACTGCATCTAAAATGCTAGTTTTGTTATTCTAAAATGCTTGAGCAAAATCTTGTCGAAGTGTTTCTTTATAGCTCCCAGATCTGCGTTGTCAAACAGTAGACTCTGAAAATAAGAAAACATGACCGCGTTTCATCTGCGCGCTCTGAACCTTTTACAGCTCCGAATAATGTCTTATTCTTATCTATATGACTAAAAATGACATAGTATTTTAAGCTGTTTCTGTTACTATAAGGAAAAAAAATTCTACGCGATCGTGGGAAATATTCGTGCCGAATGAGAGATGTATCTTCGTTTTGGTTTGACTTTTGTATGTTTATAACGAATGCAATTACAATTTGTGTTTTATTTTGTAATTTGTCAGTTTTTTCTTTGCCATTATAATTTGCGTTTTATTTTATAATTTTTTCTGTTTCTTAAATAAATTAGTTTTGGTTAGACTAATGCTGTTTATAACGAATGCCATTGTAATTTGTGTTTTATTTTTATAATTTGTCTGTTTCTTAAATTTGTTGTGGTTAGACTGGTGTTTGGTTGTTTATAACGAACGGCATTATAAATTGTAGTTTATTTTATAATTTATATATATACATAAATATGTACTACAATTTTATAGCTGCTCATAACTGTGCTCCCCTATAAAAACAAAATGCCCCCCACTGAAGATTTTCTGGCAACAGAAAAGTTTAAAGGGGTTTATCGGTTTTCTAATCGTAAAAACTTGCTTCTTTTATTTCTAAGGTATTGTTTTCGTTATTATAAACTGATTCAAATCAGTAATAAATAATAATCAGTACTTTTCCACTCGTGCGCCTCCCCTGACATGCTCTCGCGTATGAACAGGCAGCATCTGGGGAGCTGATGAATCTGTGTTTTGGAAGAGCTAAATACCAGCTCTTTAGTCTTAGAAATGTTCAGATGTAAAAAGTTGTCATTGCACCATGTACTAAAATATATTATGGATCGTTGATAGTTAAAGAAAGAATCATTATCACTATTATTAAGCAACGCAAGAACAGCTGTGTCATCCGCATATTTAAAGTAATGAGTAGTAGTAAATGGACTTTGACAATCATTTGTATAGAGAGTATAAAGGAATGGACTTAATACACATCCCTGTGGGGCGCCGGTATTAAGAACAATAGTGGGTGATAAAAAGTCATCTACTTTTACCACTTGCGGTCTATCAGACAAAAAATTATAAATGCAGTGAATTAGTGATAATGGAACTTGCAAATCCTGTAATTTCTTAATTAACTGATGACGCAATCTTGAGTTAAAGGCAGAACTAAAGTCAATAAAAAAGTCTAGCATAATTTCCAGGGGTGTCCAAATGTTGAAGCAAACAGTGCAGGAGACAAGCCACAGCATCATCTGTGCCTCTTTTCTGTTTGTATGCAAATTGAAGATGGTCTAAAAATGATGAAACATATGGAACGATAATATTTTGGACCAATTTCTCAAAACATTTCATTATAATTGAGGTTACCGACACCGGCCTATAATGATGGATGTGATTTTTTGGGAATAGGAATAACAACCGAAGATTTCCATATGACCGGTATTTTTGAAGTACAGAGTGATCGAAGAAAAAGAGAATGAAGTATAGGAGTTAATTCCAGGGCACAGTTTTTCAAGACTCGACCTGGAATTCCATCCGGCCCCGGAGCCTTATTCGACTTGCACTTGATACGCTGGAAATAGACATCCTGCTTGTTTAAGAATCACTCATAATCCAACTCTTGAAAAGGCAAAGAATCCAAAAGTCTGTTACACTCTGCTGAGAAATCTAAAGTATCAAAACGGGCATAAAAATGATTAAGATTAGTAGCAAAAGTGATGGGATCTGATACACATGTAGAACGTTTAATAGTAAGAGTCCTGACATGATGAAAAACCTGTTTAGAGTTCATATTTGCAAAATCCTGCTCCAGTTTATTTTTATAATGCTTTTTAGCCTTGAAGATTTTGCTTTTAATATCCCGGTCCTTCTGCCTAAAGGTAAGTTGTTTCTTGTTGAAGAGGTGTTTTATCTGTGTTGATCCACAGTTTTGAATTTGGATAAGTTTTAATAATCTTTGCCGGAGTGTCTATACAAAATTTTATATAGTCACTGACAACTAGAGTCTGTTTATCAAGCTCTCCCTCAAAAACGTCCCAGTCTGTGCACGCAAAGCAACCTTGAAGACGTGCAATAGCATCTTCCGACCATTGGGGGACGCTGTATATTATAGGTTTGTGTTGTTTCAACCGTTGTTTGTAAACAGGAAGGAGATGAATAACATTATGACGTGCAAGTCCCTATAGGCGCTATAGGCTTCTGAGATACTACTATAGCACAGATCAATAGTTTTGTCAAATCTTGGTACATCTACATACTGTTTAAAAGCTGGCAGTACGTAGTCAAGCCGACAACTATTGCATACCTGTGAACATTTGAGTTCCAAAATACAGGAAAACGGGGGAGGACATAGGGGATATAGGGGGCGGAGTCAAAAGTATGAATTATTATATTATTATTATTATTTATAACAATTATTATCAAACAATTACATTCATTTAGTAGCATATAAATATATCTTAGTGTAGGCTATGTCTTTATAGTTTTATCCACCGGTTCACATTTACAACGTGGTGTTTTCTGTGTAAAAATAAGGGTTATTTTTGGGCCTTTAATTCTCCGCCAGCAGGTGGCGCTTTTTGTCATAAATATTGCCGTTTCCTCGGTAACTGTGGAAAACAGAGCAGAGCACCTGACTTTGAAACTTGTACTGATATTTAATCAGCGAAGCTATATTCGACCTTGAAATATGTTGACGTGATTATTCGTATAATAGGGTTTGGGCCATACAAATTAGTTTTACCAGAGGCGAATGTAGGAAACATAAAATACGCCCAGTGTTTTTTTTATAGAAAAATTTAAAATACGGGAAAATATTTAAACGGGATGATAGCGGGATAGAATGTTAAAATACGGGATAATCCCGGAAAAAACGGGAGGGTTGACGGGTATGAACTATTGAAGTCGCCAAGAAGTAGTATTCAGCATCTGGATACTTGCTGAGCATAGCCTGTGTATTATTCACTAACTGCTCAGCCGCTGCCTTAACGTTGGCGCTCGGTGGAACATACACACAGCTAAGCACAACTGTTGAGAACTCTCTCGGGCGATAAAAGGCACGAGCGGACAGGGTGAGCAGCTCCAAGTCAGGATTTTCGGATGCCCGAAAGATCTCAAAGCCATCCAGGGCAATCTCCATATCCAGAACAGACTCATCCAACCAGGATTCAGTCAAAGCCAAGACACATGCTTCCTTAAGCGATGCATCCATGAAACATTTAGCATGTCCATAATACTTAAAAATACGTAAAAATAAATAATTGATGGTAGTGGGGGTTTAAAAGGACGCCTTCTGAGTCTACAGCGCACCCCTCCTCGCCTACCTCTTTTCTCCATAAGACATATGTTAATGTTATGTCAGGTGGGATGAAGATAGATGGTTCAGTTGACAGTGAATAGAACCGCGAAGAGACAGAAGTCTATCCCGGGAGTAAGTCAGTCCATGCCCCGCACCGACATCATTTACCTATATACTCCAGACAACACAATCACCAATAATCCATATGATTATAAGAAAAGTCCAAAGAAAGTTTGTCCACTTCCCCATGATGTTTTCAGCCGTAGTACACTCTACCGCATTAACATATAAAAAGAAAATGTAACAACACGCAAACAAAACAAACGCACCGACCGCGCCGTCGCAGCCAACGCATGCGCCGAAGAATTATATATATAATATATTTCAATATAGAAGCTGTTAATGCTGCCAGCTTTAAAAGAGTATCCATGACTCAACTATGAGTTCTCAACTATGACTGATGCAACCAAAATTTGAGGGTTTCAGTAATTACATTTTAAAGTATAGTTTATAAATAAATTAAATAAATTAAAAACTAAACATCGTGACAAAAGAAGGTAAATGAGAGTAAATGTGCAAAATGTAAACATAAAACTGTTGCAAACATAATCTGTAAGCAACACAATTACAGTTTTTTCTTTTCCAGAAAGACAAGTCTGTCTACATCGTCTGGCTTTAAGAGCTAGATTAAATGTGCAAAATGTAAACAGAAAACTATACTAGAAATTGTACACAATTTGTCAAACTTTTACTTTTTTTAGATTAGAAACTAAAACTCTAACATAAAACTGTACAATTTCTAGCCAGTGCACATAATGTGTAAAACGTTTATGACATATTTTACAGATCATTTTGATCTGCGCCTCGTCGCTTTTCATATAGCCAAACCACTACCATATAACTAAATCCATGCTACCTTTTTTATTGACAATTTCATCATTTTTGGATAATACCTCAAGGTTAGTTTCAATTTCATCGCTGCTTCCACTCATTTTCGTCATCCTTGTGTTGAGTTTGCTTTGCAAAGTGCCATAGGAAATTGACGTGAACATTAAAAGCTGCAAGCTGATTGGCTGTTGTTGCATATTTCTGCTGTGAGATTGGACATTATATAATCCATATTGAGTAAAAATGCCTAGAGCTTATCATCGTTATCAACATATATTTTACAGAGATTCGATATGATACAAAGAGTATAGAATCCCAAGAGGCGAAACTCTGATGCTTTTCTGGTAACCGCCACTAGATGGCGCTTCAGTAGCGCAAGCCGCCATTTTGGGGTGAAAATTCCAGCCGAACAGCACAGAAGCAGACCGAATGACGACGAAAGAGAAGTCAAAGAGCAAATAAAATAATGCAATCACTGCACGGAAGTAGTGAATGAGACGAAAAACTGCAAAAAGTCATTCTATATGGTTTTTCTACACATTTTTTTTTTACAAATCCATCACATTTTACTCACCAAAATTGGCGAATCTCAGCCAAATCAGAAGTACAATGGGAAATGACTACTACATATTGGTATTGTATTATTATATATGTTTACGTTATCAATTGTGGAATCCAACCAATAATTATTTGAGTCAGTTTGGCCTGCTTTATTGAGTATTTTCATTTTACTTTACACATTTACTATTATTATTATTGGTTACTATTATAGGTCTGAAATGAATATTGTAATTCTACATTATATTGTATGTTTTAACCCCTGGAACACACTACAAACATTTTGATCTTACAGAAATAATGCATTGCTATGTCCATCATAACTAAATAATCAAGTAATTTTGGAGACTTTTTTTGTTTGTTTACAGTCGGACATTAAAAGACAATGCTGCAAAAACAATTTACTGTGAAGCTGTTATATTATGTTATATATTTATTGTCTAACATTCACAATTTTCTGATGCATGTCCTTAATTTTGTTGGCGTTAAATCAGCGTTTATAATGCTAATACTTCAACTTAAAATAGGAATTTCACCCGAAACTGATTTCTAGAGAGCAAAGATTTTGTAAAAAATAAATGGAAGAAAGTCTGTTTTTGACAATCACTAGTCTAGGACACTACATTATTCTGTTCTTATATTTTTTGTATCGCAATAATAACAAATAACATTACAGTACGTACAAAACATACAAAAATACTTTAAATAATAAACAAGTTATGGTTAGTTAGTTAACAGAAGTAATATAGTATTATTCTTAAGAAACAAATGGAAACGAGTCATCATTCTGGTTGTGTATTTTAGCTTTAATGTACGTTTTTTTTTTTTAAACAAAGCAGCTGATATTTGCCATAGCGACAGCAAGAAGCTAGTGGACTGGCGAGTCGCTTTCAGTCCAAAATGGCGGAAGCGTAGGACTGCTGCTGGGCGCAACTGTTGCTATGGAGCGCTCTATTGAGTTTCGCCTCTTGGGATTCTATACTCTTTGTATGATATCGTTTATCAGCACAGCCCTAATTGACCTATCACTAAGCCCCGCCCCTAGAACACAGATGAGCCAATGGCAGTTGAGTATCAGCTGCACTGAGATGTAACTCGGACATCTGTAGGTTTCAGCGCCATAGAGAAACATGGGTAGATCCGAAGCTCTGGTCGTTTTAATGGTGTTTATGTTACAAAAATAATAAAACGGTATCTTTAACACTGATTCCAGGTATCCTGAGAGGATTGGCAATGGAATTTGGAATTTATTTTATTATTTAACGTTTATTTTCTGATTGTCATACTCTCATTAAGTGGCCTTTTTCATCTGCTCAAGCAGTTAATGTCCGTAAATATGGTTAATATCTTGCTAAGACTAGCTAACGTTAAAGTTAGTGAGTCCATGCTAACGTACAAACCTCAGCTATTCTCACGTCATGAATAGTGTAGGTCAAAAACACATAAACAAAAGTCTGCATTTCAGTGCCTCTCCATATTAAACTGGTTAAATGTCAAATAATGAATCTCACACTGCGGCACATGAACAGTGTTGATCTGGATGTTGTCATCTGCGATCGTGACGAGCGTAACATCAGATTTCTCCCGTTTGCATTGCGATCTGTAAACCCTTGATTTCAAATGAATCATGTTACACACCATATTTATTTTAAAATCATTTATATGTCTCTCCATGGCATATTAAAGCCCTACTTGAGTGCTCCTCGACGAGAGGTGGTCCTTCTGTGTTCAAAATTGATCAAAAACATCTTCGGACAAGGTTTTCACACTGACAGCTGTCATTGGAATACAGTGGGAAACTCTGTTTGTTTGTCCGAGGCAGCAACAGTAACTAAGGGGGGCGGGGCTTAGCGGTAGGTCAACTGTGTGTCAATTAAGCAAAAGGACAATAGTAAGGGAGTGTCTATTTACACTTAGAGCAAATAGCCCGCCTTGTTGGCATTGGCTATTTACACTAACTGCGCCTACCCATGTGTAATGGGGCTAGTCAACACTACAAAAGATGGCTGTCAATCATCAGACCCAGTGGCGAAGCGGTTAAGGCGTGCGGTTAAATCTTTTCGACACAGACGACCCGGGTTCAATTCCACCTTATAGCGATCTTTTTTTTCATCCTTTTTAAATCTCATATAATATCAGAAAAAGCATTGATTTTCAATAAAAATTAAGGAAATAATCGAAAATTGTCAAATAAAGTATCGGTTAGGGTTAAGGTAGGTATGTAGGGAGGCCTTATTGTCTTACTAAGGCTGCATCTATTTAATAAGTTGAATTAAAACGATAATTTACACTCAATTACTGAATACTGTTTTAATATAATACAACAGTAATAATTGCATCTATTTGCAATAAGTATTATAAACGGCAGAAAATCCTTAAGTGTAAATAGAACCCATTGCTATTTGCACTTAGTGTAAATAGCATCTATCGTTGAGAAAATATGCTATATTCACTTACACTACACTACATTACACTAATAATACAACAATAATACAACAGTAATAACTGCATCTATTTGCAATAAGTATTATAAACAGCAGAAAATCCTTAAGTGTAAATAGAACCCATCTAACGTTATTTGCACTTAGTGTAAATCCTCTATTGCTATTTACACTAAAACACTCAATTTTCAGTTAAAGTCAGGTCATCGTTGATTCAGTGATGTCTTCATAGTATCTGTTCAATCAAGTCAGCGATATCGCTGAAAATGAAGTGCATTCATGCTCCAAAACATTACCTAATGACACTAGAGATGATCGCTACGTGGATCACGCATAAACTAACATCTCCTGCGACAACTAAACTACGACAGCCTCCTGAAACACATCTGCAGCAGCGGCTGCTCTAATTACAGCACAGACGCTCCTGAAAACATCAGCATTAGACACAAGATGGATCTGATCTCCGTCTGTCATTAGCAAACGTCCCCAGACTTTAGTTCAGCAGAAAAACACCGTGGCGAAACCGTGAAAGACGAGCCTTTAATGACACGTCCAGCCGTGATGATGACATCACCGTGACCTCACGACGGGAACGACTCCAGCTGCACACGCGTGTCACACACATGCACACGCCGAGAGAGTGTGTGTTTGTGTGAGAGTGCAAGTGTGAGTGTGTGTGGTCTTATCAGACGTCTCTAATAGCCCTTAAAGAATTACACCACTTAGCATATTTCCAGCAAATTAGCCACATGTGTGTGTGTTCGTGTGTGTGTGTGTGTGTGTGTGTGTGGTGTTTGGCCATCAGTCTGTTTATTCTCACACAAACTGGGCTGGCGTCTGCGGTCAGCTGTTCCTCTCTTCTGATTGGACGAGAGCTGTAATAACATACTAACTCACTATGCTCACTACTCTGCAGTACGCAGAACACTTTCTATGCGAACACCACAGCAGCACTGATCAGTTTTTATTGCCTTATTTTCTGTTCTAATTTTAATTTTACTTGAAGTTTTAGTCATTTTGTTGTGCGTTTGTCATTTTTATGTCTACACTGTAAAATGTAATAAGTTGTCTTCACGTCTTGTCTTTCCGTTAGTATAGGGTCATTCCGTATCAACTCAACCAGAGGTCCTCGGCTCAATATTTGATTTGGCTAATATTTATTCTGAGGAAAGACAGACATGTATAGTGATGAAAGCCAAAATATTAAGGGTCACTGATGAATATTTACTGAGTAATCCACTATTTTGTAGAGGGAGGTCAAAATGCCAATTTTCACCTGAGATTCAGAGTCAAGTTACAGCGGGGTTAAAATGACTTCAGAAAGATGGCAGCAGCATAATGTTGTTTTTACTCAGAGATTGGTATCTCTATTAGTAAAATCTGTTGACTTTAGCAATCTTTATTGCATTAAGTGCCAATGGTGACCATTCAAAAATGGGGAAACAGCACTTTTCTCCAGTTTTTCTCCAAAGTTTGCATGTCTATAACTCAAGAAGTATTAAAGATATTTGAATGGACTTTTAGATGTTGGGTCTTAACAAACTTTCCTTTTGGCATCTTTATTTTTAATGCCCTATGAGATTTAGTTCCAGAGATATTGGAATTTCAACACTGCCCCAAGAGTAAATCATTAAAATGTACACCTTTTCAGTGGTCAAAAACCAAATGTGGGTCAGTTTGAAAAAATACAATACTTCTTTTCTTTTAAAAAAGGAATGTCTGAAGAACAAGTAATGTTTAAACTAGAGATGTATCTTGTTTCTTTCTGTCAAGAAACTGCATTGAACATACCTGAGTCAGCTGATACTTTTTTATTTAAAGAACAATGTTTGAAGAAGAAATAATGTTGAAATTAGAATTATATCTTGTTTCCCTCCATCAAAACAATTGAATAGCATAGAACATGGCTGTCTGAGTGCTAAAACTGCAGTGAAATGGATTGATTTGAGTAGTAGTCTATTCATAAGATTCTGTATTTGAATCGGTTTCAAGTATATTTGTAAAAAGGGATTTGGTTTATTTTAACAGCTTCTGAAGCTACCAAGAGTTTGAACATGCAGTATTGTAACATGTTTAAAACAAATCCCACGCCTCACAGGGAAGTGTGGTTGCTTTCGCCACACATTGCATTCACATCAATAAACCAAGATTTGCCTCATCTGGATTAATTACTGGAATTTTTTTTTATTTACTGTTATAAAATATGAAGTTTACTTACACAAGAGTTCTAGTAACTAAAAAAGAACTCTTGACTCTTTACTCTTAGGTTTACTCTTGATTTAGTATAGCTACTCACTGACTCCCAGAGTGCATTGCGGCATGAATAAATTATGCAATTGCTTTGTTTTACTGTTGTTATTTTTATTTTCCAATTTATTTGCCGTCTTGCGTCAGTAAGAACACAAAAAAGCGAATAAAATGGTTATTGTCACAGTTAATAAAAACAAATGAAACTGAGTTCTTACCATTGTTGTGATTCATGTGCAGAAGTCTGTGTGTTACTCAAGTATCTTATTAAATATTAAAGGATTATATCCACCCAATTAAAAGCTTTTCAAGGTGTTTATGAAAAACATTGTAAAAGACCATTAAAAGTACACTAGCTATACACTAGATATACATGTCAACTTCTAAAAGCAACATATTTATAACTTTGATTTCAAATTGCATTGCTGCATCAATGGGAAAAAAAGCTAAAGTAAAAGCTAAAGTAATATCAACAATAGAGCTGCAACAAACAATTATTTTAATCGATTAATCTAACAATTATTAGAACGATTAATCGACTAATAATCGATTATTTCACTGATTAATCTGTAGACTTTGATTATTCATATTTTGCAATTAGTAAAAATATTATGTTATACATATTCTATAAAAGTCACTTCAGCTTTATAAAAGCATATTATGTAATTACAATTATTATACAATTAATTGGTAATACTTTACAATAAGGCTCATTGCTTAACATTAGTTAATATGAACTAAAATGAACAAAACTTGTACAGCATTTATTCATCGTGGTTCATGTTAATTTAAACAGTTACTAATGCATTTATAAAAATCACAAGTTGTGCTTTTTTAACATTTGGTAAATGCACTGTGAACTAACATGAACAATCAATGAACAGCTGTATTTTTATTAACCAACCATAACGACCAAGACTAATACGTAAATATAATACATGTATTGTTCATTCATTTTAATTAATACATTAGCTAATGTTGACAAATGATAACTTATTATAAAGTGTTACCAGTTCATTATACAAATAGATGTATAATCTGTATTATTAAACTGTCTTATGCACATCATTCTGCCTAACATCTACTTTTGCAAGTCAAAATAAAGGTAAGGGATAAGATGATGTTTTTTTTGGATAAACTATTTTTTTCAAAACATATTGACTTAAAATACCTTTTAGGGTTATAATAACCAAAACAGTCCTGTAAACCAAACTATCACTTTAAATAAATAATTTGTTTCACACTAATAAAAATATTTTCTCATTAGCCAGCTCCACACTGAAGAGCTGCTTTATAACAGGAAATCAAGTTGTAATTCTAACAGAAAGCGACAGGTTTTTCATGTTAAATACCGCAAAGCTGTTTGGCTATCTAACATTACTGAACTGCAGAGCTCGTGCAAACATCCACATCATTATAATCAGATGCATTTTTAACTGCTGCTTTCACACTGCTGTCAGTTTTTGTTGTTTTTGTTGAGAGGAAAGCACACAATGTATATTTACATAATCATTCAAATGCCGCTCAGATTCAACTGCGTTTTCAATGACGCACTGTGTGTCTTCTTCTTGAATTGCATCCAGGAGGGCTGAATGCACTACAGCGCCACACTGGTCAAACCGCTTTATTACTGCAGGCTCTTACATTACATCATATGAGAACAAACAACTACTCAACAACAAAAATATTTGTCAACAATCTTTTAATGTCGACATTATCGATAAGGTCTACTAATTGTTTCAGCCCTAATCAACAAAGTTGCAAGTGCTCAACCAAATAATTTATTAATGGCATTAGTTCCTTTGTGGCTACTTGAATATTTGAAGTCATTTTAATTTCAATGCAGTAAGCAAATTGTTTTATTTGCATTGAAAGTAGATGTAACTACCTAGTAAAACCTAGTAAGTATAGCAACTAAGTAAAGATAACTAATTATATTATATAAGTAAATATTGGATTTTATAGTTCTTAATTTTTAAGTTTTAGTTGTTTTTTTTATTAAGTACACTGTAAATTTGTTGAGTGAACTTAATTTGTTACCCGACTGCCTTAAAATTTTAAGCTCAGTCAACTTGAAAAAAAGTTTATTCAACTTGAAATGTTTTACTAAGTGACAACTTAGATATTTGAGTTGAACTTAAAATTTGAAGGCAGCCAGGTAACAAACAGCTGTTAAGTTTAACAAACAATTTTTAGCTTTAGTCAACTCGAATATCTACGTTGTCACTTTGTACAACTTAACATTTCAACTTGAATGAACTTATTTGAGTTTTATGGCAACAGGCTAACAAATTACTTTAAGTTCACTCAAGAAATAGTTTTTTACAGTGTACTTAAAAAACTAATACTAAAATAAAAATTAATAACAATAAAATCCAATACACTGCAAAAAATGCTTTTCTTACTTAGATTTTTGTCTTGTTTCCAGTCAAAATATCTAAAAAATCTTAAATCAAAAAGGATTTTTTTAGACAAGTAAAAATTATTGTCTTGTTTTCAGAAAAAAAGCCATAATTAAGAGAGTTTTTGCTTAAAACAAGCAAAATAATCTGCCAATGGGGTAAGCAAAATAATCTTATTTCAAGCAGAAAATTTGATTATTTTGCTTACCCCATTGGCAGATTATTTAGCTTGTTTCAAGCAAAAACTCTTAATTTTAACTTCTTTTCTCTGAAAACAAGACAATAATTTTTACTTGTCTAGAAAATCCTTCTTGATTTAAGAATTTTTAGATTTTTTAGAGATTATAGCATTTATTGCAGTGTATTTACTTAGTTGACTCAACAAATAGTTTTTTGTTTTTTACAGTCTACCGAAATTAAACTTAATTAAACTGAGAAATGCTGCCTTGGCAACTGACTAATATAGAAAGTTTTTTATATATATTTTATTGTCTTTCAGTTAAATTTTTAATTTTAAATAAGTACAATATGTTTATCTTAGCTACCATATAAGTACATACTGCGCAGAACTCTGAACAAACATGAAGCATTAAATAATTTATAAAGATTCAAGTGAGATTTACAAACACACACAGAGTTCGGTCTGGTAGCAGAAATTAATAACCACTAGTGCTGTCAAACGATTAATCGTGATTAATCACATCCAAAATAAAAGTTTATGTTTACATACGATATGTTAGTGTACTGTGTATATTTATTATGTATATATAAATACACACACATGCATGTACATATTAAGAAAAAATATTTTAGAATTATATCTAAAATATTTATATTTATTTATGATCTAAATTGTATATGGGTATAAATATATATATATATATACACACATGTGAATATTTATTTTAAATATATACATGTATATGTGTGTATTTATATGTACATATAGTATGTAAACATGAACTTTTATTTTGGATGCGATTGACAGCCCTAATAACCACATATTCACATTCTAACAAGGTGCACATCTAGATGCAGAAGCAGCACTGTTTTCTATACTAGAGGAAAATAAGAGCTCATCTGCGAGTGAAATCCACCTGACGAGTCCAAGAGTTTCCCATAATCCCGCTCACCCAGAACTGAGCGCCGCGTCATCGCTCCGGCTGCGGTGGGTCTCGTGTCTCGCCTCACGCTTCGCCGTAAGTAAACCTCATTGAGGTTTTGTCACCGAAGATCACAACAAATCTGTGATGGAGCTGCAGCGCAAGCGAATCCAGGAAAAACACTCATGCGTCCAAACGTGCCGAGTTCTGACTCACAGCTCTGCTGTTTACTGTCTGACCCAGTTAAACTGATCCAACACAAGCACCGCTGATTAACCAGCGCCACACGCCTCAGGAATATGATGCTGAAGCGGTGGCTAGGCCGTTCTCTGTGTTTGATCCTGGTTTGTCAGATAAAATTCGTGCAGTACTTTTAATGACAACAATGCAACAGGGTCATTTTTTGTCTCTGAAGAAAGATACACAATAGGACAGTGATGAAAGGCAAAATATTACATGTGATGGATGAATATTTTCTGAGGGAGGTTAAAATGGCAATTTTAACCTGAGATTCAGAGCCAAGAATAGGAAACACTTATTGACTATTAACTACGACCCTCAATAAATTCCTAATTTGCTGCTTATTAATAGTTAGTAAGGTAGTTGTTAATTTTAGGTATTGGGTAGGATTAGGGATGTAGATTAAGGTCATGTAGAATAAGGCATTAATATGTGCTTAATTAGTACTAATAAATGCCTAATATTCCAGTAACATACATGCTAATAAGCAACTAGTTAAGAAAGCGTAAAATAAAGTGTTACCGTCAAGTTAAATGATTTCAGAAAGATGGCAGCATCATTATCTTATTTTTGCACAGAGATTGGTAGCTCTATTAGTAAAATCTGTTGACTTTAGCAATCTTTGTTGCATTATGTGCCAATGGTAACCATTCAAAAATGTAGCTTTTCTCCAAAGTTTGCATGTCTGCAACTCAAGAAGTATTAAAGATAGTTTAATGCCCTTTTAGATATTGGGTCTTAACAAACTTTCCTTTTGCTATCTTTCTTTTTAATGCCCTATGAAATTCGGTTCCAGAGATATTGAAATGTCAATATGGCTTTGGGAGTAAATCGTTAAAAAATGTACACATTTTCAGTGGTCAAAATCCAAATGTGGGTCAGTTTGAAAAAACACAACGCTTCTTTTCTTTTAAAGAGGAATGTCTGAAGAACAAATCATTTTGAAACTGAAGATGTATCTTGTTTCCTTCTGTCAAAACAACTGCACTGAATACAATGCAATAAATATTCTTTTTCAAAGGTTTGTGTGTCTATAACTCAAGAAGTATTAATAATTCCAGTTGTTAATAAACTTTTCTTAAATTTCAAGGCCCTACATCATTCAGCCTCAGAGATATGGGGATCTCAATGACGCTTCATGTCCAGATTGTTGAATGTTACTCATTTTCAGTGGTCGAAAACCAATTGTTTGTCACTTTGTATGCAACCCATGCTTATTTTATTTAAAGAACAATGTCTGAAGAAGAAATAATGTTCAAATGAGAATTGTATCTTGTTTCCCTCCATCAAAACAATTGTATAGAACTATTTCTTGCTATCTGTAGTCTATTCATAAGATTCTGTATTTGAATCAGTTTCAGGTATATTTGGAAGAAGGGATTTTGTTCATTTTAAGCTTCTGAAGCTACCAAGAGTTTGAACATGCAGTATTGTAACATGTTTAAAACAAATCCCACACCTCACAGGGAAGTGTGGATGATTTTGCCACACAATGCATTCACATCAAATAAACCAAGATTTGCCATTAGGATTCATCATTAGAATTTATTTTTCTTGTTTATTGTTAAATATGAATCATAGTCATAGATCAAGCAGTATCTACTGCTAAAGAGAATATTTGGCAAAATCACTGATAGTACCTCAAACATTTAACATCTCTCACACTTGAAATAATTAACACTGTATAATTCTAGGAAAATGAAATCCTGGATAGTCTTATTTTACATTTCACAGTGTTCATACTTTACTTAGAGTTAATGAATAATCCTGGTCATTCATAATCTGACGTGTCACTCTGTGCAATACTAATCCCTGGGTTACTGTTATTATTTACATATTTGCATTGTAAACAGTAATGACTAGATAAAAACAAAAGTACATTTGGTTTTTGACCATTGAAATGTAGGATAGTAAATTTGGAGCTGCACTGAGGTCTCTATCTCTGGGATTAAACCATACAGGGCCTTAAAAATGAAGATTACAAAAGAAAAGTTTCGTAAGAACCAGAAACAAAAATCATATTAAGATAATTTAAATACTTCTTGAGTTACAGGCAAACAAACAAAAATAATATTTATGAAACTCAAACAGGTAGGTTCTATGCAATTGTTTTGATAGAGGAAAACAATTGTACAACTGTAATTTCAACACTATTTCTTCTTCAGACATTGTTCTTTAAATAAAATAAGCATTGACTGCATACAAAGTGACCAACATTTGCTTTAAAATCACTGAAAATGCATAATATTCAACAATTTAGACATGGAGCCTGGGAATGAACGATGTAATCCATATGAAGATTCCCAAAGAAAGAACTAAAATCTAAACATAATGTGATATTTGAATACTTTTTGAGTTATAGACACGTAATCTATGGAAAAATAATATTTATGGCGCTCAGACTGGTATGTTCGATGCGGTTGTCTTGAAAGAAAGAAATGAGATACATCTCTAGTGTTAACGTTATTTGTTCTTCAGACATTCCTCTTGAAAAGAAGTCTCATATTTTTGCAAACTGACCCACATTTGGTTTTCGACCACTGAAAATGTGTACATTTTAACGATTTACTCCTGGAGCCATATTGAAATATCTCTGGAACCGAATATCATAGCGCCTTAAAAATGACGATGCCAAAAGGAAAGTCTGTTAAGACCCAATATCTAAAAGGGCATTAAGATATCTTCAATATTTCCTGAGGCATGCAAACTTTGGAGAAAAACTTTACCCATTTTTGAATGGTCACCATTGGCACATAACGCAACAAGGATTGCTAAAGTCAACAGATTTTACTAAAAGACCTACCAATCTCCGTGCAAAAATAAGCTAATGATGCTGCCATCTTTCTGAAATCATTTTTACCCCGCTGTAACTTGACTCTGAATCTCAGGTGAAAATTGCCATTTTGACCTCCCTCGACAAAATAGTGGATTACTCAGTAAATATTCATCAATGACATTTAATATTTTGGCTTTCATCACTATACATGTCTGTCTTTCTTCAAGATAAATATTAGCCAAATCAAAAATTAGAGCTGGGGAAGTTTTTGAAATTTGGTTGATTTGACACAGAATTTGACACAGAACTTTCATATTTTTATTTACATTTTGACAATTTATTTAAGTCCATCAATTTACAGGGACATAAATATTACAGGTGCAGGTTACAGATGCCAGTTCATGGACAAGTAGCAGCAACAGGTTTTATCACTATTAAAACATAACACTCGGATATTTATGGATAAAGATGACAACGTCTTCTCCATATTTGGCGGCTGCCAATAATGGCAGACACACCACAGTATTTCACCAGGCGCTTCGCCCTCTTTTTGGACAACCCAAGTAGCTGAAGCCCTTTTACAGCGAGTCTGTAAACATGCCCTAAACTTCCAAATATAAAGACGAGTAGCTGAACACTGATAACCCATTTCTGTAATGATATTTATGAGAGTTTGGTATTTAATGACTTTTGTCATAAAAGCAATCTCCATATTAGAGTAAAATGTGCATGCAACCTCCAAAACAAACACTTCGTTACGCATCTCATTTATCACAACAACATCTGGTGTATTAGCAGACAGCTGAGAAAACTAGAGCCCGACCGATATATCGTTTTGCCGATTTTATCGGCCAATATCAGCCTGCCGCCGATATATCAGTATCTGCGAATCTGTCGCCGATCTGCTGCCGATATAAACTTTTTTTTTTTGACAGAACATATAATGCAGATACAATGCTTGAAATGGTGTAATGACTTAGTTTGCCCAGCAGAGCGCGCTCCATTGTTTACTTCTGGCAACCAGCCAACCTTTTCACTCAGTACGGAGGTCTGTTGTTCTGGCAACGGCATTCAGGCGGTGTTTCACGACTCAGTCCAGCGAAGTCTTACCGGTATGTTGCTAACTAGTTTGTTTCTGTATAGTTTATAAACAATGACCCCATAGGTTTCCCATACATTGATAATATTCACATTGACCACCACAAATATCCATAAAATAGCCTTCTGTCATTAACTCACGCATCACACGCAACGACACGAATTTAGCACTGTATTTAGCAACTTTCAGACCCTTTTAACTGCGTTTTTCCATCAAACGTACATACTGACAGCCCCAGCCACTTTTTTGATAAACCTAGCTGTCGTTCAGCATTAATATTTCGCCAGTACTGTACCGCGGGCGCGAGGTCCGACTTTGCCGGCACAGTGTCGCCTCTCTCGGCGTCTATTCTGTGCAGCGAGCGGGAGAGAAGCTAATAAATAAATGAATACACAACAGTGTTTCCAAGCACTCGTCGCTTACTGAGACGGTTTGGACTTATAAATATGAACATAGTTCGCCTGTTATGCGCATGATTTGTTATTCAGACGCAGGCAGTTCGATGTATGAGGCAAAAAAGTAAAAACGCCAAAACCACTGCATCAATTCGCTCTTTAGTGTAGATATATGTTGATTTTATCAGACGATGACACAATTATAAATCAGGATTTAAGGAGTAAAGTGAGAGTGACTCCTGGTTAACGTATTGATAATGGTGATTGGCAGTAGCTTGCTTTCCAAACACAGCTACCTTATTTTCTTAATTCAAGTTATATATATATATATTATATTATATATATATATATATATATATATATATATAGCCACAATTGAGTGTCATTGCAAAAAATGTGTTTATATATCTATTATGTTTATTTATATACTGCATTCTATATACAGTTCTAGTTAAGTTTGGACACACAATTGGGAACGTTTCCTTTTAACTGGTACTGTACTATAATATACACAAAGAAAATCGGCTAATATATCGATATCGGTAATTTTTTACTCCCTGATATCGGTATCGGCATCGGCCCCCAAAAAACCCATATCGGTCGGGCTCTAGAGAAAACACTTGACCATCACCATTAAAAGATGGAAACATAAATGGCTTTACACAGGTATGTTTGTATACTCTTGCTGAAGACTGAAGATGGTGTGGTATGTCTTTCACTATAAGCTGTCATGTCGGGCTATGTACAAGCACCTATAGTAGGGCCCTATGATTTCCGCGATGCGGAAAACGGACAGAATCGCGGAATCCATTCATAAAAACGGAATGTATTATTAAACGCGGAATGTTACGGAATTTGTCAAAGTTTGGAAGAACTAGTCAAAAGTTCATCATCAAGTTAAATCAAATCGCGTTTTGAACTAGTGTGTGTAAATATTAAGCCGCAAAAAGACTATTTAGATATGAATCCTGGATGTTTCGCTTGTTTCTGTTTTTATGAATGGAGCAGATGCGCGAGTTTGTTTACTATATAGTGACGCATGCGTATCGCTCGCGTGATTTCAGCATCTGACATCTCAACAAATAAATACCTGAACAACATCTCCAGAACTGCTCTGAGAGTCACTTCATTCACATTTGAGTAAAATTCACTGTTAGCTTTAACCCTCAGCTGTATTCAATGTAGCCACAACAAGCGTCAGTTCCAGGTATTAACGGCAACCCATCAAAATACAAGTTCGGTTTAACTTAAAGATGATAAAGAAATATATTTTTAATATTTAGAATGTACGCAATGACACTACTACTACTGTTGAATAATTAATAAAAGTTTAAAAAAAAAAAAATTACACAACATTTCTTTAATTTTCATTAATTAAAAGACACATTAAATTATTTTGCATGTCTTCTGTTAATATAAATGCACAACAGAGAATAAAAAAAATAAAAAATCTCAAAGGTTTTGTAAGAATAAATAAAAGTTATGCATTTAAATAATTAGACATTAAAACCAGAATTTGGTAACAATAAAATACAATATTTCATAGGATTCTAAACATGTCGTTTTTGTTAAACCTTTAATAAATTGATGTTAAATTGTATAGGTTTTGTGATTTTAATTAATTACACATGCTTTTTTGATTAATAACATTTTATTTAACCATTAAAAAGGAGTCCAGAAAAAAACGGAATCCAGAAAAAATTTAAATGGAAAAAACGGAATTTGGAAAAAAATAAAATGGAATTTGGGAAAAAATAAAATGGATTTCATAGGGCCCTATTATAGGCGTGACAGCCATTCAGAATATGAGACAGTGTTTCAGTGATCTGCTCTGTGCTGTGATGCAGACAATGAGGCACCTGAGTTGCAGGAAACCAGATAGAAAGGTTAACTCTAGTAGGGAGAACTTGTAATCTAGCTTTTACAGTGAAAATCACATCTCCTCACTAAGTACAGCATTCTTAAGAAATGAATGTGAAACAGAGTGATCAGCACAGGAAGGACATGCCAGTTTCCCCTGAAGCTTCAGTCCAGTCCAGTGCTGTTTTTGGCGGTATTGCTGTAGCTCCAGCAGAGCTTGTCGGGCACCAGCAGAGGTCAGCTGATAACTGGAGTCTCCACATGTAACTGTGGCCCTCACATAAGTCAATGGGTCAGTGATGACTCTCTCTCTCTCTCTCACACACACACACACACACACACACACATACACAACTCTGTATAGCTATCTTTGTGAGGACATACACTGACACAATGCAATCTCTAGCTCTCTAGCCTAGGGGTGGCACGGTTCACAAAACCCACGGTTCGGTTCGTATCACGGATTTAGGGTCACGGTTTTCGGTTCTGTACGGTTCTTGTTGTTATTTTTTCTTTTAATCCTTAACACTCCAGATATTTGCTTCAGCATATGATATATAGCTTATTAGCTTAATTATCCACAATTTAGGATACAGTATTAACATTTTTGTAATATAATCATGCACTAACTGAATCAGACTTGACTTTAAGCACATTATTTGGACCATCTCTGAGTAAAAGCTAGGTGTGATTTTGATAGTGCAAGAGAGAAGACATTGATGATGACATGTTTTTCGTTTATGCAATAAATCCAGCAGGGCTCTGCTTACTTTTTGTTAAAAACTTAAAGAGAGAAAAAGAATGTTGAGATTAATGTTTTAATATAAAATTTTGAATATAGAAATATTAAATTTAAACCACTGAAAATATACTTTAAAAATATAAGAGCCAGTAGGTGGCGTCAAGTCACTTATTTAATTACTGAATCATATTCATTTGATTCGTTTGAACGCTGATTCATTGAGGAATAAAGCAAGTGACTGTGTTTATGAATGGGAAATTGACTCACTAAGATTAGTGTAAAAACACACGTTCATTCATAAAAAAACACCACTGTGTTTGAATGGAGATGCGCTGCGGTTCAGTTGTGACATTGTTTCAAACTAATTTTCACAAATAGTATTAGAGTCAGACAATGTAAGTAACTTAATATTACCATCTTGTTTATTTAACTGTTGTATTAAATCAATATCTCATTTACAAACTCCCTTTATTGTTTACAGTGTGTGTAATGGTGCGCTGTGATTGGTTGATAAAATGCGGATCTATCACATTTTGCGGAGAAAGGAGACCGGCGTTTGTCGCGGTTTGGGAAAAAAGGGAGAACGCATGACAGAATAACACTGCATATATTGCATTTTGTGTAAAATTAATAATGGACTTTTCAATACCGACCAGATACAATAGTAATGCTGGCAATAATTTTTTATTTTTTTTAAATGGCATTTAATCGCGTTTTGGAAAAGAGCTCTTCATACTGAATGCATTTTGCACAATGCTTGAACACATTGGCAGTTCTATCTACAGTTTTATTTCCGTTGTCATCGTAAGTAACATGAAATCCAAAATGTTCCCACACACCAGATTTGAACGACGCGGCCGCATCCGGTAACTCCAGGTATCCTTCATTATCTCCTCCACTTGCCATTTTTGCAGCACTCCTTACTCCACTTTTACTGTCTATATGTATGTTCGCGCAAAACTGTCTGAGGCCAAACTGAGGCCAGTGCGTTGAACCGTGCGGTGCACACACGAACCGAACCGAGACAAGCGAACGGTTCGGGTGTTTTTTCATGTACCGTGCCACCCCTACTCTAGCCTAAACCTACCTATCAAACGAATGAAGTGCCTCACCCAAGGGGTCTCAGAAAGTGAGGAGCAGCCAAAATGTCTTCACTTTACAGAAATCTCGTCACTCCGATGCTCTAAAACTTAAATCGGCCCTCACAAAGATAGCTGCACAAGTGCACATTTGCACAAGCACTCGCACACACTCAAACCATTTTTACAAGCACACACTCACACGCACTCACAAAAATATTGTGGAAAAGAGAACATCAATGCGGAGAACATCTTGTTTACGTCAAAACTGAAACTAAGCCGTACAGATAGAACACATATTTTCAGGAGGGACATCTATCAACGTTGTACTTGCGTCAAGAAAAACGCATGCGTAGACAGCCAAGTTCATTTAACACAAGTTCAACTTTGAAAAAACATTTCTTGTGACTTTATGGCAGGTTTTTTCCCCATCCCACCGCATCTCATGTTTTTAAATGAAAATTGTAAACTGTGTGATTGGCTTTCGGTCCTTTGTATTAAACTCATACATACAGACATAAAGCTGTTTTGTTTATAGTCATTTAAGCAACTTAATTATAATTGGTTTATAAACATTATGCTCGTTTTTTCACAGTTATGTTATTTTATTGCTTTGAATAAATGGTCATTTGTAATATTTTGCTTGATGTGCCCGCCAAAAATAAATAAATAAAGCCAAAAGCTTTATTCACCCCAATGAAATTATTCATTTTAAAGCTGCAGTCTGTAACTTTTTTGGTTCACAATTATACAAAATCAATTTTTGAGCAAGTACATTGTTCAAAAGATGGCCTTACTTTAGCTGATTCACAACGGTTATCTTATAATAATGTTTTTAAATTGAGTGGTGCGGGTGGGTTTTTACTGGAAATTCAAGCATGCCACTGCGTCATTATTACATCACGTCTGTAAACATAAAGAAGGCGTCCGGATAGTAACATAATGGCATGTGAGAATACTGCAGACGCCAGATAGTTTATAGCCTTTTGTCACAGCGGCTGAAATAATTAAACTTAGCATTTTGATTGCGGAATGTAATCCAGAAAATTTGTGTTTATGAAACAGAAGTGACTGAAATTAGATTACTCCAGTTTTAAATATGCATTTGATTGCAGATAGCTGTGGGATTACACAAGTTTTGTATTTTAAAGAACACCGGTCCTAAGGAAGAATGATTTGCTTTTTCAGCTAAAAGAATTTCTTGATATGAAATTTGAATTTGATGTCAATCAGAGATTAGCCTGTGTAGAAACAGAAACGTTAATACACAATACACACATGTAGTTACACAATGCTGATGTTGTTAACATGAACAGTTTGAGAACAGTATAACAGTAATAACATCTTGCTAGTTTGATGTGATATGAGATAATAACCGATCGTTAGATTTAAACACCCGTAGCGTTTTTCCTCAGTTGGTCAGAACAGCAGTTTTAGACTTGTTACTTACTCTTGACAGTAACAATATCCAATGAAGATTCTTATTTGGGCCATATATTTGAATCTGTTCATCTGTGATTCCTAAATACAGTGAAAATCCACAGCAGTGCGGTGACTGACAGCGACCAAAACATTAGATTCATCCGCACTGGAGCACAACCCACACATGGAAGATAATTACACAATTAAAGGGATAGTTCACTTTGAAATTAAATTTTGATATGTTTTAGCTTACCCCAAGGGCATCCAAGATGTAGGTGTCTTTGTTTCCGCAGTAGTTTCAATTTAGATATTTTTAGGTCCAACCGTTCTTGTCTGTCAGTCATATAATGCCAGACCTGCCAACCCTGGAAATATTTTTTGAGTAGCGATTTAATGATTTTATGCCTCACTTTTCATTACTGGGTGAACCTATTTTTTCAACCACAAAAACATTTTTTAACAGAATCTTTTCGCCATCTAGTGGCGAAACAATGCAATCGACAAGCATTATTTAAGTGTCAGTAAACATTCAAAATATGTATTTTGATCGCTACCATAGACATCGGTGTTTATATCTTAACTATAAACTTTGATACCAGTATTTCTGTGATAATATGAACGAATACATAAACAATAATGTGTATCTTAGTTAAAAAGACTGTTGTACGTTACATATAGACCTAACATTACTGTTTGCTCTGTGTGTGCGGCAGCGCGAATGCAGATCCGGTAAGACTTTTTCAAAGGTTTATTAGATCGTTGTCATTGGGTGCGTCTCAATCAGCTCCCTAGCTCCCGAGGTCGAGGTTAAAATGATCTAAACCTGCAGCAGTGTCCAAGTACGCGAAACATTTGGACTAAAGCCCTAATATTAGGACGCTGTTCAATGCAGCTATATGAAAACAAATTAACCGCAGCAGATGCGGCTGAATTTGAATGCATGTTTTATTAAATTCATCCGTTCGTTTAGATTAACACGACTCCAGAGTAGGGATGCTCACATTGACCGTTTAACCGTTAACCGCCAGTAAGAATTTTAACCGATTAATGATATCAGTTAAACGGTTTAAAAGGTTTTTTCTACAAGTATTTTTTTACTTTGCTGCACGGTGAAAGAACAATGCTATACATAAGAATTTGTTTACTCACAGGCGAGTGTCGACACGTGCAGCATGCTTAGGCTATACAGGCTTATATAAACATGGCTATACAGACATATTTCGCAGAGCAAACACCTGCTTCGCCTTCACTTAACTGATGCAGCTATACGCAACACAATGGCAAGCGGCAATATTGGATAAATGCTATCAGAGAATGAATCCGTGAGTGAATGGATTCTGGATAAAGTGCGCAATGGGCGCTCCCTTACAATCACTTGAAAAAGCTGTCACACATCTTAATGTAGTTCATCGCTTTCTCAAAGTTAATAAAGAGTAATAAAAGAACCTTTAAACTGCTCAATTAATCTCTTATTTACATCACGTCTACATTTTCTGTTTTAATGATAGTTCACGAACGTAGAGCAAAACTGAACAGAACACTACCGGCATTTTGGATGCTGAGAGGATTGCAACCTAACCGCCTCCGAATGACCACTGCATTCATAAAGCCTTCAGAAACACGCTATGAATAGAAACATGCATATGTCCATTGGATGAGAAGCCCCGAACCGCAAACTGACCGCAGATATTTGTGATGGTGTTTTTGCCGCGGGACTAACGGTTAACAGCAGCGCTCCAGTCCTACAGCACGTCTCCTTCAGCTATTAAAATAGTACATTTTGTATGTAATGGCAAAGTGATTTATATTTCGTTTAGTTTTTTTATTAAGTTAATTTAGAAAAACGTTTGGAGCTTTTTTTTGCTCGTTAAATATAAGTTGTTGTTTTTTTTTAAGTAACGAACAGCGGCCAGCGGAAGACTGTTCATAGTCTGATCAATTTGCCTTCTCAAATCATCACAAGTTGAAATAAAATCTATAGATCTAAAACAGTTAAAGTAGCTAACCTAGATAAATGTGCGCTAGGTGCATGTCATTTTTGGAGAGTGGAAGATGGAACCGCTTTGCAGGACATGGAGGCGCCAGCGCGATCATTTGCATTTATTTCAGTGAATATATAAATAGAAAGCTTTAAAGGATTACTTAACGAAACAAAACAAATCGGAAAAAATCTATTTAATTAGGCTATGTACTCCGTAAAGATATTTCTTTCTAAAGGTGCGTTCAAAAAGGAGATTGGGAGGGTCTTTGCTACACTATTCTCTGCTGGTGCCTGATAATTTGAGGATATGTGAATTTTTATTGTTGCTCTGCTGCGGTGTATGCTGCTGTTTGCGAGTTAAAATAAAATATTTGTTTGTAATTTGTATGTATCATCATATATTTTTTATTTTCTACTAATTTACTATTCTAATTTGATCAGTTAACGGTTAATGTTCGGTTGACGAGCAGCGGTTGTCGGTCAGGAAAATTAACCGAAATGAGCATCCCTACTCCAGAGGATTAATTTAACCCACTTTTCCACATCCACCCCAACCCGTTTACCTTGAGAAGATAGAAGTCTTCTTTTTTTAAAATCGTACAGTGGGTGTAAACCGTTACGGGACAGAGGTGGGCGGGATTGACGCATTTGTCAATCATCCCGCTCGCTACAGTAGATGGGGAATGAACCCAGCGCTCTGATTGGTCGAACTCCTCTTTCATTGCTGTTGCTTGATTTAAATCCTGTGCATTCACAAAGACGTCACCAAGTTTTTGCGTAGTTTAGAGTGACAAATCGTAGCAGCGTATTTTTAAGTCAAAATGCGTACCCGTTACGCAAAATGCGTATAGGTTGGCAGGTCTGTAATGCATGCCTATGGTCACCTCACAAAAGAAAACGCACAGATTCAAATTAAACAGTCCAAATTAAACAATTCCCCATCGTAAGTACACATTAATGACCTAAGACACGAAACGAGTGGTTTGTGTGAGAAAACGAACAGTATTTATGTCGTTTTTTACCTTTTGTAAATAACCACATCCAAGTTTAAGTGCGCGCGCCTCCTGGTGTGTGAGCGCGCCGGCGCTACTCCCGGAAAGCTCCGAAAGTGATCTCTCGCGCGTGAACGTCACTCATTGTTTACACAGAACAGAGATTGTAGGTAAGACGGCTAACAGAAACGGTACTCGTTTGCGCTTATCCGGGATGTTTAAACAAGAAATGGTTAAAAAAGGTATGTTTAGGGATGTTTAAAAAAGAAAATAATTACTTGTGCTCGCGCAATGGATCACGTCTGACGCCACCGGCGCATCAATGAGCCAGAACGCGCTCACACACCAGATCGCGCCCCCTTCAACTTGGACGTGATTGTTTACAAGAGGTAAAAACGATTTAAATACTGTTCGTTTTCTCACACAAACCGCTCGTTTCGTGTCTTAGGTCATCAATGTGTACTTACGGTTGGGAATTGTTTAATTTGGACTGTTTAATTTGAATCTGTGCGTTTTCCTTTGTGAGGTGACCATAGACATGCATTATATGACTGACAGACAAGAACGTTTGGACCTAAAAATATCAACATTGAAACTACTGCGGAAACAAAGACACCTACATCTTGGATGCCCTTGGGGTAAGCTAAGACATATCAAAATTTAATTTCAAAGTGAACTATCCCTTTAATTGAAATTGCAGGTTTTCAGACAGAGATGGCGACAAAGAGGGAAAACGTACCGACTGCAGCTTTAAATTTGAATATAATTCGAATTTTGATAATGTTTAAGAAGAAAATTCGAATTTCGTTTTTTAGCCATTTTTGACAGCCCTAGTACTCACAAACATGCACTTACTCATTCTTCAGAAACACACTCGCACAAACTTGTACACACTGACACCTTGCACCCTCACACAAAAATACTCACTCTTTTCACAAGCACACACTCACAGGTTCTCACTGGGGCTGTCAAAAAAAGAATTTTGAATATTTGTCAAATTTAAAAATAAAACCCACATTCGAATGTAAAAATGTTGCAGTCATATTTTATGCATGCTTTAAGGAGGCCGCCTTATCAGTGGCACACAAATGCGATGATGATGTAATTGTCGTTGCATTGTAATGTTTTTATTAGCCTATCCAGTTGAAGTCACTAGAAGCAGCACTTAAGCACTTATTTACAATTGGTTTCTAAACATTATTTTATTATTTTTTTCTTTTTATTGCTTTGAATAAACGGTCATTTGTAATATTTTGCTCTGTGCACCTTCTTGTGGCCTCAGGAGAGAAGCCGAAAGCTTTTTTCACCCCAATGAAATTATGCATTTTAAATGTGAATATATTTTGAATTTTGACAATATTTAAGTACATCATTCGAATTTAGTTTTCCAGCCATTTTTGACAGCCCTAGTACTCACAAACATGCACTTACTCATTCTCACAAACACACTCACATGCACACACACTCGCACAAACTTGTACACACTGACACACAAGCACTTGCACCCTCACACAAAAACACACACTCGTACATCCTCACACATTTTCACAAGCACACACTCACAGGTTCTCACTGGGGCTGTCAAAAAAAGAATTTTGAATATTTGTCAAATTTAAAAATAAAACCCACATTCAAATGCAAAAATGCTGCATTCATATTTTATGCATGCTTTAAGGAGGCCGCCTTATCAGTGGCACACAAATGCGATGATGATGTAATTGTCGTTGCATTGTAATGTTTTTATTAGCTTATCCACTTGAAGTCACTAGAAGCAGCACTTAAGTAGCTTAATTATTTATAATTGTTTGTAAACATTATTTTAAACATCATGCTCTTTTTGCTTTTTATTGTTTTGAATAAACGGTCATTTGTAATATTTTGCTCTATGCACCTTCTTGTGGCCTCAGGAGAGAAGCCGAAAGCTTTTTTCACCCCAATGAAATTATGCATTTTAAATTTGAATATATTTTGAATTTTGACAATATTTAAGTGCATCATTCGAATTTAGATTTCCAGCCATTTTGACAGCCCTAGTACTCACAAACATGCACTTACTCATTCTTCAGAAACACACTCACATGCACACACACTCGCACAAACTTGTACACACTGACACCTTGCACCCTCACACAAAAATACTCACTCTTTTCACAAGCACACACTCACAGGTTCTCACTGGGGCTGTCAAAAAAAGAATTTTGAATATTTGTCAAATTTAAAAATAAAACCCACATTCGAATGTAAAAATGTTGCATTCATATTTTATGCATGCTTTAAGGAGGCCGCCTTATCAGTGGCACACAAATGCGATGATGATGTAATTGTCATTGCATTATAATGTTTTTATTAGCTTATCCACTTGAAGTCACTAAAAGCAGCACTTAAGTAGCTTAATTATTTATAATTGGTTTCTAAACATTATTTTATTATTTTTTTCTTTTTATTGCTTTGAATAAACGGTCATTTCTAATATTTTGCTCTGTGCACCTTCTTGTGGCCTCAGAAGAGAAGCCGAAAGCTTTTTTTCACCCCACTGAAATTATGCATTTTAAATGTGAATATATTTAGAATTTTGACAATATTTAAATGCATCATTCGAATTTAGGTTTCCAGCCATTTTTGACAGCCCTAGTACTCACAAACATGCACTTACTCATTCTCACAAACACACACACTCGCACAAACTTGTACACACTGACTCACAAGCACCTTGCACCCTCACACAAAAACACTCGCACGCACTTGCACACACTTGTACTCCCCCACACAAACACACACATGCTCACACATACACAAACGCACTTGCACACTCAGGCCTAACCCCAATCACACACACACACACACACACACTTGGACGCACACACTCATGCAAGCAAACTCACACACTTATACACACACAGAGGGAAATCTAAAATTAGTTTTTACGGTCTGTAACAGCAGATTTACGGGCGTTTTAATGTGCAGTCTCCAGCACGCTGACTGCAGGCCTTCACACAAAAACAACACTGGCTGGATGATGAGGCGCGTCACGCGGGACCCACGGCTCACGTGAACACACACATTAATGCACACACACACGGTTTGAGTTAGCAGCGAGTGTGTGCCGTCTGCGGGCCAGAGTGCGGCTCACCGCTTCATTCCTCTCCTCTGCTGCCGCTAGCCCTGGACGCCTGCAGCTCATTCCTGCGTTCATACGGTAGCTGCGTGCGTTCGGATGTGTCAGGGTGTGTTCCACTAAACACAGCAACTGCACAACGACAAACACACACTACATGCAAAAACATCCAAAATCATCGTCCTGCCACCATCGCATCAAACGAGATCTATTTAGAACACTGGCTAGGGATGGAACGATACCATAATTGTGTCTTCGGTATGATACCAGAATGTAATTCCTCGATATGGATAGTAAATGGATACTGTAGTAAGTAATGTTAACATACTAAACATGTATTAGGTTATTTATTATTTATAAATAATTATTGAGCTAGATTAATAAGAGCTGTAACACTGTTAGCTCAGCTTACCTTGAATTTGAACAAAGCTTGTTTTACTGTAAAATGTTATTCTAACAGTCAAAATATTCAAAATCACAGTCTCTCTGATTGTTTTTAGATTTTAGACTCTGAAAGTATTTTTTACTCTGCTGTAAAAGTACTTTTCAAGTGTCTGTAGAGTGTTTTCTTTAGAAAACTTTGCTTCACAGCATTCCAAAGCAGAATATTGTACTTTAATGTTTCAGATTAAATATTTAATACTTTATTACATTAGAAATATATTACTTTCTTACTTTTACTCAAGTCAAAGTCATTCTAAAATTGACTTGAGCACAACAAAATACTACATGGTTAATATTCTTAATTATTAAAGGTAAAGCAAACAACGTTTATTTATGAAATGTAGTTTAGAAAGAAGTATGACATTATGTTTTGGAATGGAGTAAAAAAGAACCCAAAGAAAAACACTCTGATAAACTACAGATGCTTTTTAAATGTACTTGAGTAAAGTAGAAATACTAACTACTGTCCGCTATCATTAGTGAATAAAAGTGATTAAAATCTGAATGTTTGATTGATGAATGATGCACTCATCTGTCCATCTCTAAATTGGTGGAAAAGATGAGGATGGGCAAGTGACAAATGTTTGGTGATTTATAGCAGCGCTTGCATACAGCTGCAGTAAGCTCAGTTTGTTCAGCTTTATCATCTGTTTTGTATGAAAATAATGCCATATTTCACTTCTGCTGTTGTCTTTATTTACTAGTTTCAAGCAAATTGATGGAGTTTCATCTGTTTGATGATCCATTGTGTTTTTCTGTTGTCATGTTTAGCGGATTTGCAGCAATTTGTGAAGCACTGCCTACAGGTGAACATCTGAACAGCAGCGTATGAAATACTGAACTGGGAAAAATGTCGAAATCGAACTGTTTGAAATATAATATATACCGGTATTTTTCCATGTTTCCATCCCTACACTGGACTGCACTTTTGGGATGAACTGTCACTTTAATAGCAACACAATCCTTCATTATATCAGCAGAATGATGCTCCGTAAACATCTTTAAACTAATAATGAAGTTCAAACTGACTAGCTGAAGGACAGTGTTATTACATTATTGCAGTAAGATGATTAATCAGCTGATGTTTGTCATTATTGGCTCCGGCTGATAAACACACACGCTCACAGACCTCATGTGTTTTCTGAGTGACTCTGAACACCTCTTAGGCTCTCACTGAAAGCTTGTTGAGATTTACACTTCATTGAGTTTGTAAAAACTGCACCTTTTCACCCACATAAATAGTCTCAAATCTGAAATGTTCTGCATGCACACTATAGATGCTCCCTCAAAAGATTTAGGATTGAGATTCCAACACTTCCCATTATAAACCCTACAGACCCTAAAAGTGGAACCTTAACCCTTTAACTTTCACCCCTAAAAGGAGCTTATGAAAAAATGATTTAACATTAAATTCTTATTAGTAGACATCTAATAAATAGCCTCAGCCACTTTTCTATGTTTTTTTTATAAAACTCTACCATATGGTAGAACTATTTCATGAGTTATTTTGCAATAATAAACATTCTATTAACATTCTTTATTAGTATCTTGGACACATCGCTTAACACTCAGGGTCCGCAAAGTAAAAAAAAAAAAAATTAAGTGTCTGTATAATATCTATATGGCAATATATACGCTATACCATGTCTTTTACTGACATATCAACCGTACGGTCACGCATGGTTTGGATAATTATTATAAATAAACATTGCTGCATTTCTCATATATTTTGCTATATTTATGTTCATTACCCTCTTCCCTATTCACAACAACTTTATGGTTTCATCCCTACTTTCCTGATTGCTCGTTTGACCCTATTATCTGATGATTGACCAGCACCAATCTCCCTTCTGCGTGACTGACTGAAGTTTGTAAACTGCTGCTGTCACTTGAAAACTGGAAATTTCCATCCCTCCATGGAAACAGCAGACACAGAGATGGGGCAGTACATCTGATAGATTTATACCCTACCAAATTTAGCTCAACCGTACGGTAGAGATATCAGTTAAAGGGTGTTAAAGTGAATAGGGTTAAAAAATGTACTAATAGTTCAGCTTACTTGCCCAGTTGATTAATTACATTGAAAATTATTTTTAAAAAAAATGTGCATTATGTTTAAAAATGCAAATGAGGCAGTATTTATTAAAACATGCGCAATATAATATTTCTAGCACAAAAACCTGAAAACTGGATGAAGTCAGTTTTCTCGTTTGTTTGTTTTTTTGACATATTAGAGTCAAATGTTTTTACAGAATGACTTTAGTCACTGCATAATTTTAAAAAAACTTAATAAAACAGACAGAAAACACTATATTTTTCGAATTTTGGGGGTAATAAAATGTTGCATATAATCAAGCAAATAATATACGAACAAATCCCTCTGTAAAAACCTTAAAGATATAGACAGTAGGGGTGTGCGATACTGACAATAAAACAATATCACAATATTTTCGGAGATTTTATCGATAACGAATAAAAAGACAATATTTTTCTGTGTTATTGTGCCTAAGGACTACAGTGCTGACTTATCAAACTAAAGTTTTTAATATTCTTCATATTCTGTGTGTTTCACAGCAGTGATCATTCTTTTCCTAAAAGTTTAAATTGACTTTTACCTTTTATATGCATTTTTACCTTTATAAAGCCATTTTTTTCTAAAAGTGTGCATCATCTTTTGAGTCTTACATTTAATCAGTCAATTATAATAATAACACATTTAGGCTGTTACTAAATTACACTAAATTAAATCAGTATCAACAAAATTCATCTTTGCAGAAGTTGCATATAATGTGGCATTTAGATGCATTTACATATGATAATGCAGCTATATTTTAAATTATTTGAAAAGACACTTTAAATGTGAAATTAAAACCGCCAGCAGGTGTCAGTAAGTCGCTGTTGATAAGTGAGTCATTGTGATTGAACCGAATCATTTAAATGGTTGATTCATTCAGAAATAATGCACGCAAAACAGTGCTGTGGCTGTGTTTGGAATGATTTTTGTTGCCGAAATTAAGCAAAAACAGGAAACATCCTGTCTAAAACGTAAGCGTTTTAATATTAACTTCTTATTTCTTGAACTGTTGTATAAAATCAATATCACATTTGTAGTCATGCTGATTTTTGAAGAAAAAAAGCGGCACTCTTCGTGTGATATTCTTTAACTATATGAAATGATATAAATACATTTTCTGCCCCCATATCTTGAATTCTGTATGTGTGTTTTGACAATTACACACAATTACGATATTATCGCAGATGATATATCTCACACATTGCTAGACAGCAATAAAAATGCAAGTTTGGTGTGTGTAAGTGCTACGGAAAAAATCTAATTTTGAGAAAACAGCCTTTAAAAATGTGTATTGCAATTGAAATGTATTGACACAAATAGATAAAGTGCTATAAAAAAATACTTTTTTCTTTTCAATGGTCTGAAAAAGCACTTTATGAAAAAAACAAAAAGCCAAAATTCTCAAACTTAACAGGTGCATGAAAAAATAATGTTTTTAAGTAATCTTGATTATTTTATTTGGACTTTAGAAAGCGTAAGGAGCAAGAATTAACAAAACGAGCTAAGAATTTGAGTTGATTTCCACACACTGAAAAGGGGAAAAAAAGATTTTTCAAAGTTTTAACACATAAAGATTACTGGACAACATTTTAGAAGAAAATACTATTTTGGTTTTCCTACTAATTACATTTATTACGTTTAATTACATTTAATTGAAAGTGATACTTGTTGGGGTTTTGTTAGTAATTACTAATTGCAATTTTAATTAAAAAATTGTATTTGTAATTATTTGTGAAATTTACTAGCAATTTACTATTTATGTGTGAAAATTGTTTTAAAGTACATCCTATTTTTTCAGTGTAAAACCAAAATGATAATCACTCAAAAAAAATAAAAAATAAATAAATAAATAAATAAATAATAATACTAATAATAATAACAATAATGGTCAAGCAACCAGCTTCACAATTGTTTGGATCAATTGAAAAAAATATAAAAGACAATTATTATCAGTAATATTAATGATTGCACTTACACTATTAAATAAATAAAACTTGAACTGATGTGAATAATGGTACTGTTTTGTTTTTAGAGCTGCTTTACAGATATTTACATCTTTACATATTTGATGGAATTTGCATCGTTTTTTTTTTGTGAAGCTGTATTGTATAAAGCAGTACAAAAATAAATTGAGATCGACCGATTTTATTTTATTATAGTCTATAGTATTGCATGTCTCCTAACAGACATATACGCTGCAGTCTGAGCAGACTTTTGTGACAAAAACAAATCTTTATACTTTAAGATCTGTCAGATATGACACTCGATCCCATCTAAACGCACACAGTCGCGGCTCTTTGAGAGATAATTGCAAACAAAAGCTCGTTCGGTGATTCATTTGCAAGCGGCGTGAAGCCAAACGCTGAAGCCGTCAGCAGAAGATCAATCTGTGCGGGAGAATTATTCATATCACACGGAGAAAATATGGAGAGGAAATAGATGAAATATTTTATTTCAGCATCCTCCCTGTTTTAGATTAGCCTGATTTACAGAAGCCAAACGCAGGCAGACACAGACAGAAAGACACGAGAGTCCAGCAGATGCTGCTCAAGCGCTCATAAATGACACTGAATCAGCCACATCACCAACCAACGCCGCACACTTCTGAGTCACCGAAACACACGCTAATATAAATGTCCATCTCTAGAGCAACAACCACCACTCAAACCACTATAATACGACTGTTAATCAAGGAAAGTGTTCAATTTTACATCTCAAACAATGCTGCTGGCCATAATTCTGAATGCATATTTACATTTTCAAAACACTAAACTGCTCTTACACTAGTGTCAATCAAGAAATACGCTTAATGCTACGTCGTAAAAAATTATTTTGTTGATTTTCATGTTAAATTCAATCTGTTGGCATTTCTTCGTAGTTGTTTTTTGAAACCTAAACTGCAAAAAATGCTTTTCTTACTTAGATTTTTTGTCTTGTTTCCCGGTCAAAATATCTAAAAATTCTTAAATCAAGAAGGATTTTCTAGACAAGCAAAAAGTATTGTCTTGTTTTCAGAAAAAAGTGAGTTTTTGCTTAAAACGAGCAAAATAATCTTATTTCAAGCAGAAAACATTATTTAAAGATTATTTTTCTTACCCCATTGGCAGATTATTTTGCTTGTTTCAAGCAAAAACTCTCTTAATTTAAACTTCTTTTCTCTGAAAACAAGACAAAAAAAAAGCATTTTTTGCAGTGTCCTAGCAATTTCTGAGTAAAAAAAATGTTTCTGCACTGTAGATTCATTAAATGATAAATATTATGATGCAATTCGAGACAAATGCACTTCATTTAACATTTTCACACTTGCATTCATATTTGATCGGTTCTGATTAGTTTAACACCCGCTGAGCTTCACAGAAAACTGAACGTACATTAATATTTAAAAAATTATTACTTTTATTGATTAACCTCTCAATTGTCACCCGTCCACCATTTTACGAATAAATCCTAATTTAATCATGTCAAACTATATATTGTTGGAAAGGTCTAAGACTCCTAAATAGATTTCTTTACCTTTTTTGCGCTACAAATGATGTAGGAAAAGTAACAGATGCATTTTTGACAAGAGTGCACCTCAAAAATATACTTCATAACAGGAGCTCTGACCTTTATCGCAATAAGGCTTTCTTCGTTGCCTTTTTCTCTATCACACTTTAGAAATTATACATCACTGAAAAACTTCAAATCTCAAAATTCATCCTTTGAAAACCCTTTTAAAATCAGACATTGCATTACCATGGAAAATGTACATCAAAATCATATCACAAAATGTTTTCATTCATGAATTATAAAAAAATAAGCTTGAATACTGCATCTTCATGTCTGTGTTTAAAAATGAGAGTGACAGTCCAAGGGTTAAGAACCCATTAAATTAACCAAAAGTGACAGTAAAGACATTTATAATGTTACAAAAGATTTCTATTTCAAATAAATGCCGTTCTTTTGAATTTCTATTCATCTGTGAATCCTATAAAATAAAATGAATGACAGTTTCCACAACTGTTTTCAACACTGATTATAATCATAATGTTTCCTGAGCATTAAATCAGTATATTAGAATGATTTCTGAAGGATCATGTGACACTGAAGACTGGAGTAATGATGCTGAAAATTCATCTGCGCATCACAGAAATAAATTACATTTTAACAGATATTCACATAGAAAACTTTTTTTTTAATTGTAAAAACATTTTTTCACATTTTTGGTCAAATAAACTTTGTTGGTGAACAGAAGAGACGTCTTTCAGAAACTCACAAGAGCTGGTTCAGTATACAGAAGTAAAAAATTAAAGTCTGTCCATCTGAAATCAGCCGTGACTGAGTCACAAACTACAAAGACTGCGCTCAAAGTCATGATTATCTGTAAAACACACAGTTCTCCCTGCGGACAGATGGATTTCAGCTCCTGCTTTTCCTATCAGAGCATTTCATTCATCCGCCAAACTTCACTGCACAAACAGCACTGAAAACAAGCATTTCAGCTCATCATTCTGATATCAGGACATGTATACTAACACAAAGGTGACTATGTGAAGTGTGTGTGATCAGAGCATCACTTGACCCTTGACCTTTCTAGTCAGGGGTCAGTGTTTAGGCTGCTGTTGAACTGTCAGTCCTTGCGTTTTCGACTCAATTTTGTGTTGTCAAACAGCATTTCATCACTGTTAAAGCTCATGAACGCAGACAGTCGCCTTTTTACACAGTAACATCAGTACAGCAACAAAATTTCTCCTGCTGAAGCGCAGACTAATAAACACATGCACGGACACTGCATTGTGAGCGAAAACTAAAGGAACGGAGAAGTTTGACGCCCAGAAGAACAATCATAAACCAGCAGCAAACTTCACCAGCGCAGCAGAAAACCCGTGACAAACTCACCATATGAATGTGGACGTGAATCTCTCAGCATGTCGTCGGTCGGTTTCGCGTCGGTGGCGGTAGTTTGTGCTGAAGAGGAGCGCATCAGCGGGAGAAACAGACGGAGGCTGCGTGTCAAACTCTAGCGCGCTGCCTACACGGACAACATGGCGTCACGCGCGCGCGCGCTCGCGCACTCAGTACATACTGCGTACGGATGCTCCACAGAACGGCTGTCAAATTAATTTGTTGTTATTCCTTGCTCAGTTTTATATTCATAAATGTACATTTTCAAAGAAAACTCCTTACTTTTTTATTTGCAGGAAAGATTTCGATGTGTATGTGAACTCTTTAAGAAATTCTAATAATTCTGTTGCTGTACGTGTAAATCATACAAGCTAATATAATATGCTTTGGATTATTGTATGTAACCCTCTTTGTCTTTTTTGTTTAGATTTTTGTCTTTGTAATTGTTCTTGCTGTTCCTTTACTGCATAATAATAAAAAACAACAACAACAACAACGTATCAGCGGGAGAAACAGACGGAGGCTGTGTGTCAAACTCTAGCGCGCTGCCTACACATTTTTGAAAGGGACTTTGTTTTCTAAAATGATTTATTTTTATTTTAATTGTTTATGATTTAATTAATTGATAGCTTTTCATTAAACATACAAACCCCCTGCAGTTCCTTTTACGAACCCTAGTTTGGGAAACCTTGATGTAATATAGTGTTTAATGCACTTCAAGTTGTAAATGACAAAGAATGGAACATATTTTCTCACTCTTTGCATTTTTTATATCATTATGCTACAAGATAATCCATTTTAAATCAATGTGATAAACAAGTTAAGTTAAAAGTAATCTAAAAGTAATCCAAAAGTAATCTGATTAGATTACCTATATGTAATGTAACTGATTACATTACTGACTAAAATTTTTGCCATGGAATCTGGAATCTGTACCTGATAACAATTTGCAAGTACTCTACCAGCTCTGCTTGTAAATATAAATCTTTAAATATTAATAGTCATATTATTAGACAATTAAAAAAAAAAATATTCCACAAAATCTTATACAAATAAAAGCTTTTCTTTCTGTTTTGAAAATGTTTTCTTTAGATTGTTTGACTACTCGAAAGAAAACACAGAAAAATAGAACTTAATTCATTTGTGTTTAATGAATCGGCTAAAAACACATCTTTTCCGCCTCTAAATCTACAATGTCAAAAAATGACAGTGAATTTAACAGTAAAAAACTGTAAAAATGCTACAGTAAAAACCTGTTAAATGGTTAACCGTAAAATTGACCGGTTAACCGTAAATTGACATTCCCAGAATTCCCTGTGCTACATTTTTTTTAATTGTACGTTTTTTGTTTTTTTTTAAATAACTCTTTCTTCTTAGTTTTTTCTTAGCAGGCTTGTACGTTAGGGTTGTATGTGACATCTAATGTTGTTAAATGAATGTTTATTGCATTATTTTAGTTTCATGTATGTTTTCATGATGGTGTTTAGTGTTTGTGTGAATGACCTGTGCACCTTCTATATATGTTAATATTTAAAAAGCTGCTTGTGATGGGCTTTAGTTTATCATGTGACTTTCTCACCTGGTTTTGGTGGTTATCAGTGAATTACAAAGGTATAAAACAGATTTCAGTACTTCAACAGGTTGGTACTTTACAATTATATCAGTTCAGTTGCTACCGTATTTTTTACAGTAAAATTCTGGCAACCACAGCTGCCAGTTTTCTACCGTAAATTTTACGGATTTTTTTTTAATTAATTTATTTTTTTACAATGTAGCACTCTCTATTATATTTCTATTCTTAAAAAACTCTACTCTATTATTTTTTCATCTATCTTTTTTTTGTTTGTTTCAAAAAAAGTGTTCTCTTTGTCAAAAGTGACATTAAAGACATTTATAATGTTACAAAAGATTTCTATTTCAAATAAATGCTTTTCTTTTGAACTTTCTATTCATCTGTGAATCCTATAAAATAAAACAAAAGACAGTTTCCACAAAAATATTGCACAACTGTTTTCAACACTGATTATAACCATAAATGTTTCTTGAGGAGCAAATCAGTATATCAGAATGATTTCTGAAGGATCACATGACACTGAAGACTGGAGTAATGATGCTGAAAATTCAGCTTTGATCACAGAAATATATTACATTTTAACAGATATTCACATAGAAAACAGTTTTTTAAAATTGTAAAAATATTTGACAAATTTTGCTGTATTTTTGATCAAATAAACACATCGTTGGTGAACAGAAGAGACGAGCATAAACACTATAAGCTGGCACCCTCTAAATCTAGCATGCTCTATTGTATTTCTATTTCTATTCTTAAAAATAATTCTCTACTGTATTATTTTTGTCATTTATTTTTTTTCTAAAAAAGTATTCTCTTTGTCAAAAAAACTATCTTGCTCTATTCTTTTTCTATTCTATCTGTTTTCTTTTTATTTACTATATAATAAAAAAAACTACATAAACTGCACTAAACTAATCTGAGCGTCTCAGATTAAAAGCGTCTGCTAAATAACTAAATGTAAATGTTACAATATTGCATTACTCCCTAAAAAAGTAACTAATTAGGTTACTTATTTACTTTTTATGGAAAGTAGTGCATTACATTACTTTTGCGTTACTTTTTAAATCTGGAAAGTTCTTGCTTGTCTGTTTGTAATATAAAAAGTTAGATTTTTAGCGAATGTAAAAGCCCTTTCATATCAAAAAGTGAAATGAATAAGCCTAAGGCTGAAGGACAAGTAAAAAAAAAACAAAAAGGAAAAGGAAGTTCAACACTCTTCAGCAATGAGAAACATGAAGCACAAATGTTAGTTAATCTGAAGTAAGTTTTGCTTATTAGTATGGTTGAATTGGATCAGCAAAGGTCAGCAGCAAAGACATTGGTGGTAACACTTTACAGTAAGGTTCATTAGTTAAACATTAGTTAATGTATTAGCTAACATGAACTAACCACGAGCAATACATTTGTTACTGTATTTGCTAATCTTCATTAACCTTAGTTAATGAAAATACAGTTGTTCATTGTTTATTCATGTTAGTTCACAGTGCAATAACTAATGTTAAAAAATATTGGTTAATAAAATGGGATTGAATACATACACAAATACAATACACAAAGGAAACAAAAAGCAAATGGCGTTACTTTTTTGAAATACATTTCGATTTGAATCGAATGATTCGCAAACCCCGAAATGTCCTGATCTGAATCAAATGATTCACACTCTAAAATTCGGATTTAAATCACATGATTCACGAACCTGCACTGAAGTCCTTATCTGAATCAAATGATTCGTGCTCCAAAGTTCTGATTTAAATCATAAGAATTAAATGATTTGCAAACACGCTCCTATGAATCAAATGATTTGCGATCCAAAGATTAGATTTTAAATCGAACGATTTGCGAACCCCCACTGAAGTCCCTATCTGAATCAAATGATTCGCCATTTGAAGTTTCGATCTGAATTGGACGATTCGCAAACCCCCACTGAAGTCCTGATCTGAATCAAATGATTCGTGCTCCAAAGTTTGGATTTAAATCACATGATTCACGAACCTGCACTGAAGTCCCTATCTGAATCAAATGATTCTCGATCCAAAGTTCTGATTTAAATCATAAGAATTAAATGATTTGCAAACACGCTCCTATGAATCAAATGATTTGCGATCCAAAAATTAGATTTTAAATTGAACAATTCGCGAACCCCCACTGAAGTCCCTATCTGAATCAAATGATTCGCCATTCGAAGTTTCGATTTGAATCGAATGATTCGGAAACCCCGAAAAGTCTTGATCTGAATCAAATGATTTGCGATCTGAAGTTCCGATTTGAATCAAATGAATTAAATGATTTACAAACCCGCTCCAATGAATCAAATGATCACTAATCATTTGATTCAGATCGGAATTCAGAGCAGGTGCGGACCTGCTCTGAATTCAAACACTAATCAAATGATTAGTGATCCATGCTCCAAAGTTACGATCTAAATCAAATGATTCCCGTGCTTTGAAGTCCTGATCTGAATCAAATGATTCACGATACGCGGTCACGAACAGTGAATCATTTTGCAACACAATGGTTTAAGTGATTCAGAGTTTTGAAAGCTCTGTTTCATCCATTACTACATGCTTTTTAAAATCATTTTAAGCGATGTCGAAATTCAACAGCTAACTAGTGGAAAAACTCCATTAATATGATGAGCTGCAGCTCAAAAAACATGTTAGAAACGTGCATTATGATGGAGTTTGTAGCTTAATTCACTTCTAAAACAGTTTGAGCAGTTTTGGTTGAACCAATTATTTAAGGTGTGTAAATCAATATTTCTATTTTCTTTATTTTAATTTTTAGTTAATATATTTTTAAAAAATCAAAGTTACCAACTCATTGAATTATATTGCTAATTTCAGCATGATCGCTTTAAACGAAACCGTGCAAAATGTATGATATCGTGGCCAATCTAAAATAAAATTACAACATGCTGCAAGACAATAAGTTTTGTTTAGTGATGAATTGCTGAAGTGAGTTTATGAGTGTACAGCAGCAGTGTGTGTGTGTGTGTGTGTGTGTGTGTGTGTGTGTGTGTGTGTGTGTGTGTGTGTTTGGGGTCAGTTTATGGCTCTTGTGTCGAGGGTGTAGCTCCCAGCGCTGTTTTCAATGAAAGCGCAGTTATTTTAGCTCCAGACATGTTTACATTTCTGTGGTCGAGTCTCTAACTTTCCTCTTTCCCTCTTTTTTCTGCTTCTCTCATTTCAGAGTCCCTAAAGTACCAGACATTCCTGCAGTCTGCCAAAAAAACACAGAGACGCGGCGAGAGAGGAGAAATAATATAGAAGAGCGAGAGACACAGAGACACAGAGAGAGAGAGAGAGGGCCTCATCTGTCTGTCTGTCTGTCTGGATTGATGGCTCTCATTAACTCTGATCTCTCTCTCTCACTGTGAATGAAAGTCTCTGTTGTTCTTTCACACAAATCTCTTTATTTTGGGTTTGATGAAGATGTGAATCTCTCATATTTCAGACATTATGAATGTGACACAGATCAGATTCAGTCATATAAGCTGTCTATCTATCTATCTATCTGAGGTGTATTCATGTTGATTGTGTGTTGTGATCTCTCTCTATGCTGTAAGCATGTGTGTGTTTACAGATTCAGACACAAACATTCAATCATCTTCATGCTGAAGGTGTCTGTGGAGATCTCAAAGATTTCTGTATCTGGAACAGTAAATATAGTACAAACAAACACATACACACTTGTGTCTGTCAGACCTGTAGCTACTGGTGTGTGTGTGTGTGTGTGTGTGTGTGTGTGTGTGTGTGTGTGTGTGTGTGAGAGAGAGAGAGAGAGAGAGAGAGAGCGACTGTGTGTGTGTGTGTGTGTGTGTGTGTGTGTGAGAGAGAGAGAGAGAGAGCGACTGTGTGTGTGTGTGTGTGTGTGTGTGTGTGAGAGAGAGAGAGAGAGAGAGAGAGCGACTGTGTGTGTGTGTGTGTGTGTGTGTGTGTGTGTGTGTGTGTGAGAGAGAGAGAGAGAGAGAGAGAGAGAGAGAGAGAGCGACTGTGTGTGTGTGTGTGTGTGTGTGTGTGTGTGAGAGAGAGAGAGAGAGAGAGAGAGAGACTGTGTGTGTGTGTGTGTGTGTGTGTGTGTGTGTGTGTGTGTGAGAGAGAGAGAGAGAGAGCGACTGTGTGTGTGTGTGTGTGTGTGTGTGTGTGAGAGAGAGAGAGAGAGAGAGAGAGCGACTGTGTGTGTGTGTGTGTGTGTGTGTGTGTGTGTGTGAGAGAGAGAGAGAGAGAGAGAGAGAGACTGTGTGTGTGTGTGTGTGTGTGTGTGTGTGTGTGTGTGTGTGAGAGAGAGAGAGAGAGAGAGAGAGAGAGCGACTGTGTGTGTGTGTGTGTGTGTGTGTGTGTGTGAGAGAGAGAGAGAGAGAGAGAGAGAGACTGTGTGTGTGTGTGTGTGTGTGTGTAAAGGCACAGAAAAGAGCAACGTAGAGTCTAGACGGTGCAGATTGGACTAAAGTCTGGAAGCCATTGAGCTGCTTCTGTGTGTGTGTGTGTGTGTGTGTGTGTGTGTGTGTGTGTGTGTGTGTGTGTGTGCGCGCGCACGTGTGTGCACCTACTTGACAAATTTGTAGCCAAAAGTGAGCTAAATCAGCTAAAATCCCCTAAAATCTCTCTTTGGGGACATCATCATATGTAAAACTTGCATGAAAATTAAGTAAATAAAGCATTTTTGAAATTGTAAAAATGCTAATTGTTTTATAATAGGGATAGAGTGCAACATGTACAACTATCTGTATATAAAAACAACAGAAGCCTATGCAATGCCCCAGTTTAGATAGCTATGTAAATGTGTGTGTGTATCTGTGTGTTTACCTACTTAACCATATTTTGGAGACAAATTTATCCCTAAAAAGTGAGCAAAACCTGAAAAAAAATCTCCAAAAACTTTAGTTTGGGGATGTCCTCATTTATAAAACTTGTATAAAAATAAACAGGTTAGAACATAATTATCAAGTATAATTATAATTATTATCTGTAAATAAAAACAATAGACGTCTATGTAATGTCCCCATTTAGATAGCTAAGTGAATGTGTGTGTGTGTGTGTGTGTGAGGCCTCTGGTAAAGTTTCACATTTCACTGCCTAATTACACATGAGAACAGTCACATTATATCTTGAGTGTTTCAGTAAGTGTGTGAATACACGTCTGTTCACAAACACACCCTCCATATATCACACTCATCCTTCTGCTTTCACAGTTTCTCTTCAACACTAAAGACAAATGATTTGTTTACTTCTAGAGCACAAATTTACAGATATACTCACCCTCTTGTCATCCAAGTTGTTCTGGTCTTTCTTTCTTCAGTTGTAAGGAAATTATGTTTTTCCTGGAAAACATTTCAGGAATGTTCTCCATATAGTGGACTTCAATGGTGCCCGCGAGTTTGAACTTACAAAATGCAGTTTAAACGCAGCTTCAATGGACTCTAAACAATCCCAGCCGAGGAAGAAGGGTCTTATATAGCAAAATGATCAAATTACCATTTATACACTTTCTTTATAACCTCAAATGCAGGTCTTGTCTAGCTCTGCGATGCGCATGTGTACTCTGTGCACTCCGGTTCAAGACAGTTAGAGTATGTTGAAA
This sequence comes from Cirrhinus molitorella, assembly GCA_033026305.1. Taxonomy (NCBI): domain Eukaryota; kingdom Metazoa; phylum Chordata; class Actinopteri; order Cypriniformes; family Cyprinidae; genus Cirrhinus; species Cirrhinus molitorella. The sequence goes on from CM065139.1 coordinate 807,798, forward strand.
AACTCCCACACTGAAAAAAACAGTAAGTAAATTTACTTAATTTTTATTTGCAAGTTTTTGCATGCACATTTTGCATGCAAGTAAAATTTAAGTATGGAATTAAGTAAGTAAAGTTAGCAAAAGAAATAAGCAAATTTAACATGTACAGTTAAAGTTTGATGAGTAATTTCTACTTAATTATTTAAAGTTTACCTTGCAGTCCTCAAGTACAATTCACTCAGCCACAGTTCGTAAAACTTTACTCAAACGTAATACACTCTTAAAAATAAAGGTGCTTTAAAAGATTCTTCACAGCGATGTTCTGCAAAGAAGCATTCAGTCAAAGGTTCTTTAAAGAACCATCTCTTTCTGATTTTTTTATAATCTGAAGAACTTTTTTTGCCACAAAGAACCTTTTGTGAAACAGAAAGGTTCTTCAGATGTTAAAGTTTCTTTATGAAACCATTTAAACAAAAAAGGTTCTTCTATGGCATCATGAAGCACCTTTATTTTTAAGAGTGTAGCGCTGAAAAAATGCCATTAAAAGCATGTGGTTTACTTACAAACAAGTAAGCAAATAGACAGCTGCTTATTATTTTTAAGTATATTTGTTGACTCAGTATAGTTATGAATAGAAACAATCAGCGAATTGTTTTTGAGTATAAATGGGTCATTCTGAGTAGTAAATGAACTCTAAATGTTACAAAAAAGCGAGTAACTTAAACTAATAACAAAAGCAACCATAAAACATTATAAATACATTGCGAAAACAGCAAAAAAGTAACCTTTTTAATTATTTGTGCCTAAGTGCATGATGGAAACAAAGGGATCATGACTTTGATAGTTACTTAATCTTTATCAGTGCATCTCATTTTCTCTCCCAACTTCAAAATCATCCTACATCGCTGCAGAAGTGAACGTGCAAAGAAGGTCGGGATCATTTAGAGTCCTCTGAAGCTGCATTTAAACTGCATTTTGTAAGTTCAAAGTCGCGGGCACCATAGAAGTCCACTATTCCTGAAATGTTTTCTTTAAAAAACATAATTTCTTTACAACTGAAGAAAGAAAGACACAAACATTTTGGATGGCAAGGGTAGTGCATTATGTGTACATTTTTGTTCTGGAAGTGAACCAATCCTTTAAAGGCGTTTAAACAGTTTTTGCCTATTGCTTACACACTTTTTGCAGAATTTGGCTCATTGTTTCAAAACTCTGCACACAAGTCAGTCAACAACTCACATCTATGCCAAAATGAAACACTGCAATCAAAACTTCTAAAAATGAAATTCTTGCAACAAAAGCATACACAAAAGCACCATTTGAATTATTCATATCAACAGCAACGCACTGATGGTCTTTATATAAAACACTGCAGTCTTTGTGTTTCTATGTTTATTGTCATTTGCTCAGACTTACTCTTCTGTAAAACTCAAAAGTAGAATTTCTGTTTTTGCAAAAAACAAACATTCAAAATTGAATCACAAATCATCAACTTTAGCAATGAAACAAAAACACAGTTTTTGCCTATTGCTTACACACTTTTTGCAGATTTTGGCTCATTATGTCAAAACTCTACACACAAGTCAATCAGACATAGCACTTGGAGATGAACAACTCACATCTATGCCAAAATGAAACACTGCAATCAAAACTTAACACTCCTTTCTAAAAATGAAATTCTTGCAACAAAACCATACACCACCATTTGAATGGGCTTTATATAAAACACTGCTGTCTTTGTGTTTCTATTTTTATTGTCATTTGCTCAGACTTACTCTTCTGTAAAACTCAAAAGTAGAATTTCTGCAAAGAGTTTTTGCAAAAAAAAAAAAACATTCAAAATTGAATCACAAATCATCAAATTTAGCAACGAAACAACAATAAAAAAACAATTACTGGATAAATTGCTATTGGAGGAAAAACATATACTTGTTTTGTGTGTGCGCGTGTGCGTTTGTGTGTGCGCATGTGTGTGCGTGTGTGTGTGTGTGTGTGTCCACCCTTGGATTGATTCCACCTCAAAGTTCTCAAAATGGCTCACCTGAGGCCTATTTGCAGTACTAAGGCTCGGACCGATTGTTGTTCTGTTTTCTGTGCAAGTGTTTTCAGGTGTGTATGTAAGTGCCTACAGTTGCCAGATGACTTTTGCTTTCCCAATGATAGCAGGTGATTTCGTTTTTTAACAAAGTGTCTAATGTAAGAAAACGTGTGCAGTGTTTCGCAATAAGTGTGTTACAGAATTGTAAACAAACTGCAAAGTTGACAATGTGTTTAAGCTTAACACTGTGTTTAAGGTATGCTACAAGAAGTTTAGGTATTGAGGCTTTGGTTTGAGTGTGTAAGCAATGGGCAAAAACTGTAATACACCAGAGAGCTGCAGTGTCTTAATCTCCTCCAGCAGGGGGCGCCACAGACACACGGATGATTCTGATCTGCAGCAGCTCTCATGACTCTCAGAATCACTCGGTGATGCTCAGAAATATGGCTGACAGAACCAAAACAACAAAACCACCCGAGAACAGCTCAGCACACAGCTCCAGCAGAATCCCGAGTTTCTATCTCTCTCCTTGACCTCCTCAGGCGTTATGAATGTGAATATGACCAGCGAGCAAACATTCAGTGTCCATGGTTACCAGCGATTCTGCTCATCATAACAACTCTCACATTCAGACTTTATGTTTGGCGAGAGTGAGAAAAGGTCACTTTGGTGTGTGTGTGTGTGTGTGTGTGTGTGTGTGTGTGTGTGTGTGTGTGCACCTGGTATTTATCACGTTATGGGGACCAAATGTAAGCTTCCTATGAGGAAACAGACTTATAAATCATACAGAATGAGTTTTTTAAAAGTAAAAGTATGCACAGTCTCCTGTGAGTGCTACGTTTAAGTGTAGTGTAGGTGTAGGGTGATAGAAAATATGGTTTGTACAGTATAAAAACCATTATGTCTGTGGAATGTCCCCATAAATCATGCAAACACATATAAGTGTTTTCACACACACACACACACACACACACACACACACACACACACACACCACTGTCACGGACATGAGACGAAGGCCACAGGTTGCTAAGCAACAGTCAATGTGATATGAAAGCAGGACAGAGTGTGAGAAGTTGATCTTCAGATCGAACGAGATGCAGACAAACACAAATTCAGATATTCGTATGAAGACAGAAAACACTGCAGAATCATGGTAAAGGAGTCTATTTCACATAAAGCAGCCTCTAAAACTGGGAAACCAAACAGCTTTATGCAGCTGATGACAGACATTTAGCAAACTGCACAACACAAGACTTCGAGAACTTTGGAGGGAAGCTTATTTACTTGATATTCCCTTCATATTCTTTTAAACCGAAGTCAGTTAATGATATTTTAGACATTTTTGTCTTTCTGAGATCTACTCAGTTATTGCCTGTAAGTGACTAATATACTGTATGCGTTTGCATGTCCACATTTTTACATGTGAAGTCACAAAGTCAACCTCTGTCAATTTATGTTTATGAAATATTCATATATTCAGACAGATTTCGATAACTGAATCATTTTGCACAGTTTCACTGAGAATCAACTCATCAGCAAGCCATGTTCACTATACTGTCTAAACTGTAAACTTCAAATCTGGTGTGAACAAGAAACTAACTCACTTCCTGTACAGGAAAATGTACAAAAAATGGGGTAAAATATTTGTTCTACCAATATATTTTTTGGGGCATTTTTAGTATGTTTTTGAAAATATATTTAAAAAATATAATCAGGGTTATTGCATTTAACTAAAACTATTAAAAACTATAATAGTATCTCAACACTAGAACAACACTGAATGTTACACATTTGAAGAAACAAAAACATTTTCTAATATATTTTTAATATATTTTAAAATGTCCAAAAATTGGGTAAAAAAATGTGTTCAAATATATTTTCTACCCTAATATTTTTGGCCATTTGTAGCATATTTTTGAAAATATATTTAAAAAATATAATCAGGGTTTAACTATATATATATATATATAGTTAAACCCTGTATATATATATATATATATATATATATATATATATATATATATACATACATATACATATATACAAACCTAAATAAATAACTTTATTTTACTCTTTGCTAGTTTCCAAGGCAATATTTCTCATTCTTATTACATTTACATTGATGAGCTAAAATAACTAAAAAAAAAGCTAAAAAACTAAAATAACTAAAAAAACTGAAATAAAAACAATTAACTATATATAAACTATATATAGACAAAGAAAGTACTAAAAAAGCCTTAAAAAAAAACAACAAAATTACACAACTGCACTGCAAAATGTCTTGTTTTCAGCCAAAATATGTAAAAATTCTTAAATCAAGAAAGATTTTCTAGACAAGCAAAAAAATATTGTCTAGTTTTCAGAAAAAAATAAGTTAAAATTAAGAGTTTTTGCTTAAAACAAGCAAAATAATCTGCCAATGGGGTAAGCAATATAATCTAAAACTCACTTTATTATGACTTATTTTTTCTGAAAAAAAAAAAAATTTTTGCTTGTCTAGAAAATCCTTCTTGATTTAAGAATTTTTACATATTTTGGCTGAAATTAAGACAAAAACCTAAGTAAGAAAAGCATTTTTTTTTGCAGCGAAATACATTTTGAAATATATTTTGGTATATGAAGGTTGAAATTAATTATATTTTCAATTTCAAAAATATATTTCATATTTCATTATATTTCATTTTTCTTTTATGCCAAAAACAATTTGTTCATCCATGAAGATATTTGGTACATTCCCTATCGTAAATATATCAAAACTTAATTTTTGATTAGTAATATGCATTGCTAAGAACTTCATTTGGACAACTTTAAAGGTGATTTTCTCAATATTTAGATTTTTTGCACCCTCAGATTGCAGATTTTCAACTATTTATATTATCGTTATTTATATTTATATTATATTATTATATTTTAGTCAAAATTCTTGATTTTTCTTTTATGCCAAAAACCATTAGGATATTAAGTAAAGATCATGTTCCATGAAGATATTTTGTACATTTCCTACCGTAAATATATCAAAACAATTTTGATAACTAATATGCATTGCTAAGAACTTCATCTGGACAACTTTAAAGGCAATTTTCTCAGTTTTTTTTTTTTTTTTTTGCACTCTTTTTCAAATTGTTGTATCTCAACCAAATCATAACAAACCATACATCAATTATATTTTAACATTAATTATATTTTCAATTTCAAAAATATATTTCATTGGGCTTCACTTTAGCATATATTTTAAATATATTTGGTCAAAGGAAAACACATACATATACATATATTAGAACTGAGCCAACACAGTTAAGAAAAACTGTAAACTTAAGGTAAGTTTTAATAAATCACACCACTTTGAGTTTGGCCCAGTTTAGCCGAAGCTCATGGTACATCATTCTCTTCAAACAAAAGTGTTGTTATGAGTCATAAAGACAGCAAACACCTCCCTGCCGCTCAGATACTGCTGATATCTTTAACTCGTGCATGTCATGTATTAACTGTGTGTTTGTGCTGGACGAGCATCAGCCTGACAGAGAAGCTGCTGATCTGCGGTGGAGACAATAGTGAGGAGATGTGCTGCGATCACACTGAATAATTAGTGCGTGTGGGAGGAAACTGCCAATCATCGCTGTATAGTCCAAGGTGTGATACCTGCTGTTACGCCATTACAAACACTCAATGAACAACAGCGGCATTCACTTACACACAACCTGTTTGTCCTGTCTCTATATATGCAAATCAGCAGAGGAAGGCATCTATAATGTGCATGATGGTTTTAATTACGAGAGGCATTTTGTAGCTTGAGTTTGTCGTTGGCTCGGGTTTCATCATTGGCTCTCTCTAAAAATTATTGTATTAATTTGATGTTTTTAAACACCACTTTTAATCATATTAAAGGTTGCATAAATGAAAGTTATCATTGTTGTTGCTGTAATACCCAAATGAATCGAGCGCATGACTCACCAGCTGGCCCGTACTGTTTATGAATTCTAATAACCATGCCTTATCATGGCTTAGTAAACTTACCAAGTATGTTATGAAATAGTACTTTAATGTTATTATTCTAATATGTGACCCTGGATCACAAACCCAGTCATAAAGGTCAATTTTGTTCAGTTGAGCTGTATACACATCATTGATGTATGGTTTGTTATGACAGGACAATATTTGGCTGAGATACAACTATTTGAAAATCTACAATCTGAGGGTGCAAAAAAATTAAAATATGGAGAAAATCACCTTTAAAGTTGTCCAAATGAAGTTCTTAGCAATGCATATTACCAATCAAAAATTAAGTTTTGATATATTTATGATAGGAAATGTACCAAATATCTTCATGGATGAATTAATTATTTTTGCCATAAAAGGTACATTCCCTATCGTAAATATATTAAAACTTAATTTTTGATTAGTAATATGCATTGCTAAGAACTTCATTTGGACAACTTTAAAGGTGATTTTCTCAGTATTTAGATTTTTTGCACCCTCAGATTGCAGATTTTCAAATATTTATATTATAGTTATTTATATTTATATTATATTATATTTTAGTCAAAATTAGGATCATTAGGATATTAAGTAAAAATCATGTTCCATGAAGATATTTTGTACATTTCCTACTGTAAATAAATCAAAATGTAATTTTTGATTAGTAATATGCATTGCTAAGAACTTCATTTGGACAACTTTAAAGGCAATTTTCTCAATATTTTATTATTTTATTTATTTATTTTTTTTGCACCCTCAGATTCCAGATTTTCAAATAGTTGTATCTCAACCAAATCATAACAAACCATACATCAATGGAAAGCTTATTTATTCAACTTTCAGTTGATGTATAAATCTCAATTTCGAAAAATTGGTTTTGTGGTCCAGGGTCACAAATACGTAGTCTGTCATGGTTTACAGTACATATCCACCTTATTTCGCAAATTTCTTTGTGAATGTGCGAGACTTCCGGTTCATTACTCGCTATCGCTAAATAACTAGATGAACTACAAAGTGAAGTGAAAATTGTGCGCGCCGCTCTTACGTTAAAAACAATCCCGCGCTTTTCAAAATAAAAGCTCTACATAATGTGATTTTACTGTTGTTGTCAAATAAAGTTAGTATTAAGTACTTCATTTTCTGATTTATAATTATAGTAATATATTTCTTTAATGTTTAATTTAATAATAATAATTGTAATTCGTTACATTTTTCTTATTAAAGGCGGGGTACAATGGTGTTTAGTAGAGTTGTTTACAGTGTTAAAGAGTTGGATTCTCATGCTAAACATGGCCAAAGTTCAAAAAATTATTTGTAAGTACAACTGCATTAGATTTCTGTCTTTTGTTGGAAATCAGCATGACTCTATACTTTTTTGGAAATATTAAAAACTAAAGACATGATAAAACTAAAGACTATTTTGGAAATATTAAGGATGCTGTACTACTCTATAGGTACTCAAGATTAACATGAGATTAGTTGAAGCTGTGTATGTTATGTACCCTTTAAAATACATTAAATTGCAATTGTAACTCAGTCATTCTTGAGAAGTGGGACAAAACATGTCCAACAATTATAACTGCTATTAGTTTTAAAAAGAAAAATATTTTCAAACTGTAAATGTTATGGGGATTAATAACACAATTACCCCCTTCAGTTTAATTTTATCATTATTATGTGAAATCTATGACACTTTTAGTCTTCTCACTACATCTAAAACCGTGTGTCCATAGAGAAGGGTTCATTCATTCATATGCTATAAAATTAATATATATATATTTTTTAATGATGAAAAAGAGCTTGTTTTATCAAAAACACTTGATAATATCTCATATCAAAGCAAGGTTGTTTTTCAATGACACATGCATGTTTAATAAGGTTTTGAAATTGTGTCCTCACTTTTCGTCAGATATTAATTAAAATCTACTAAAATCAGGAAATATGATGGACAGCTGTCACTCTAAGAACCCCCTTGCCACAGTGCTCCTCTGCAGAGTACATCAGTGTCAGACAAGCTGCACTAAGTTTTATAGTTTTAGAATATTTTAAATTCTAATGTTAATACTTCACAACTGTTTCACAACCATGATGTGTTAACACCATCTTCCAATTTCTGAGGAAATTATTTGAAATATTTAGGTCATTTTATTCTCTTGAAGCAGGTTCCATTAGCCTCTAGCAGAAAAAACAAACTACATGAACTTTATTTGTTTTGTGAAAGAAATGCAAATTTGTCAACACCGTCAGATAAGATTTTGTGTTCCAATGATATATCAAACTACTTAAATGTGACTCTTGAATAGAAGCGTTATAAACAATAACATACTCACTGTTTGGTGTGTTTGCTTTAATACAGTAATTGATTGATTCAATGCATTTGATAGTTAAAATGACTACAAATTCAGGTTTTGGTGACCACCGTCAGATGAATATTTTGATAATATTTCATTATGATATGTTATATTTGTTGTTGAACTGTTGGTCACATGTGAAAGTGAAATTTGTCTGCTAACTTGAGAATGTGTTTTGAAATGTTAAACACATCTAGAATGCTGTTAAAGATCAAATTATATTACACAGTCCAAGTTAAAAGCACATTTTGTTAAAAAAAAAAAAAAAAAGAGAAAAGTTGGGAGGTTGTATCAGTAGCTTAGTACATGCAAGATACATAAATGTGACCCTGGACCACAAAACCAGTCATAAGGGTCAATTTTTTGAAACTGAGATGTATACATAATCTGAAAGCTGAATAAATAAGCTTTCCATTGATGTATGGTTTGTTATGATATGACAATATATGCTCGAGATACAACTATTTGAAAATCTAAAATCTGAGGGTGCAAAAAATCAAAATATTCAGAAAATCATCTTTAAAGTTGTCCAAATGAAGTTCTTAGCAATGCATACTTTTCAAAAATTACGTTTTTATATATTTACTGTAGGAAATTTACAAAATATCTTCATGAAACATGATCTTTAATTAATAACCTAATGCTTTTTGGCATAAAAGACAAATCTATAATGTGTTTTTGTCTATTGCTACAAATATACCCCATCGACTTATGTCTGGTTTTGTGCTCCAGGGTCACAAATGTGGTTTCATTTGTCTGAGTACATGCATAGCTTTGTTTTTTTGTTTTATCAATTTTGCACCCTGTTTTGTCCCACTTCTCAAGAATGACTGAACTATTTTGATCAGATCGCAGTTAGATTAGTTTCCTCAATTCGTTCCGTCTGTTTAAATGAAATCACGTACATAGTTTCATGGCAGTAAATTTCAGGTGTGGCAGAAAGTTCATGTTGGACCTTGGATTCAGTATAAGTGGATTGGCTGCTGTGAGCGCGCATTGGCCCCTCCCATGGCCATCATCAGCCGTGCGCGCGCGCGCTCCACTCGTTCATAAGGGCTCGCTCATAAACTCGCGCGCACAGACGAGACTCAACCTAAACGCGCTAACTAACCCATCTAACACATATAGGAACACATAACTGACCAGCTGGGAATATCAGAGGATCGATCGATCGATCGATATATCAGGACTGTAAAGCAAATCGATCAGAGGAATAAAACAAACCGCAGCGCGTTCACGTCGGATCTAATATAGTCCAAGCATTTCTGCGAGATTCAACAGGTTAGTAGAGATAAACCAGTATCAGCCATATTATATTGATTTTAGTTTTTTCTAGCCTATTTATTATTGATTCTATTCTGTGTATTCATCTTACAGCTCTGCAGCTGTCAGATGAACATTTATAATTTAGATTTAGATCATGTACATCAGTGTTATATAATGTATATCAGAATTGAATCACATTCTCTACCGCTCGATCATCACTGACTCACGAGTAATGAATCACATTCACGTTTGACTCAAAGAAAACTTTATATGCACTGATTCACTTATGATCAGACATCTACATTTATTAATAGTAAACAGTGGATGTTGCTTGGATGTACTTGTGTATTATTATTATTATTATTATTATTATTATTATTATTATTGTTATTATTATTATTATTATTATTATTGTTATTATTAAGTAATTGATTAATAAATATTTTCTTGTCTCAGGTCACAATGTGTAACATGGAGCCTCTTTTACCTGGATTCAGGAACACACTAAAGGTGAGAGCAGTGTGTGTGTGTGTGTGTGTGTGTGTGTGTGTGTGTGTGCAAATTTGATGATACACACCCAGATGTGATTGCTGTATACACACATCTGTGTGTGTCTGTGTCTATGTGTGAATAAACAGACAGTGGAGCGATTAGATCAGGGCCGGGTCTGTGCTGCGCTCTGATTGGCCGAGAGGAGCGCCGCTGTAGAGTCATTGGAGGTCAGCTGGGGTTCGCCCACGCTGGCACGGAACAGGAAAGCCATATACGGTCATGCGCTCCCATTGGCAGAGCAGATCTTGAGTGATGATGTCATGCGTGAGGCGTGTCCTCTGGGTTTTCCTGCTTGTGCTTTTTTTATTTTTCCGTTTTACTAAACTTTCAAATAACAAACAGGCATTGTCATATCCCAGTGTTAAAGGCATTTAACACTACATCCAAGCAGCATATAATAAACTAAATAATACGAAAAATGAATAAATAAATACAATCCATATATGTTGAGAATTTTAAGGCACTTTTTGTTTTCAAATGTTTTATGGATTTAAATAAAATTTTTAAATACTGTGAAACATGGAGAAACTTTAACAAATCTACATTTGTGTATATAAAACGTTGCTACAATCAACATGTTATTGCACAAAAATTCAATTTCTTTGTTTTGCATGAAGATACCAAATTTAACAATGTGATAGTCAAAGGCAGGTATTAGATTTTTCGTCTTCAACCACTCATGCAATCTGTCCCAAAAGGATTTAACAACAGAACAACTGTAGAAAAGATGTCAAACAAAAAGTACATTCATTAGTGTCCAAAGTAAATCTCATTCTAAGAAAATCGTTGCATGAGTAAACATCATTGATTGTTTTGAAGTCTACTTCTTTCGTTTTACGTAGCAAGGGAAATGATAAGTATCTAGTATCTAACTTTAATAGCATCAGCTTTTGAAAACCTCCAAGATAAAACCTTTCTTTTAACAGGAAGAGGAAAATATTCTTTTGTAATTAGTGATCTCAAAGCTTTGTTGTTATGTAACATCCAAGAATTTATAATTGTCACTAAACAAATCAACCAATGTTGGTATTACAGAAGAATACTGTACTGTAGCCGGTTTCATCACAGTGTAATATCATGCAAGTCTTTAAGGCTTCTCGTGTTTTCTTTGTGTCAGCGTCAGGTGGCGTTCGAGATGTTCGAGGACCCCATGTCTCTGTTCTCTGGGTTTTTTCCGGTCGAGGAGGAGCAGGCCGCTCAGGAGGTCCCGTCCGGTCTGGACTGTTTCTCTCAAGGTAAATAAAACCAGCCGAACCCCGACACGCACTATTGCCCCTCATTAATGTTGTAGTCAAGACCACCTAAACCGAGACCAAGTCGAGACCGAGATCAGAGTATGCTGAAACCAAGACAAGACAAAGAATTTAAGGGTTAAAAAATAAGAAGTCATTGCCGTGCTGAATTTTATTATTTATTGTGTTATAGGAAGTTTCATTTTAAATTGGCAAACAAATACATGTCCAAGCTAAAAACAACTTAACCATCTTTATTCAACACTTATTGTCTGTTTTATCATAAGACTAACATATTGCTATTTTGCTGTAAGAAAAAAAGCAAAACATTCAAAATTTAAAATGTAGAAAATTGTAAACACCCAAGATATACGCTGGGTGTCAAATGTTTAGAATAATTACGATTTTTTTAGTGTTTTTGAATGTTTCTTTTGCTCAACAGAACAGCATTTATTCAATAAAAATACAGTAAGACATTTTACTAAATGTCTTTTTTTTTTACTAAATACTAATTAGTTTCCCCAAATTGCTTTACATTATCTTCATTTTTGTCAAATTGTTATGTAATTAAATTAAGTAACAGCAAAATGAATCTTTGCACTGCAGGGTAGCACAGAGGTTGCATCTGAATTGATTCAACAGATTCATTCAGAGCAGCTTGATATGGATTTCTTTAAATCTATTTTCATTGCAGAAATAAAAGTTGTATTTAAAATTCTGTATAAATAGAGTAGCTTAATATTACTTCTTGTTTATTGAATGCTAGTATAAATATAATGTGCACATATTTATGAAAACTGCTCTCTTTCTTTTGTATTGCTTGATTATGATGTAACATTATATAAATATGATCACATACAAGCACAACAGTAGATTAACAATAGAAATCGGTATAGAAATATGTTCTTTAGCCTATTGCATTTGTAAGATTTAGATCCAATCTCATGATGTTCACAAAGACAGTGCACTTGCAATTTAGTGACATCCATACAGTTATGGTCTTGACTGGACTTGAAGTAAAATCCCGAGTCCTCTTAATCTGAGAGTCCAAATGCATCAAAACATCAAAAAATGGTCTTAAGACTGGTCTCAAGTACTATAACACTACCCTCACACTGCCGTATGTAAGCTCACACAGATCTCACATGTGCAACAGATGCTGGGGTGTGTTCGGTTCCCCTGCTGACGCCCTGCAGTAAAGCTGTGGTCAGTCAGGCGCTGAAGGACAGCTTTAACGGCTTCTCCAAGGTCCAGCGCGTCTGCGGCATCTCCAACAGTGAGTCTTCACCACTTTAGTCGCCGCTCTCGTGTTTGTTTTGAGGACGGACGTGTTCGTTAACGCCCTTTGTGTCCCGCAGATCCGCGCAAGTGGACCAAGCAGCACGTCTTGCAGTGGCTGTACTGGGCGTCCGGAGAGTTCAGTCTGACCAACATCAACTTCTTCAAGTTTGACATGAGCGGGCAGGAGCTGTGCGACCTGGGAAAGGACGGGTTCCTGGATCTGGCTCCGGACTTTGTGGGTGATATCCTGTGGGAGCATCTGGAGCAGATGATGAGAGGTAACGGAGGATTCTGCTCTCACACTTTCATTGGTGAGCCATGCACAAGCTCAGATGTTTGATTCGATGTGTTTTCTCTCAGCCTGTCAGGAGGATGAAGAGGCCAAAGTCTTGAGTCGACCGTCTGAGTGCAGCTGGACGAGCAGCAGCTCTGGCAGTAAGTCTTTTATATTTGCTTTACATCTATTCTTAAGAGAACCTTATATTCACCTGTGTATCGTCTTAAAGGATTGGTTCACTTCCAGAACAAAAATTTACAGATAATTTACGCATCCAAGATGTTCATTTTTGCCTTTCTTCAGTCATAAATAAATTGTTTTTTGAGGAAAACATTTCAGGAATGTTCTCCATATAGTGGGCTTCAGTGGTGTCTGTGAGTTTGAACTTACAAAAAACTGCTTCAAAGGGCTCTAGACAGTCCCAGCTGAGGAATAAGGGTCCTATCTAGCAAAACGCTTGGTTATTTTGTAAAAAATGTACAATTTATACCCCCTTTTTTACCTTAAATGCTGGTCTTGTCTAGCTCTGCAATGTGCATGTGTACTCTGTTAGTAGGGCCCTATGAAATCTGTTTATTTTTTCCCAAATTCCATTTATTTTATTTTTCCAAATTCTGTTTTATTTTTTAAAGACTCCTTTTTAATGGCTAAATAACATGTTATTAATCAAAAAGCATGTCTAATTAATTAAAATCATGAAACTTAAACAATTTAACATCAGTTTATTAAAAGTTTAACAAAAATTAAGTTTAGGGCCCTATGAAATGTTTTATTGTTACCAACTTCTGTGTTCTAGCATGTCTAATTATTTGATTGCATAACAAATTGACAATAGCCTTGTGAAAAGTGTATTTTTCACAGAAATTCTGTCATGCATTTATATTTTTCTGGTTATAAAATGAAGGCATAAAGCATTAATTTAATTTATATTTTAATTAATTAAAAAAAAAATTGATTTAGTCTTAAGAAAAGTTTGTTTTTCAAGGCACTTTGTGAATTTTCGTACTCCGTACATAAAAGTGTACAACTCTGACAAAATCTAAATTGTTGATGATTTTATATTTCATAATAGTGATTTTTATCATTTCAAAATATAGAGCAAAAAGTAGAAAGTAATGACTAATAAGCCATCAAGTCCTCCTTTGCTGCAGTCTGCTGGTTATAATGGTGCTTTTATGTATGTATTTAATTTTACACAAGGTATATTTGGTCACCCCACTAAAAATAGTATTTGAATTGGATCATTTCACTTTAAAGTGATGGAAATTGGAAAATTGGAAAGTGATGAATTTCTGTCAAAAGAGAAAATGTGAGTTTTTAGACATACCCTAACTGTCTTGAACAGGAGTACACATGTGCATCACAGAGCTAGACAAGACCAGCATTTGAGGTTAAAAAGTGTATACCTTTTTATTTAGATATATATTTTTTTAGAAAATAAGTGATTGTTTCACGAGATAAGGCCTGGGGATCATTTAGAGCCCTGAAGCTGCATTTAAACTGCATTTTGTAAGTTCAAACTCGTGGGCACCATAGAAGTCCACTATATGGAGAACATTCCTGAAATGTTTTCCTCAAAAAACATAATTTCTTTACAACTGAAAGAACAAGAAAGAAAGACATGAACATGTTGGATGACAAGGGAGTGAGTACATTATCTGTACATTTTTGCTCTGGAAGTGAACCTATCCTTTAATAGCATTCAGAACAAACATAGATGGATTGTTTGCTCAGACTGATTAACTGTGTTTGTGTCTGAAGGTCTCAGTCTGGAGGAGTGTTCTCTGAGGGTTCCTGACGCTCGCAGCAGTCTCCTGAGGGAGCTCTTCGAGACGTCCGACGAGTCGGGCCTGCTGTCGTCCGGTCAGGAGCTCTCCATGTATCCCAAACCGCAGCTCAGCACCGTCAGCGTCAGCTACATGAGCCGGGAACTGAAAGCGGCTCCGCGTCTGAGCGCAGCAGGTCAGATCTCACACTATACACGTCTGTCGTCATGACCGGCTGATCTCATAGAGCGCGTGTGGTGACCAGTGCTCTGTTTCTCCACAGTGTCCCGCGAGCAGACATCGGTGGAGAGCGTGGAGAACGCGGACGGCTCCGAGTGTGTCCTCCGCTCCTGGGGGAGCCACTCGTCCCTCGCCGACGCCCAGCGCGTCCCGTCCTACGACAGCTTTGAGGAGGAGCTCGGCGTGGCTCCGCTGGGTCTCAGCAAACAGGGACTGTCCTTCAAAGACTACGTCCAGGAGAGGAACGAGCCGATGGAGCAGGGCAAACCCGTCATACCCGCCGCCGTTCTCGCTGGATTCACCGGTGCGTCTCAGCTAACACTGGCTTTTGTAAAGCAATAGCTAATTTTCACTAAATATGGGTAAAAGCTACACAAAACAGTAGCTGACACTCAACAATGTAATACAAAAGAGTTCTGGAGGGAGAAAACTGGTGCATTTTGGATGCATATCAATTTGAGACCATTTTTCCGCTGGGCACTAAACATTTTTCAGTTTCTCAGAAGTTAAAATGGGCATTTAAAATCTGCATAATAAATTAATATTTACTAACATTCAGATTTACTATTTGAATCCCTATTTAAAGTATGCATTGATGTAAGTAAATATTCATATTTATTAATCATTAAAATCTGATTTATTATTCTAACCTCTATTTAAAGTATGCATAATAAATTAATATTTATTAACATTTGGATTTACTATATGAACCCCTATTAAAAATATGCATTGATGTAAATAAATATTCATATTTATTAATCATTAAAAAAATCTGATTTATTATTCTAACCTCTATGCATTGATATGAAGTATTAATGTAATATTTATTAATAATAAATATTCAGAATTATTATTCTAAACCCTAAATTATGCATTGATAATAATAAATAATGATGCTTATTAATGACAAACATTCATATTTATTATTCCAGCCCCTTTTTGTGCATTTTGTGCAAAATATGCATTAATATTAATAAGGCATTTATACATTTATTAATTTGTATTTTATTAAATTATTCTAAACACATTCTAAAATATGCATTATTAAAATATGCACAGGGAGAATACATATTTTTTATTATTCTAACCTACTTAAATTATGAATAATTATTGTTCATATCAATGCATAATTATTAGTAATAACCATTTGTATTTATTATTTAAATAATAAATGTAATTCTTATTTAAAATATCTGTTGATATGAAGAATTTAAATGTGACCCTGGACTACAAAACCAGTCATAAGGGTCTGAAAAGCTGAATAAATAATTCGTTTATTCCATTCCATTTCCATTGATGCATGGAATCAATAGGACCATATGTGGCTGAGATACAACTATTTGAAAATCTGGAATCTGAGGGTGCAAAAAAATCTAAATATTGAGAAAACAGCTTTTAAAGTTGTCCAAATGACTTAGCACTGCATATTACTAATCAAAAAATTAAGTTTTGATATTTTTACAAAATATCTTTGGAACATGATCTTCACTTAATATCCTAATGATTTTTGGCATAAAAGATAAATCTATTATTTTGACCCATGCAATGTATTTTTGGCTATTGCTACAAATATATCTGTGCTACTTAACACTGGTTTTGTGCTCCAGGGTCACAAATGGTCAAATCTTTTTTTTTTTTTTTTTTTTCACAAATGGTCAAATCTTTTGTAACTTTTCATGGCTATTTTTACAAGTGGAAAAATATTTCTCAAATGCATTTGCATGTTGAATTGAATAACGAATGGCCTCCTAAAGAAATGTTTAAACCATCCTGTATAAAAAAAAGCTTGAGCCTCTGAGTCTAAACCTGTATGTCACTGGTTCTCAACAGGAAGTGGCCCCATTCAGCTGTGGCAGTTCCTCCTGGAGCTCCTGACCGACACGACCTGCCAGAGCATCATCAGCTGGACGGGCGACGGATGGGAGTTCAAACTCACAGACCCCGATGAGGTGAGGATTGAGAAACAGGCCTTCAGCTAGTTCCTGTAGGTCTAGATGTTTCATGGTGATGAAATGTGATCTAACGTTGCGGCTCTTGCGACCGTCAGGTGGCCCGCCGCTGGGGGAAGAGGAAAAACAAGCCCAAGATGAACTACGAGAAGCTGAGTCGAGGCCTGCGCTATTACTACGACAAGAACATCATCCACAAGACGTCGGGGAAACGCTACGTCTACCGCTTCGTCTGCGACCTGCAGAACCTGCTGGGATACACAGTGGAGGAGCTGCACAGCATGCTGGGAGTGCAGCCGGACACCGATGACTGAAACGCTCGCGGGGAACCCTCGTGTCACGGTCCAGACCTCGGCGGAGGTCTCTGTTTGCGGCAAACGGCCGGTTTGGCCACACGGCCGACGCATTGAGCGCGTTTCTCGCTGCGCCGCTTCGGTCAGCCGAGTGTTGCACACTCTTTAAGACTCTGGATTTGATCTTTTCGCACTGTGTTCGCTAAACCAGATGATTCCTGTAATAATGTAGATTAACCGAGAGACGGAAGCCTCGCACGCAGAGAGAGTTTATTTTCCGGGATTGCCTTATCTGCGTCAACCGCAGCGACGCCCTCGGACACGTCTGATTTATTGCGAAATGGATTTTCAGGTTTGAATCACATCTGGTGGCCTTTTCCAATGGAGAGACTGAGCATTATTAACAATCACTCTGAACTTTGATTTCCCTTTGAACTTTGATTTGATAACGGTCGGTCCGGGATTTAGCGACCGCTTCTGTGTTTCCTCACATTCCTGTATATTCTGTGAGCGTTTGGGTAGAAACCACTGTATATGAGATGATCTGTGTATTTATTTGAGTATAGCTGGTCTATGGAGCTATTCTGTATTGCCGCTTGTTTTCGCTCAGGCCAAAGGGACGTGCCGATTTCACGTCTGAATGTTTACGTTGACCAAAGTTACGAGGTAAAGCTGCGGCGTTCGACAGACGCTGAGGAGATGAAAAGCTGCTGTTCTGCTTTCGTTTCGTACACCGATGATTGTCTCGTTCTCATCTCACGGGAACGACTTTCAGGATCAGAACGACTGTTTGACTGTAAATGTATGCTGTACATTCACTCCAGACTTCTGCGTTACTGTAGAGACGCTGGATTATTATTATTATTATTGTCATAATTTATACAGAAACCATGTTATCCATCATGGCTGTGTCTGTAATTGTGTTTATGTTTGTATTTGATTGTTTTCTATATACTCTGCTCCTCAGAGCAGGTCTATTTTACAGATATATATATATATATGAAAAGAACGATGAGATTTATTGATCCGCTCAAATGTTTTTAAGAGAGCTCCTGCTGTATCTCTTCATTATAAAGCCTTTATTAGACAAAGCAGCTCTGTTTGTGCCGAACGTCCTCTGAACCGAGTGGATTTTACACCGGTGGAAACATGTTCAGCGGGATCTGTGTGTTTGAGAGGCGTTTGACTCATGAGAATCTGTCCAGACGTGCATCTCTATGTCATGAACACGCTGTGAACAGTTTAATATCTCTGTGAAAGTCAACAAATAAATTCTCTTTAAATGGCGTGATGTGTGGAGCAGTGTCAATCTGAATAGGGGTGTGTGTGTGTGTGTGTGTGTGTGTGTGTGAGAGAGAGATATGTTTGATTGGAGTTTCAGTGCGTTTAGTAAGAAATTAGATCAGTTTTTATGTTTTTTGACTCCAGGCACAACAACATTCAACAATATATGATCCCAAGTAGTCTACACTCTTAGAAATAAAGGTTCCGAAGGGTGTTTTTGCAGTGATGCCATAGAAGAACAATTTTTGGTTCCCCAAAGAACCTTTTAGTGAACAGTTCTTTAAAGAATAATTTTTAAGAAACTTTTTCAACTCTAAAGAACCTTTTCTGCATTTTAAAGGTTTCATGGAACACTGATGCCAATAAAGAACCTTTATTTTCAAGAGTGTAATCAGTGTTAGGGAAAGTTACCTTTAAAAGTAATGCCTTACATTATTGCGTAACTCCCTAAAAAGTAACTGATTATGTTATTTAGATACTTTTTATGGAAAGTAATGCATTACAATATTGTGTTACTCGCCAAAAAAGTAACTAATTACATTACTTAGTTACTTTTTATGGAAAGTAATGCATTACAATATTGCGTAACTCCTTAAAAAAGTACTAATTATGTCACTTAGTTACTTTTTATGGAAAGTAATGCGTTACAATATTGCGTTACTCGCCAAAAAAATAACTAATTACGTTACTTAGTTACTTTTTATGGAAAGTAATGCGTTACAATATTGCGTTACTCGCCAAAAAAGTAACTAATTACGTTACTTAGTTACTTTTTATGGAAAGTAATGCGTTACAATATTGTGTCACTCCCTAAAAAGTAATAAATTACGTTACTTAGTTACTTTTTATGGAAAGTTACTTTTTATGGAAAGTAATGCGTTACAATATTGCGTTACTCGCCAAAAAAGTAACTAATTACGTTACTTAGTTACTTTTTATGGAAAGTAATGCGTTACAATATTGCGTTACTCGCCAAAAAAGTAACTAATTACGTTACTTAGTTACTTTTTATGGAAAGTAATGCGTTACAATATTGCGTAACTCCCTAAAAAAGTACTAATTACGTTACTTAGTTACTTTTTATGGAAAGTAATGCGTTACAATATTGCGTTACTCGCCAAAAAAGTAACTGATTACGTTATTTAGATACTTTTTATGGAAAGTAATGCGTTACAATATTGCGTTACTCGCCAAAAAAGTAACTAATTACGTTACTTAGTTACTTTTTATGGAAAGTAATGCGTTACAATATTGCGTAACTCCTTAAAAAAGTACTAATTATGTCACTTAGTTACTTTTTATGGAAAGTAATGCGTTACAATATTGCGTAACTCCCTAAAAAGTAATTAATTACGTTACTTAGTTACTTTTTATGGAAAGTAATGCATTACAATACTGCGTAACTCCCTAAAAAAGTACTAATTATGTCACTTAGTTACTTTTTATGGAAAGTAATGCGTTACAATATTGCGTTACTCGCCAAAAAAGTAATTAATTACGTTACTTAGTTACTTTTTATGGAAAGTAATGTGTTATAATATTGCATTACTCGCCAAAAAAGTAACTAATTACGTTACTTAGTTACTTTCAATGGAAAGTAATGCGTTACAATATTGCGTAACTCCCTAAAAAGTAACTAATTACGTTACTTAGTTACTTTTTATGGAAAGTAATGTGTTACAATATTGCGTAACTCCCTAAAAAGTAATAAATTACGTTACTTAGTTACTTTTTATGGAAAGTAATGCGTTACAATATTGCGTAACTCCCTAAAAAAGTACTAATTACGTTACTTAGTTACTTTTTATGGAAAGTTACTTTTTATGGAAAGTAATGCGTTACAATATTGCGTAACTCCCTAAAAAGTAACTAATTACGTTACTTAGTTACTTTTTATGGAAAGTAATGCGTTACAGTATTGCGTAACTCCCTAAAAAGTAACTAATTACATTACTTAGTTACTTTTTATGGAAAGTAGTGCGTTACATTATTACGTAACTCCCTAAAAAGTAAGTAATTACGTTACTTTTTAACTTTTTATAGAAAGTAATGTGCTATGTTACATTGCTTTTTAAATCTGGGCAGGGCTTGCATGTTTGGTTTTTGGCAAATGTAAAAGCCCTTTCGTACCAAAAGCCTCAGGCTGAAGGAAAAGTAAATTCACGTCTATACAGAAGAAACTAAAACTGAAAAAAAAAACTAAAAAACTAAAAAAAAAAAAAACTAAGAACAAATGTTAGTTTAATTTAAGCAATTTTTGCTTATTAGTATGGTTGAATTGGATCATCGAAGATCAGCAGCAACAACTTTGGTTAATAAAATGGGATTCAAAAAGTAAAGGTTATTTGTATCATTTATCATATTTAATTATTGCAGGTTTGTGTCATATTCTGAGTTGCATTTCACTGTTTTTATTGATTTTAAGGAATACTGAATCTATTGAATTAATGAATGTTCACATTTATTTTAGAACTAAAGTAACATCTTTGTCATAAACACGGTTCCTGTGGTTCTCTCCGATCGCCGTCAGCGGGAGCCCTCTCCCGAGTATTAGACCTCTCTAACTCCATTTCCCAGCGACCCACTGCCTGGGCTGACTTCCTTCCGGCGGCCATCTTTGATTGCGGTTCCGGATAAATAGCTGCCATTACCCGCATTTCCCCGCGAAGTTTTGTATTGCCCCGGCCTGCAACTCTGAGCGTTTTTCCCTGTGTTTGATTTTCGCTACCGACCTGGACTGTTCTCCTTTATTGACGTCTCTCTGGATTTCCCCGACCTCCCGCCTGTATTACGGATTACCTGCGCTAGCTGCCAGCCCCGAACTTTGCATGGACTCTGTTTACGGTTTGCTATTGCCTACGTTGCTGTTGTTTGCCCCTGATTATCTCGCCTGTTGTACTACGATTACTGCTAATAAACGATCGCACATGGATCCTAACTCTACCGACTCTGCCTCGTCACAGAAAACTTCGCCACACACGGATCCAGCGACCGTACACCAACTCAGCACGGAGCTCTCTGCTCAGGCAACCATGCTAGCTGCACATCACCAGCAGATCACTCGCCTCACCGCTCTTACTGAGGAATTAGTGAAGTCTCTGCAGTCATTCCAGGCCGCCCTTGCCCCGGGCCCAGCTCAGCCAGCTCCCCCCCCGCCATCCACCAGCCCGGCCCCGACCAGCGCAGCCACCGGCCCTCGTCTAGCTTTTCCTGAGAAGTTTGACGGAACTTCAGCTAAATGTAAGGGTTTTTTACTACAATGCTCACTCTTTTTGGAACAACAACCATCGCTATACCCCACTGATAATAGTAAAGTAGCCTTCATTTGTTCCCTTTTGACTGGTCGGGCGCTGGATTGGGCCACTGCCGTCTGGAACCCTGAACGCCCTGCTTTCACTTCCTATGTGACTTTCGTTCAACGCTTTAAGGAAGTATTTCAGCACTCACCAGATGGCAGTGATGCTGAGGAGCAGCTGCTTCGCCATAAGCTGGGAAGAAGCACGGCAGCGGACTATGCTCTAACGTTCCGCACTCTAGCGGCGCAGACGGATTGGAACGACGGGCCACTCAAGCTATTCTATCGAAAGGGCCTCAACCCAGAGCTCCAAGCGGAGCTAGCGTGTCGCGACGACGACCTCAGTCTAGACCGCTACATCGAACTATCCATTCGTTTCGATAATTTGATCCGCTCCCGGAGGCCCTTCCGCCAGCCCTTCCTTACCTCGCCCAGCACGTCTGGCGCCGCCACCGCCGCCGCTGCATCATCTGTCGCCGCCGAGGCAGAGCCCATGCAGGTGGGCACTACTCGTCTGACCCTGGAGGAGAGAGAGAGGCGACTTAGGGGTAACCTGTGCCTATACTGCGGACAGCCCGGTCACATCCGCTCCACCTGCCCGACCCGTCCTCCCAGGCCCAGCTCGGTGAGTTCCCATCCTGTTTCTCATACCAATCTAGCCGTCCCCATTGAGTTATGTTTTGGCCCCACTATAATTCGTACCACCGCCCTAATAGACTCTGGGGCGGCTGGAAATTTCATTGACAATAAGTTTGTTGAGCAGCACGGTATCCCTCAGCTCTCTTGTCTCAATCACATTGCAGTGGCAGCCCTAGATGGGAGACCCCTTGGATCTGGCCAGATACACCACACCACCTCGGATTTGACACTCAGGATTGACAACCGCCACACCGAAGTCATCCGGCTCTTCATTATCTCCACCCCGCTTTCACCCGTCATCTTGGGTTACCCCTGGCTCAACCAGCACAGTCCCGTCATCTCCTGGTCAGACCACGTCATCTCACAATGGTCTCCCTACTGTCAGGATCACTGCCTCTCCTCCAGGGCACTCCAAGCACCTACCTCCACCCACATAACCTCCCCGCTCAAGACCCTACCACACACACGAACTGAGGGCCTACCCAGCGAGTACCAGGACCTCCAGGAAGCCTTCAGTAAGATCAAAGCCACCCAACTGCCCCCTCACCGCCCAGGGGATTGCGCCATCGACCTTCAACCTGGCGCAGAACCTCCCAGGGGAAGGATCTTTCCCCTTTCGCAACCCGAGTCCGAGGCTATGAAGAACTACATCAGCGAGGAACTGAAGAAGGGATTTATTCGTCCTTCGACCTCTCTGGCCTCTGCGGGTTTTTTCTTCGTCAAGAAGAAGGAGGGCGGCCTCAGGCCCTGTATAGACTACCGATCCCTCAACGACATCACGGTAAAATATCGATATCCTCTTCCTCTTGTCCCCTCTGCCCTGGAACAGCTTCGCAGCGCTAGGATTTTCACCAAGCTGGACCTACGCAGCGCCTACAACCTCATTCGCATCCGGGAGGGCGACGAGTGGAAGACGGCGTTCTCTACCACCACTGGACACTACGAATACCTCGTTATGCCCTTTGGGCTCTCCAACAGTCCTTCGTGTTTTCAGGCCTTCATCAATGATGCCCTCCGTGATATGCTCAACCGCTGGGTAATAGTGTACATTGATGACATACTGATATACTCCAACTCCTACGAAGAACATGTCAACCACGTCAGAAAGGTATTGCAAAAACTCATCCACCATCAATTGTTTGCCAAGATGGAGAAGTGCGAATTCCACCAGACCAGTATCTCCTTTCTCGGCTACGTCATCAGTCAGGAGGGGATTGCCATGGATGATCAGAAGGTGAGAGCCGTGCGTAGCTGGCCCCGTCCCAACACTTTGAAAGAGCTACAACGTTTTCTAGGATTTGCCAACTTCTACAGACGCTTCATCAGAGGATTTAGCTCCGTAGCAGCACCTCTCACCTCCCTGGTCAAGGTCGGCAGCCATCGGTTAATCTGGAACCAAGCAGCACTTCAGGCCTTTCAGGACCTCAAAACCCGCTTTACCTCCGCACCCATACTCCACCATCCAGACCCGGAGAAGGAGTTCGTGGTCGAAGTCGATGCCTCTAGCTCAGGGATCGGGGCCGTTCTCTCTCAACGCCACGGTAATCCACCCAAGCTCTTCCCATGCGCCTTCTTCTCGCACAAGCTCAGTCCAGCCGAGATCAATTACGACGTCGGCAACAGAGAACTTCTGGCCATCAAATCTGCGCTGGAGGAGTGGCGCCACTGGCTTGAGGGCGCCCGCTACCCATTCGTCGTACTTACGGATCACCGAAACCTAGAATACCTCTGCTCGGCTAGCCGCCTCAACCATCGTCAGGCACGTTGGGCGCTCTTCTTCACGCGTTTCAACTTTCATGTCACCTACCGACCTGGATCACAGAATACCAAGGCCGATGCCCTCTCCAGACTCTCCGAGGCGGACCCAGAGCCACGCCAGGACCACTTCATTCTCCCTGACTCAGTCATTGTCGCTCCCGTGCAATGGGATCTCATGACGGAGATAGCCGAGGCCCAGATTCACGAGCCTGCCCCTCCTGAATGCCCCCCGGACCGCACCTATGTGCCACTAATTCTCAGACCCCGGGTGCTAGCCCAGGTTCACTCGGTCCCCAGCTCTGGCCATCCTGGCATCAACGCCACGCTCGATCTTCTGTCTAACCGCTTCTGGTGGCCCACCATCCAATCAGACACCATCGACTTTATCAAGAAATGCGTCTGCTGCTGTATGTCCAAGGTACCCCACCAGCACCCGGCCGGGTTGCTCCAACCACTGCCCATCCCACGGCGCCCCTGGTCACACATTGCCATTGACTTTCTTACCGACTTACCTCCTTCACAGCACAACACCACCATACTCACCGTTGTGGATCGGTTTTCCAAGGCCTGCCGACTCATCCCCCTAACTAAACTACCCACCGCCTTCGAGACAGCAGAGGCCCTCTGCAACTCGGTCTTCCGTTTCTACGGCCTGCCAGCGGATATCATCACTGATCGCGGCCCTCAGTTCACCTCACGTGTGTGGTCTTCGTTCTTCAAGCTCTTAGGAATCAACGTCAGCCTGACCTCTGGGTACCATCCTCAATCCAACGGTCAATGCGAACGCCTCAATCAAGAACTATCCCGATACCTGCGCACCTACTGCCACAACCAACAGCAAGACTGGAGTCGCTATCTCATGTGGGCCGAGTATGCCCAGAACTCACTCCGAAAGCCCTCTACCCAACTAACTCCTTTTCAATGCGTTCTAGGATACCAGCCGCCACTTTTCCCCTGGTCGGGTGAACCCAGTGACCTCCCCGCAGTAGATACCTGGATGCGCCGGAGTGAGGAAACATGGAACTCGGCCCACGTCCACCTCCAACATGCCGTCAGGCGCACCCAGAGGCAGGCTGACCGACTCCGCACCAGAAATCCCCCCTATGCTCCTGGACAATGGGTTTGGCTCTCTACCCGGGACCTGCGCCTCCGTCTACCCTGCAGGAAACTCAGTCCCAGGTACGTGGGTCCTTTCAAAATCATTAGACAAATCACCCCAGTCTCCTTCAGATTAAGCTTACCCTCTAATTACCGTATCTCACCCACCTTTCATGTTTCTCTGTTGAAGCCCGCTGACGCGCCGAGAGGAGAGGAGAACCTAGACGGAACCGGCTCCTCAGGCCCTCCTCCTATCCTCATTGACGGCGAGGAGGCCTACCAGGTCCATGAAATCCTGGATTCCCGACGCCGGGGAGGTCGACTACAATACCTGGTCGACTGGGAGGGCTATGGCCCAGAGGAGCGGTCGTGGGTCGCAGCTGACGACATCCTGGACCCCAACCTTACCGCAGAATTCCACCAATCTCACCCAGATCGACCAGCCCCCAGAGGAAGGGGGAGACCCCGGCGTCACAGGCCTCTGAGCGCCAGGAGTCGCTCACAGGAGGGGGGCTGTCATGAAGGAGTCATAGGCGGGTGGATCCAAGTGCAAAGCTTTATTAAACAAACTCATGGTCGACAAGCGTGGTCAAAACAACAGACGGGTACAACGCAGGTAAACCAGAAGAGCAAACGATAATCCAGGCAGATGGTCGGGGCGGGCAGCGATCAAAGGGATAGTCCAGAAACAAGCGAGGGTCAAAAGGCGGGCGGAGAACAATCACAGGAGCCAGGGAACAAGGGGGGTCGACACGGGAAAAACAAACACGGAAAACGCTCGGAAATGACAGTTAACTGATCAAGACTTCGCAAAGAAATGGTGAATGAACCGGGCTATTTATGCATTGAAAAGCAAGATGGCCGACAGGGGTGAGAGGTGAAAGGTGACAGGAAGTTTACGAGAAAGGGGTTATGGGAAATGAAGTGAGCTAATGGTCCAAAAGTACATGTGAAGGCTCCCTCTAGGGGAGAGTAGAGGGAGCCACAACGGTACAGATCGTGACAGAGCCCCCCCCTTAGAAGCGGCTTCCAGACGCTGAAACAGTCCAAAGACACCAAAAGGGCGGGGGGGTAGGGCGGGAAGCATAGGGGAGGACCAGGACCATGTGGGCTGATAGAGTCAGGAGGGGCAAAGAGTCCAGAAGGAGCCCAAGCGGCAGCAGAGCAACAGAGCTGACCTAGATGCTCAGGAGACCCCCAGGACGGGGCAGACATTCTCCAGGGCGAAGCAGACGAATCAGACACCTTCCAAGGCGGAGCAGACGAGTTAGGCGCTCTCCAGAGCGGAGCAGACGAGTCAGAAGCCCTCCAGGGTGGATCAGGCGGAGCAGGCGCCCTCCAGGGCGGATCAGGCGGAGCAGGCGTCCTCCAGGGCGGATCAGGCGGAGCAGGCGCCCTCCAGGGCGGATCAGGCGAGTCAGGCGAGTCAGACGCCCACCAGGGCGGATCGGGCAGGACTAGAACCCTCCAGGGCGGCACGGAAGCCCCCCAGGGCGGAGCAGACAAGACAGGAACCCTTCAGGGCGGAACAGGATTCCCCGAGGGTGGAGCAGACAGGACAGGAGCCCTCCAGGGTGGAACGGGATCCCCCCAGGGTGGAGCAGACGGATCTGTAACGTAGAGCATAGACAGACACACACACAGAGAGGGAGAATCAGACGCCCTCCCGGGCGGATCAGGCGAATCGGACGCCCTCCAGGGCGGATCGGGCGAATCGGACGCCCTCCAGGGCGGATCAAACAGGACATGAGCCCTCCAGGGCAGAACGGAATCCCCCCAGAGCGGAGCAGACAGGACAGGAGCCCTCCAGGGCAGAGCGGGAACTCCCCAGGGCGGATCAGACAGGTCTGTAATTTGGAGAACAGACAGACAGACAGACACAGAGAGAGAAAGCTCGGAGCCCAAGCTCCTGGCCAGGTTCGGCTGGATACCCAGCGTATAGGGGGCCTCAGCGGCTGAATTGGGACTAGGCAAGAGCTCAGAGTGGTGTGGGTTGCTGGGCGCTACCACCGTGCAGGGAGCAGGTGCGACCTCCCCCTCGGCTTGAGGATCCGTGGCCTCGGCCACCTCCTCGGGGGAGGCCACCCTCAGAGGTTCTGCGGGGTGGGCCGCCACCTCTGAGGACTCGGTGGTGGTATACGCGGCCCAGACAACCCAAAGAGCAGTTCTCAGGAGGAGCACGGCCTCAGTGAAGGCCAGCACCGGAGTGGTGCCAATGATGGGGCTTGGTACTGGAACAGTAGCTGTGACATGACTGGGCGCTGGTGCTGTCGCTGTGGCTTGGCTTGGTGTGTGTGCAGCTGTGTTGAGACAGGGTTCTGAAGCAGCAGCGACGAGGCTTGACGCTGGAGGAGTGGCAGTGACGAGGCTTGACTCTGGAGGCGGAGCAGCTGCGACAACATGACTTGGCTTAGAGAAAGGAGCAGCTGCGACGACGGTGCTTGACTCTAAAGGCAGAGCAGCTGCGACGGGGCTTGACTCTGAAGGCGGAGCAGCTGCGACAACATGACTTGGCTCAGAGGGAGGAGCAGCTGCGGCGACAACAACATGACTTGGCTCAGAGGAAGGAGCAGCTGCGGCGAAGACGCTTGACTCAGGAGGCGGAGCAGATGCGATGACGCTTGACTCAGGAAGCGGAGCAGATGCGACGACACTTGACTCAGGAAGCGGAGCAGATGCAACAACACTTGACTCAGGAAGCGGAGCAGATGCGACGACGCTTGTCTCAGGAGGCGGAGCAGCTGCAAAGACGCTTGACTCAGGAGGCGGAGCAGATGCGATGACGCTTGACTCAGGAAGCGGAGCAGATGCGACGACACTTGACTCAGGAAGCGGAGCAGATGCAACAACACTTGACTCAGGAAGCGGAGCAGATGCGACGACGCTTGACTCAGGAAGCGGAGCAGATGCGACGACGCTTGTCTCAGGAGGCGGAGCAGCTTCAAAGACGCTTGACTCAGGAGGCGGAGCAGATGCAAAGACGCTTGGCGCTGGAGGCGGAGCAGCTGCAAAGACGGTTGGCGCTGGAGGCGGAACAGCTGCGGAGGGGCTTGACTCTGGAGGCGGAGCAGCTGTGAAGACAGGGCTTGACTGTGGAGACTGAGCTGCTGCGAAGACAGGGCTTGACTGTGGAGGTGGAGCAGCTGTGAGGACAATTGACTGTGGAGGCAGAACAGCTGCAAAGACGTCAGCAGTGACATCACTTGACTCTGGAGGGACAGTTGCTACATCACTAGGCTCTGGAGAAGTGACTGCGACGACTTGGCCTGACTGTGGAGGAACAGCGGTAACTTGGCTTGGCTTTGAGGGAACTGCTGTGACTTTACTTGGCTCTGGAGGCACAGCAGTGACTTGACTTGGCGCTGGGGCAGTATCATTCACCTTGAGAGCAGCTGCGACGAGACTTGACTCAGAGTGAGGAGCAGCTGTGACGACGGTGCTTGACACGGGATGTGGGACAGCTGCGGCTTGCAGCTTGCGGAGTGAAGCGAGGATGTCTTCCAGCCGGCCGAGTGTCGCTGTGATATGAGAGACTTGACTTGACTGCGGAGAGAGGGCTGTGACTGGACTTGAATCTGAATAGGCAGTTGAGGATAGACTTGACTCTTGACTTGGCTTTGGTACGAAGGCTGTAACTTGACTTGAAACAAAAGCTGCCACTGGACTTGACACTGGAACAACGGCTGGGCTTGACACTTGACTTGGCTTTGGAACGATAACTGGGACTGGACTAGACACTGGAGTGGCGGCCATGACAGGTGCTGACTCAGGAAGGACGGCCATCTTGACTTGTGAAGACTCTGGTGTGGCGGCCATCTTGACGTGCTTGGGAGACTGGGCAGAGTGGAAAATAGTGAGCGCTGACTTAACTGATATAATTGGGAAATCTTCCAGACAGGATATGAGTCTTATCGCTTGTTAGGTTGAGGAAGTGTGCTGGGAGGTCCGCCATCTTGTGATCGCAACATGCCGCGGCCGCCATTTTTTGAACGCGCGCCGGCGCGGCCGCCATTTTGACATCGCGATTTGGCGCGGCCGCCATTTTGACATCGCGATTCGGCGCGGCCGCCATTACTGTGGGTTCGCGGTTCTCCCCCGCGAAATCTTCTGAGTCGAGTAAGTCCCCATACTGTAATGCATAATCCAAATTTGTGAAACAGGAGCGTGACAAGATATAATCACAATCCTCTTCACTGTGATCGCGTTTCACCTCTGTGACAGCCACGGGAACAAAAGATGAACCCCCGCACAACAATGCAAAGTCCACATAATCAGAAAAACAGGTGCGGGGACACTCAAATCGCAGCCTTGATTTGAGAGGCTCATCAAGAGCCAAACGGAAAATGTCCATAAAATAATTTTCATCATAGAAAGACTGTTGATTCATGAGGTGACGAAATGTATCCACAAAATCCACTAAGGGCATACCGTGCTGTTTGAGTTGGAGTAGTTGATCAAATGGATCCATGGTTGAGCGGAGGGGAGGAATAAAGCTGCTGGATCCGGGGGTGGCGAAGTCTTCTGTCATGAAGGAGTCATAGGCGGGTGGATCCAAGTGCAAAGCTTTATTAAACAAACTCATGGTCGACAAGCGTGGTCAAAACAACAGACGGGTACAACGCAGGTAAACCAGAAGAGCAAACGATAATCCAGGCAGATGGTCGGGGCGGGCAGCGATCAAAGGGATAGTCCAGAAACAAGCGAGGGTCAAAAGGCGGGCGGAGAACAATCACAGGAGCCAGGGAACAAGGGGGGTCGACACGGGAAAAACAAACACGGAAAACGCTCGGAAATGACAGTTAACTGATCAAGACTTCGCAAAGAAATGGTGAATGAACCGGGCTATTTATGCATTGAAAAGCAAGATGGCCGACAGGGGTGAGAGGTGAAAGGTGACAGGAAGTTTACGAGAAAGGGGTTATGGGAAATGAAGTGAGCTAATGGTCCAAAAGTACATGTGAAGGCTCCCTCTAGGGGAGAGTAGAGGGAGCCACAATGGTACAGATCGTGACAGGGGCTCTGTCATAAACCCGGTTCCTGTGGTTCTCTCCGATCGCCGTCAGCGGGAGCCCTCTCCCGAGTATTAGACCTCTCTAACTCCATTTCCCAGCGACCCACTGCCTGGGCTGACTTCCTTCCGGCGGCCATCTTGGATCGCGGTTCCGGATAAATAGCCACCATTACCTGCATTTCCCCGCGAAGTTTTGTATTGCCCCGGCCTGCAACTCTGAGCGTTTTTCCCTGTGTTTGATTTTCGTTACCGACCTGGACTGTTCTCCTTTATTGACGTCTCTCTGGATTTCCCTGACCTCCCGCCTGTATTACGGATTACCTGCGCTAGCTGCCAGCCCCGAACTTTGCATGGACTCTGTTTACGGTTTGCTATTGCCTACGTTGCTGTTGTTTGCCCCTGATTATCTCGCCTGTTGTACTACGATTACTGCTAATAAACGATCGCACATGGATCCTAACTCTACCGACTCTGCCTCGTCACAATCTTACTCCTGATTTCTTTCAACATGAGGACAGGAAAACTTTCAATCAATAAATGGGGGGAAAAGTAACTCAGATATTTTCTTGTAAATTAAGTAATGCGTTACTTTACTAGTTACGTGACAAAAAGTAATCTGATTACGTAACTCGCATTATTTATAATGTGTTAACCCCAACACTGAGTGTATTAACAAATTTCCTTATTTTAGTTTATATATTCTCATAGTTTCTGTACATTGCAGGATCCAAACATTTTAAGAGCTCAATCTTTTGTTTTTTAAGAATTTCCATGGCTTTTCTAGATCTATAGGTCACTCTTTTGAAATCAAACTCATGCTGATTTTCCAAGGCTGTGAATCCTGGTTCTTTACTGACAAAAAAGCAACAGCCATTGAGGTGATTTTTAGTTGTTTTATGTTAAAGCTCTTGTTTTAAATCATTTTAAGTCATCTTGAGGACCCGGGAGCCCTGGTTGAGAAGCTGCATTAGTGACTCACAGAAGTTTCTGGTTGAGTGTTTAACCCGAAGCTCTCAGACATTAAACACACACACAGCTGAGTCAACACTTTTGATAAAAACTCAACCAATGCTCTCAATACACAGCTGCCCACCGCATACAGCCTTCACAAACGCTTAACTGACAAGTGTGTGTGTGTGTGTGTGTGTGTGTGTGTGTGTGTGTGTGTGTGTGTTATTGTATGCTGTGAAGAGCTAATAGCTGATTAGGGCAGATTACAAACATCATAAGTGATGATTTAGCAGAATGAGCAAATCTGAAACGGGAAAGAATGAGGAACAAAACTGATTATCTGTTCCAGTGACAATTATCTGAATCAGTAACCAGTTCTGCAGCATCTTTAACTTTTTATCTAATTATGACGAGGACACCTCATTCACAAGCACATCACTCAAAAGAAATAATTGTCCTATAAACATTCTAGGAATTTACTAGAAACACTACAGATCATATACACATTACATTTTTAAATATTTAATTAATCTATGTTTTCATTCTGACTTTTGAGACTAGAAAACAAATGCTGCATATGAAACCAAATTACCAAGAGAATATCTGAATTTAATTTTCCTTTAGCCTTCATTTCATTTTGGTGTGAAAGGGCTTTTGCATTTGCTAAGAATCAAATGTTTTAAATTAAAAAACAAAAAAACAAGCCCTGCCCAGATTTAAAAAGTAACGCAAAAGTAATGTAACATTACTTCCCATAAAAAGTAACTAAGTAATGTAATTAGTTACTTTTTTTAGGGAGTAACGCAATATTGTAATGCATTACTTTTAAAAATAACTTTCCCCTTTTTATGGCAATAGGTGGGTGTTTCTCTTCAACAGTTCAAAACAAGTCCAATAAAGTGCATCCATCCATAATAAAAAGTGCCTCACATGGCCCTGGGGGGTAAATAAAGGTCTCCTGTAGCGAACTGATGTGTTGTTGTACGACAAATACCCAAATTTAAATGTTATTAAATTGTATTAACCACTTTAATCTAGTTTGTGCTAACAGTCACCGTTCAGAAGGGACGAACGCGAACATGCAGTGGAGAGAGGTAAACAAAACACTGGTTATGAATTAGAAAATGAGGATTCCTTTCCTCCTGTAAACAAACGTCGGTTTGCAAATGCATCAGTTTGCCACAGGAGGCCTTTATTCACCCCCTGGAGCTGTGT
The DNA here is from genome assembly GCA_033026305.1 of Cirrhinus molitorella. Classification (NCBI taxonomy): domain Eukaryota; kingdom Metazoa; phylum Chordata; class Actinopteri; order Cypriniformes; family Cyprinidae; genus Cirrhinus; species Cirrhinus molitorella. Next base: position 840,251 of record CM065139.1, read on the forward strand.
GAGGCACTTTTTTATTATGGATGGATGCACTTTATTGGACTTGTTTTGGACTGTTGAAGAGAAACACCCACCTATTGCCATAATAGAGCTTGGAAAGCTTTTCCTGTTGATGTAATTTTCATGATTTTGTAGTTTTTAGCAGTTACCCCTTTATGCATTTATCCTTGTTGAGCTTGGATGTGTGAATGTTATGTCACTGCAGTTCGTTTAAACAGCTCTCAAAGAAACAAATGTGATGTTTTTTATGACTGAGTCACAGTTTTTTTCTTACAGCAAAATAGTAATATTTTAGTCTTATGATAAAACAGACAATAAGTGTCGAATAAAGATGGTTAAGTTGTTTTTAGCTTGGACATGTATATGTTTGCAAATTTAAAAGGAAAATTCCTATATATATATATATATATAAATAAAATAAAATTCACCACTGCAATGACTTTTTATTATTTTTTCAAGGCATTTCACAGTAAATGTGGATCTTTTAAATTAATTTGAGGAGTGCTGGTCGGTCTAGGTCTCGACTCGGTCTCAAACCCTTAAAGTCTTGGTCTTGTCTTGGTCTCAAAACCTTAAAGTCTTGGTCTCAAACCCTTAAAGTCTTGGTCTCAAACCCTTAAAGTCTTGGTCTTGTCTTGGTCTCAAACCCTTAAAGTCTTGGTCTCAAACACTTAAAGTCTTGGTCTCAAACCCTTAAAGTCTTGGTCTCAAACCCTTAAAGTCTTGGTCTTGTCTTGGTCTCAAACCCTTAAAGTCTTGGTCTCAAACCCTTAAAGTCTTGGTCTTGTCTTGGTCTCAAACCCTTAAAGTCTTGGTCTCAAACACTTAAAGTCTTGGTCTCAAACCCTTAAAGTCTTGGTCTCAAACCCTTAAAGTCTTGGTCTTGTCTTGGTCTCAAACCCTTAAAGTCTTGGTCTCAAACCCTTAAAGTCTTGGTCTTGTCTTGGTCTCAAACCCTTAAAGTCTTGGTCTCAAAACCTTAAAGTCTTGGTCTCAAAACCTTAAAGTCTTGGTCTCAAACCCTTAAAGTCTTGGTCTCAAACACTTAAAGTCTTGGTCTCAAACCCTTAAAGTCTTGGTCTCAAACCCTTAAAGTCTTGGTCTTGTCTTGGTCTCAAACCCCTAAAGTCTTGGCCTCAAACCCTTAAAGTCTTGGTCTTGTCCTGGTCTCAAACCCTTAAAGTCTTGGTCTTGTCTTGGTCTCAAACCCTTAAAGTCTTGGCCTCAAACACTTAAAGTCTTGGTCTTTTCTTGGTCTCAAAACCTTAAAGTCTTGGTCTCAAACCCTTAAAGTCTTGGTCTTGTCTTGGTCTCAAACCCTTAAAGTCTTGGTCTCAAACCCTTAAAGTCTTGGTCTTGTCTTGGTCTCAAACCCTTTAAGTCTTGGTCTCAAACCCTTAAAGTCTTGGTCTTGTCCTGGTCTCAAACCCTTAAAGTCTTGGTCTTGTCTTGGTCTCAAACCCTTTAAGTCTTGGTCTCAAACCCTTAAAGTCTTGGCCTCAAACTCTTAAAGTCTTGGTCTTGTCTTGGTCTCAAACCCTTAAAGTCTTGGTCTTGTCTTGGTCTCAACAAACTCTGGTCTCAGTCTCAACTTGGTCTTGGTTTAGGTGGTCTTGACTACAAAACTACATAATAGAGCTTGGAAGTACTAGGATAATTTTCAATACAACTCTGATTGGATTCTAAGTAAAATACACCTAGGATCCCTGCTGAAAAAAACAGCTAAAACCAGCCTAGGCTGGTTGGCTGGTTTTAGCTGGTTTAAGATGGAAGTAGCTGGTTTTAGCTGGTGGTTTCCCTACTCAGGCTGGGAAAGTGGCCAAAACCCCTCTAAAACCAGCCTGTTGACCAGCTATGACCAGCTGAAACCAACCAACCAGCCTAGGCTGGTTTTAGCTGTTGCTTTTTTTTCAGCAGGGATGCCTTGGGGATGAGTAAATAATGGGCTAATTTTCATTTTTGGGTGAACCAACCTTTTCCTGAATGGAGTTTTTGGGCTATACAGAACAAGATAATAACTTTAATAACTCGCTGAAACGACCGTTTATAAAGGCGTGACTGTTCTGTGAATCACGTGAGGCGCGCATTTTCCTATCACAGGAGCAGGTTTTACTAATCCCAAATTAAAATAATCCACGGTTAATCGCAGTGTGAAAAGCCCTTATAAACGTGAAGCAGTAAATGTGCAAATTACTGTGGATATAAACTCACAAGCAGTCAAACAGACTCATAAACGTCTGCCTAAGGCACAGTAATCGCGCCGTGTGGATCACGAGGGCTGTTGAGTGTCTTTCTGCATGTGTGGATCGTGTCTCTCTCTCCGCAGGTTTCTTCCATGAATTTCTTCTCCATGAATTCTAAGAATATTAATCCTGTCCACAAGTCTTTACCTGTGAACCGCTCCTGGTGTCCTTATATGCGCCTCACCGAAACAACCGTTATTAAAGGGGCAGTTCACCCAATAATTATCATTCTGTCATCTCTTATTATCCTTCATGCCTGCCTTGTATGACTTGTTTCTGTGAAACATAAAACAAGATATTTGATAAATGACTCTTAAAATGTATTGATCTTCGTTTGTGTTCAATTCTGTGTAACATCATACAGGTACGAAGTGTATGAATAGATGATGACAGAATGTGTATCCCTAATGAATAACTGTACAGTCAACACACATAAAACACACAGAGCTGCATCTTTACTGTACTGTACTGTACATCAGAGTGACTCATAGTGATTCTGCGTCAGTGAGTTCCAGTTTAAACTCACTGTGCGTGTGTTATTCATATGTATCTTACACACACACACACACACACACACACACACACACACACATTTTTTGATTTTACAATTAAGGACATTGCCTAGACTTCCACTGACGTTCTATCAGGTTAATGAAATTTTCTAACCACTACCTGTAAAATTTCCCATCACAGAAACATGTACAGAAGACTAGATTTACATCAACAACTTCTTTTGGCTAATTAATAGCCTAAGCCTTTTTAAACTAGTGAGGGCCAGTCAAATGACTCACTAGTAGGTTGTCATATTATATCACTATATAAGTGAGGACATTTGGCCCTTACAAGTGGTTAAACAAGTACACACACACACACACACATAGAGTTTATTGGGCTTTTCCCTGTAATGCAATAAAGGCCGGTCATTAGAGCCGCTTGACGTCACTCTGTCATGGCAACTGTGCTGCGTTTCATTAAAACACTGCAGCAAGTCCCTGCGAGACTTTATGTCTTTATCTTTATTTCAATGAGCAGGAAAACAGAGCAGAGAAATCTGACATTAGCTGATAAAACATCATAAAAAAAATAACAATTTGTTTGTGTAAAACTATAAATGAAGAGTTCAGCTGCAAAAGCCTCTAAATCCATCTGATGTCTTTCTTTAAAAAATGCATTTTTATCAGGCTCCAGTGTATAGGTTTCTATATAATAATTGGGTTAAGGCTAGAAATTTGAGTTTGAAGTAAAAGTATTTGATGGATGTATAATATGTGTTGAGAGCATTCACTCAGTATCATTATCTCATTTTTGACCGAGATGGCTTTTAGCTGGTTTTTCATCTGAAATCTTCAAATGTTTGTTGAGCAGCAAATCAGAATATTAGAATGATTTCTGAAGGATCATGTGACACTGAAGACTGGAGTAATGAAAATTCAGCTTTCAAATCACAGGAATAAATTACATTTTAAAATATATTCAAATAGAGAATAGTTATTTTAAATAGTAAAAATATTTCAGAATTTTACTGTTTTTGCTTGTTTTGTTAGACTTGGTGGAGCAGAAAAAAATTCTTACAAAAACTTTTGACTGGTAGTGCATGTTATTTTTATCTTAACTTTTTTATTCACTCTAAATTGTTTTTACTTAATATTTTATTATTATTTATTATATTTAACACAAAAGTAACACAAAAGTAATGTAATGCATTACTTTTCGATAAAAGGTACCTGTAAACGTAATAAATGACTCTTTTAGGGAGTAACGCAATTTTGTGATGCATTACTTTTAAAGGTAACTTTCCCCAACACTGTTGCTAAGAACTTAATTTAGACAACTTTAAAAGCAATTTTCTACATATTTAGATTTTTTCGCACCCTCAGATTCCAGATTTTCAAATAGTTGTATCTCGGCCAAATTTTGTCCTGTCCTAACAAACCATACATCAATGGAAAACCTATTTATTAGATGATGTATAAATCTCCATTTCGATAAATTGACCCTGATGACAGGTTTTGTGGTCCATGGTCACATTTGCTAAAAATCTAACTTTTTATATTAAAAAAACAAGCAAGCCCTGCCCAGATTTAAAAAGAAACACAAAAGTAACACAAAAGTAATGTAATGCATTACTTTTTGATAAAAGGTAGCCTACCTGTAAACGTAATAAGTTACTCTTTTAGGGAGTAACGCAATTTTGTGATGCATTACTTTTAAATGTAACTTTCCCCAACAGTGTTGCTAAGAACTTCATTTTGGACAACTTTAAAAGCAGTTTTCTAAATATTTAGATTTTTTTTGCACCTCAGATTCCAGATTTTCAAATAGTTGTATCTCGGCCAAATTTTGTCCTGTCCTAACAAACCATACATCAATGGAAAGCCTATTTATTAGATGATGTATAAATCTCCATTTCGATAAATTGACCCTGATGACAAGTTTTGTGGTCCATGGTCACATTTGCTAAAAATCTAACTTTTTATATTAAAAAAACAAGCAAGCCCTGCCCAGATTTAAAAAGAAACACAAAAGTAACACAAATATAATGTCATGCATTACTTTTCGATAAAAGGTACCTGTAAACGTAATAAATTACTCTTTTAGGGAGTAACGCAATATTGTGATGCATTACTTTTAAAGGTAACTTTCCCCAACAGTGTTGCTAAGAACTTAATTTTGGACAACTTTAAAAGCAGTTTTCTAAATATTTAGATTTTTTTTGCACCTCAGATTCCAGATTTTCAAATAGTTGTATCTCAGCCAAATTTTGTCCTGTCCTAACAAACCATACATCAATGGAAAACCTATTTATTAGATGATATATAAATCTACATTTCGATAAATTGACCCTGATGACAGGTTTTGTGGTCCATGGTCACATTTGCTAAAAATCTAACTTTTTATATTAAAAAAACAAGCAAGCCCTGCCCAGATTTAAAAAGAAACACAAAAGTAACACAAATATAATGTCATGCATTACTTTTCGATAAAAGGTACCTGTAAACGTAATAAGTTGTGAATAACGCAATATTGTGATGCATTACTTTTAAAGGTAACTTTCCCCAACAGTGTTGCTAAGAACTTAATTTTGCACAACTTTAAAAGCTGTCCAAATATTTACATTTTTTGCACCTCAGATTCCAGATTTTCAAATAGTTCTATCTCGGCCAAATTTTGTCCTGTCCTAACAAACCACACATCAATGTAAAGCCTAGTTATTAGATGATGTATAAATCTCAATTTCCATAAATGACCCTTATGACCCGTATCCAGGGTGACTTTTGTGAAGTGTTTTTGTGTAAACACACATGAGCTGCAGTAATGTTCTCTCTCTCACAGGTGTCTATCTGCATGAATCCGCCTCCGCAAAACACCCACGCGCGCGCCTTATCAGCGCTGGATCGCAGCGCAGGACCTGCTGAACCAGCCTCTGAGACACAAACAAAGAGCCAGTGATTGACAGCACCAGCCTGTTTGTGTTTCTTGGGAAACGTCTTACTGGAGCGTCACTTACGGGCAGCGCTGGGCTGAGAAAGGAGGAGGAGTCAGCGCTCCTAGTTAGCGCCTCCTCCTGTGTAAACCGGCGCGTTCTGCTTTACACAGGAATACATGAATGACGACTGAAGAGCTGGAGTTGGCTGGCTTTGAGCTTTGATCTCAGCACAGTTTGCTCGACAGGAATCTTGTCGTTACATTCACACAATCACAGGACGCCCTTGAAGTCGCAGTAGCCCTGATGTGAACTTCCTCTGTTCAGATAGTACATGCACAACAGCGAAACTGCGAAAACCACAGCGCTGCGTTGCTTCGAGAACATTTGCGCAATCCGAGGCACATGCAAATTTCCCGCGGCTGGGGGGTTTATTGCGGCGGGCGTGTCGAAACGAACGCAGCGGATCGTGGATGTTCAGTGCGGTCAGGCTGTGACGCATTAGAGCGCGCTTACCGAGTTTATCAGAACTCACACTGATATGAATGAGGCCGGCAGCGCGCTCATTGACGGCTGTTTGGGTTAATTATTTGTCTGCGAGATAATCAGTCAGCGGTGGGTAAACACAGACAGACACACCTGCGTTTATGAGCGTTTGTGACACACAGCAGCTGCCGCATGTGAACAACACACACATGAACTCATGAACCTGACTAGCCGCACTTTACCTGTTACAGTTTTTACAATCTCTAGGACACATTTCTCAATACTGAAGTCAGTTTTTAAAAAATTTCTTTTTAAATCTGGGCAGGGCTTGCTTGTTTGTTTTTAATATAAGAAGTTAGATTTTTAGCAAATGTGACCATGGACCACAAAACCAGTCATAAGTGTCAATTTTTCCAGATTGAGATTATATATCATCTGAAAGTTGAATAAATAAGCTTTCCATTGATGTATGGTTTGTTAGGATAGGATAATATTTAGCTGAGATACAACTATTTGAAATCTGCAATGGGTGCGAAAAAGTAAAAATATTGCGAAAATTGTCCAAATTAAGTTCTTATCAATGCATATTACTTATCAGAAATTAGGTTTTGATACATTTATGGTACAAAATATCTTAATGGAACATGATCTTAATATCCTAATGATTTTGGCATAACATTTTTTGATCATTTTGAGCCATACAATGTATTTTGGGCTGTTGGTACAAATATACCCCAGCGACTTAAGTTTTGTGGTCTAGGGTCACAAATGTCTTCACACAGTTCTCCTAAATTTCTTTGAACTTGACACTTCATTGTTCATTTCACGTTCAAAATGTACTAAAATTGCCCAAACTCTTCATTAATGCATCAAATCGACTCATTTCTTACGTAACTCTAGCAAAGGTTTTCACCAAACAAACACACTTTGTCACTCAGAACACAGCAACCTAAAAAAAAACAATAACAATACAATGTTTTTTTTTTTTTTGTAAGATTTCTTCACAAAGCAGGAATGATACTGTTTATAAATCTTTGCAGTATATGTTACATGGTCCATGTTTACATTACAGTACAAAATCATTCCTAAATGTTCCTCTTTTGTATAGACACAACTCTAACACTCCTTAATTATATATGTGATGCGATCTGGGAAAACCCAACACATGGTGAAATTTTACCTTTTTTAGGGTTTGATACCATATGAAAGCTGGGTTCAAGCCCTTTCCAAAACTGTTTTTACTTTGTCCATAACTTGAACGTAACAAAAGTGATGTCTATCTGAAGTTGGCTGATAGCTATGATTTTCAGGAATGGATTTTTGAGAAAAACGGGTTTAAAGTGAGACGTGTTTTACTTCCACTTCACGGGTTTAAGAAGAGCTGTCAGGAGCGATATACTGCATTATTACACAAACAGACTAACATCTGTTTTCTGTTGTTTATCATGCATAGTCTCTGAACTTTTGATCACCCCTTGTATGTTTAAATAGCACCAATAATGTAACTTGTAGTTGTAGTTTACCAGGGGCGTAGAATTAGGGACGGACGGACGGGACGTGTCCCTCCCAATATCCAGCTACTGCCAAACTGTCCCTAGCAATAATCTTGCTCAAAAAATAAATATATGTAGGCCTATATGTAATTTCGGACGCATCTGAAACCAATGAGATTACCTAAGAAGTTAAATAGGCTACGTTAGAAAACTGCGCGCTTTCAAGGACGCAATCAATAAATCGCAATTTTACTGCACTAAACAAGTGAATTTGGCCAAGATATTTTCAGAGATGATAGACAAGATGTTATAGAATAATAATTTAATGAAAACATAATTTTGACAAAACAAAAATTGACATTTTTCGAATTTTCTGAAAACGTCCCAGCGCCACATCCGATGGGTTTTCCCAGATCGCATTACACACATTCACAGACACACACACACACACACACACACACACACACACACACACACACATATATATATATATAAAACATTCCTTAAAATGTCCCTTTTGTATAGATAGAACTTTAACTTTGATATAATATTTTACATTCAAAATATATTTTTATATGATATTACTGTATGGAAATTGGCTTGTTTATAGTTTTGGTGGTGTTTGTATCCAGGAGATAAAATAATGAATGTAATTTGACACATGTCGTCAATGATTGTATTTTGTGCCAAAGCAATGATAATTGATCCACAGTTTAGCCCACATTGGCTTTGAAAACGTGACTTAAGTATTGTGAAATGTGTTCTAGCGTTTAAAAACACTGTAGGTGAGGTGTGTGATGCATCAGCGCTGGGATATTCCCACAACACTAAACTGTGTTTCCTAACTCAACCATCGCAATTACTAATGACCTGACCTGAGGCAGTTAAACCAGATTGTGTCATTCAGGTAGACATAAGCATGCCAACAGTTCAACTAACTTCAACTAACTTATACCCTAGCAACCACCTAAACACAAAACAGAACACCCTAGTAACCACTTGGAACATCACAGGGGTTCTGGAGCTCACCTTTATTAGAATAAGAACTGTGTAAATGAGCATGATCAGCAAACTCCATGAGTGTTTCTAATATGTATTTGTCTAGTTATGGCATGCTGTAAAATATGTATGGGGTAGAATGTATTCATTACACAAGTAAAGCCTTGGATTTGAACAGAACATGATCAGACACATTAATCAATGTGTGTTTAGGGTGCGTCTCATTTCAAGCGCTGCTGATGGTTGTGGAACTTTGGAATTCCTCTTTCGCTTCAGAACTAGCTGACACATGCAGATTGGCATTAGCACAAGTGTGCGTGTGTGTGCACGTGGGTGGGTGAGGGAGTGTAGGCCTGTGTGTGTTTGTGTGTGTGAGTATGTGTGTAAGTTTATGTAAGTGTATGTGTGAGTCTATATGAGAGTCTATATGAGAGTATGTGTGTGTTGGAGTATATATGAATCTAAATTAGAGTATATGTGTGAGTATATGAGAGTGAGTATGTGTGTGTTTGAGTATATGTGAGTCTAAATGAGAGCATGTGTGTGTGTGTGTGTGTGTGTGTGAGAGAGAGAGAGAGAGAGAGAGAGAGAGGGAGAGAGAGAGTATGTGAGAGTGAGAGTGTGTGTTTTATTATATCTGAGTATAGCTACTAATCCAGATACATTTGAAAATGGAGTTTTCGTTTTTAAACGCTCTCCCTCCACACTAGCATTTTCTAACGTTTTCAAGCTTTTTCAAAAAGCTTCATTTTCCCTTGACCAAAAAAAAAAAAAAGCCATCTCAATGTGGATGGAAGGCCAAAACGGAGAGAAAAATGTTTTTAAACAAAAATGTATTAGTGTAGACATGGCCTAAATGAAAGTATGTATGTGTGTTTTGAGTATATGTGCATCTAAATGAGAGTGTGTGTGTGTGAGAGAGAGTATATGTGTGTCTATATGAGAGTATGTGTGTGTTTGAGTATATGTGAGTCTAAATAAGAGCGTGTGTGTGTATGTGTGTGTGAGAGAGAGATAGATAGAGAGAGAGTATGTGAGAGTGAGAGCGTGTGTTTTATTATATCTGAGTCTAAGGCTACATTTGAAAGTTTTCGTTTTTAAACGCTCTCCCTCCACACTAGCATTTTCAAGCATTTTCCAAGTTTCCAGCTTTTTCAAAAAGCTTCATTTTCCCTTGACAAAAAAGAAAAGAAAAAAAAAGCCATCTCAATGTGGACGAAAGGCCAAAACGGGGAGAAAAATATGCGTTTTTAAACGAAAACGTATTACTGTGGACATGGCCTAAATGAGAGTATGTGTGTGTTTGAGTATGTGAATCTAAATTAGAGAGTGTGTGTGTGTGTGTGTGTGTGTGTGTTTGTAAGAGAGAGAGATAGATAGAGAGAGAGTATGTGAGAGTGAGAGTGTGTTTTATTATATCTGAGTCTAAGGCTACTAATCCGGATACATTTGAAAGTTTTCGTTTTTAAACACTCTCCCTCCACACTAGCATTTTCAAGCGTTTTCCAAGTATTCCGAGTTTCCAGCGTTTTTAAAAAGCTTTGTTTTCCTTGACAAAAAACGCTGTCTCAGTGTGGACGGAAGGCCAAAACGGAGAGAAAAATATGCATTTTTAAACGAAAACGTATTAGTGTGGACACTAAATGAGAGTGTGTTTGAGTATATGTGAGTCTAAATGAGAGCATGTGTGTGTGTGTGTGAGAGAGGGAGAGGGAGAGATAGAGTATGTGAGAGTGAGAGTGTGTGTTTTATTATATCTGAGTATAGCTACTAATCCGGATACATGTGAAAATGGAGTTTTCGTTTTTAAACGCTCTCCCTCCACACTAGCATTTTCAAGCGTTTTCCAAGTTTCCAGCTTTTTCAAAAAGCTTCATTTTCCCTTGAAAATGTATTAGTGTAGACATGGCCTAAATGAGTATATGTGAGTCTAAATGAGAGCATGTGTGAGTATATGAAAGTGAGTATGTGTGTGTGAGTATATACGAGCATGTATAAGAGTGAATGAGTGAGTTTGTGTGCAAACGGCTGGTTTGAGTTTTAGACCATCGGAGTGAGAACAGATTCGTAAAGTGAGGTCCTCACTTGCCGAGATCCCTTTAAAAGGCCTGTTTGAGGGCCAAGTCTTAGTTTTAGGGATCAGGTTCTAATTGGGTAAAGTTAGGGTGAGGGTTTGGGTGAGGCACTTAGTTCTGGTGGGTAGGTTTAGGGTAAGGAGCTACAGATTGCATTGTCAATGCATGTCCTCACAAAGATAGCTATGCAGAGTTGTGTGTGTGTCGGAGGCTCTTGATGATCAGCATGGCAGGACGTGGGAAGACCTGAGATCTTTGACACGGACACACTGTGAGATTCTCACCGCTCCCACTGAACGTCTTCACACTCTCACCGTCATCGTGAAACATCGCGCTGAATATTCAGCTGAAAAACACACTCATTCACCAGATGAAGGAGAACACGAGGCCTCAGGCTGAAAGATCATCAGATTAATCGTCTGATTCATGCTAACACTATAAAGCTTCTATGGATTAGCAAACCAGGAAAAGTTTTGAATGACGGAATTGCGCAAGACATGAATATTTAAACAACTTTCATTGAGCTTTCGCCTGCTTTCGTAAAAAAATACCACAGTCCTCCATGTAATTGAAAATAATAATGTTATTAAAAAAAAAAAAAACGAAATATTCCTATAATTAATTAAGGAATAAGAAGGGGTACCAAAACTTTTGATTTAACTAAATGATTTAAATGCTAGCGATAACGTTCCCAAGTATCTGCCTGTAATTAAATGCTGTTTGTCGAGGTTTCACTGCTTTTATTAAAATATAACATCTAAACTACAATCAAGCACTTTAATAGAACATTTTGTTTTAAAATAATAAAACACTTCTATAATAAATTATGAAATAAGAATATTTTCTAAACTACAATCCAGCACTTTTTTAATAGAAAACTGAAAACACTTTACAATAAGGTTCCTTTAGTTAATGACAAAAGTCATTAATTCTAAAGTCATTAACTAACGAACCTTATTGTAAAGTGTTACCAAAAACACTTTTGTTTTAAAATGATAATAAAATACTTTTATGATGAACTTAAATAAGAAATGATTAAAATTTGCAATAAAAAAAATCAGAGATTTTGTTCACATATAATATTTGCCACTTTAATATAAAATTATAATTTAGTTTGAAGAATTATAATAACATTTCTGTAATACGTTATGAGTTAAGAAATGGCAAAATACAGTAGTCAACATTTAAAGTGAATCAAAAAAGTTGTCCTAAAACCAAAACAATAGCCGTTCTTCTCTTAGGACGACTTTGATTCACTTTTTTGATCCACTTTAAATGTTGACTACAGTACAATGATTTACATGTTAATCTAAAATAGCCAAGAACACATCAGTTTCAGTTTTATTTCAGTCAAACTATGACCCAGTTGCTGTTTTTCGTAACTGATGGTTGTAGCGCCACCGTGTGTCCAAACTCGGACTCGACTTAGACTAGAGAAAGCCATTCACTTCACACCAACATAAAACAACATCCATCTTTAATGCAAACGCAGACCAGTGTACAGTGCTTTGTTCACGTGTAGAGGTTGCTCTGGAGCTCGCCGACTCGTGTGATCTTCTGCAGCACCTCTGCGCTGGGACTCTGATCCAGCTGCAATCAAAAGAGACAGACACTGAGTCCTGTGAGACGTGAAGCAGTGACACTCAGAGCATCTTCACACTCACCTTCAGCACAGCGCTCACAGCCGCTCTGTACGTCTGCATGGTGAGCGAATCCGGCTGAAGGACGTCGCTGTAGCACTGATAGAGAACAGCTGCAATCCGCTGAACCTGACAGAAGCTGAGCACTGAACACACACAACAATACTCACATTTAAAGTTGCAGGGTTTCTACAGATATAAACAAGTGAAATATAAGACTTTTTAATACACCTTATATGAAATGTAAGACCTAAACTGTAATGGAAATACACATTATATTACATACAGAGAGTGTTGGGGGTGGCGCATTACAAGTAATGCAAGTTACGTAATAATATTACTTTTTTCAAGTAACTAGTAAAGTAACATTACTTTTTAATTTCCAAGAAAATATCTGAGTTACTTTTTCAAAAAAAAGTTTCCTTTATGTATTTAATCCCACTTTATTAACCAATGATTTTGCTGCTGATCTTTGTTGATCCAATTCAACCGTCCACTGCAAAAATACTTTTCTTACTTAGATTTTTTTGTCTCGTTTCTATCCAAAATATATATATTAAAAAATTCTAAAATCAAGAAGGATTTTCTAGACAAGTAAATAATTATTTTATTGTTTTCAGAAAAAAAGTCAAATTTACAAGCTAAATAATCTGCCAATGGGGTAAGCAAAAAATAAATAAATAAATAAATAAAATAAAATAAAAAATCTTATTTCGAACAGAAAACAAGATTATTTTTGCTTACCCCATTGGGAGATTATTTAGCTTGTTTCAAGCAAAAACACTTAATTTTGACTTGTTTTCAGAAAAAACAAGACACTTTTACTGGTCTAGAAAATCCTTCTTGATTTAAGAATGTTTAGATATTTTGGCTGCAAACAAGACAAAAAATCTAAGTAAGAAAAACATTTTTTGCAGTGTACTAATAAGCAAAACTTACTTTAAATGAACTAACATTTGTGCTTTTTTCCTCATTGCTTTAATACCACCTTATATGAAATGTAAGACCTAAACTATAATGGAAATACACATTATATTACATACAGACAGTGTTGGGGGTAACGCATTACAAGTAACGCAAGTTACGTAATAATATTACTTTTTTCAAGTAACTAGTAAAGTAACATTACTTTTTAATTTCCAAGAAAATATCTGAGTTACTTTTTCAAAAAAGGTTTCCTTTATGTATTTAATCCCACTTTATTAACCAATGATTTTGCTGCTGATCTTTGTTGATCCAATTCAACCGTCCACTGCAAAAAATGCTTTTCTTACTTAGATTTTTTGTCTTGTTTCTATCCAAAATATATATAAAAAATGCTTAAATCAAGAAGGATTTTCTAGACAAGTAAATAATTATTTTCTTGTTTTCAGAAAAAAAATTCAAATTTACAAGCTAAATAATCTCCCAATGGGGTAAGCAAAAAAAAAAAAAAAAATCTTATTTCAAACAGAAAACAAGATTATTTTTGCTTACCCCATTGGGAGATTATTTAGCTTGTTTCAAGCAAAAACACACTTAATTTTGACTTGTTTTCAGAAAAAACAAGACAATAATGTTCACTTGTCTAGAAAATCCTTGATTTAAGAATGTTTAGATATTTTGGCTGGAAACAAGACAAAAAAATCTAAGTTAGAAAAATATTTTTTGCAGTGTACTAATAAGCAAAACTTACTTTAAATGAACTAACATTTGTGTTTTTTTCCTTACTGCTTTAATAACACCTTATATGAAATGTAAGACCTAAACTGTAATGGAAATACACATTATATTACATACAGACAGTGTTGGGGGTAGCGCATTACAAGTAACGCAAGTTACGTAACAATATTACTTATTTCAAGTAACTAGTAAAGTAATGCATTACGTTTTCATTTACAAGAAAATATCTGAGTTACTTTTTTTTTTTTTTTAAAGTTTCCTTTATGTATTTAATCCCACTTTATTAACCAATGATTTTGCTGCTGACCTTTGCTGATCCAATTCAACCATACACTGCAAAAAATGCTTTTCTTACTTAGATTTTTTGTCTTGTTTCTATCTATTAAAAAAAATCTTAAATCAAGGAGGATTTTCTAGACAAGTAAATAATTATTTAGCAAAAAATAAAATAAAAAATCTTATTTCAAACAGAAAACAAGATTATTTTGCTTACCCCATTGGGAGATTATTTAACACACTTAATTTTGACTTGTTTTCAGAAAAAAACAAGACAATTTTTACTGGTCTAGAAAATCCTTCTTGATTCAATAATTTTTAGATATTTTGTCTGGAAACAAGACAAAAATCTAAGTAAGAAAAGCATTTTTTGCAGTGTACTAATAAGCAAAAACATTTGTGCTTTTTCTTTCAATCAGAATCAAACTTTTTTACATTAAAAACAAACAAGCAAGCCCTGCCCAGATTTTAAAAAGTAACGCAAAAGTAATGTAACGCATTACTTTCCATAAAAAGTAACTAAGTAACGTAATAAGTTACTTTTTTAGAGAGTAACGCAATATTGTAACGCATTACTTTTAAAAGTAACTTTCCCCAACACTGGTTACCAGTCACTGCAAAATTACAACAGCAATAAATAATGTTATAAGACTTATGTTTTAAATACATTAATGAATATACAAATGAGAAATCTATAAGGGGAGGATGCAGACCTGGAGTAAGGCAGATCTATGGCCCAGACAGTTTTACGCCCCTGTTATTCCTCATGCATCCAGTAGGGGGAGGATATATAACATCATTCAAATCAACGCATTAATAAACGTCCCATTCACAGATGTTGACTTTTTTTTCTTTTTTTATGAATTTAAATATAAATGCGACATTAACATAACAGACAGTGTAATTTACATTTACAGTTAGTCAATTTGCAGATGCTTTTATCCAAAGTGACTTACAAATGAGGACAACGGAAGCAATCAAAATCAACAAAAGAGCAATGATATGGAAGTGCTATGAGATTAGTCTCAGATTAGCTTAATGCAGTATATGCAGCAGGGTTTTTTTTATTATATAATAAATTAAAATAAAACAGAATAGAAAAAGAATAGAGCAAGCTAGTGTTTTTTTTTTTTTTTTTTTTTGCTAATTGTATAATAATAAGAAAATAAATAGAAAAGATAGAAGATATAAAAAGAATAGAGAAGCTAGTTTTATTGTTTTGTTATAAAAATAAAAAAAAAAAAGAATAGAGAGTACTAGAATTAGAAAGACAAATAAAGCCAATTCTTGAAGATTGGATAATGCACTATAGATATTAGTTAGTTATAGATATAATATGAATTAATACTATGAATATAATATAATACTATATAATATAATATAGGGCTGTCAAACCATTAATCACGTATTTAAATATACAGAGCAAACACACACATATAGTATGTAAACAAACGTTTAATTTGGATGCAATTAATCGTGGTTAATCTTTTGACAGCTCTAATATAATATAATATAATATAATATAATATAATATAATATAATATAATATATGAAGAGTTCAAATGCAAAACCAACTAAAAGCCATCTCGGCCAAAAATGATGCAGAGTAAATGTTCTTGACACACATTATACATCCATCAAAAACTTCAGACCAAACCAGAAGAACCAGTACTTACATAGAAACCTAATCATCTGAGCCTGATAAAAATGCATTTTTTAAAGAATGGATTTAGAGGCTTTTGCATCTGAACTCTTCATATATAGTCCCTTAAGTTTTAATGAGGAGGTTTGTCTGGTCAGGCAAGTAAAAAAATAAAATAAAATCATCAAAAACATTTTAAACTAGCTCGAAGCCTGGTGGTGGTCAGCTAGCTGTAGCTCTACCTATATTTATTGTTATTATTGAGAATATTATATACAGAATATAGGTAGTTTGATCTGTATTCTGCAGCGGGAGGAGAAAAAAATCTTCGGTCTGTCCAATGATTGTAAACCGTCATTAGGTCCATCAGACTGAAGTTATTTTAGCGGTAATGTGACCAAAAATATTTAAGACCCATTGCATCTGAATTTAAGACTTTTTAAGGACCTGCGGACACACTGAGTTGGGTCAAAAGTAATCCACAAATAATCATAATACATTACATGAAGCTGTGGTGAAAATGGTCAAAATTCACTGGGAGGACTGTAACGTGGAGGGGAGATGTTTTTAATTATAAAACCTTTTATAAACTATAATAACATTACAATTATTATTGAATAGCTGTTGTATGTTGTGTGCTCCTACTGAAAAAAACAACAACTTAGGAACACCTTCTGATCACTGATAGAAATGAAGTTTTTTTATTATTATTATTATTATTTATTTTTTTTTTTTTACTTTTGTAATGACATTTTTCTAACTTTATGAAACGTATGTCATCATTTGTGACCAAAAAAATGTATATTTATATTTATATATTTTTTTATTAATTTATTTTTATTTTTTCAACAATTTTAATTAAAATAATATGATACAATTAGGAAGAATAAGTTACCAGTCAAATGAAATCAGCAACAACAATTCACCTTTGCGCACCACAGAAGAGCAAAAATGTGGCATTAAGGAATATTTACAGATTTTTCTGAGGTGGCATTAATGCATTTCATAAGCCGCCAATAGGTGTCAGTAAGTCAGAGTCTTTGTGACTGAATAATTCATTAAATCGATTCATAAATGAAACAGCTCTGTGTCAAAGACTACAGATAAGCAGTGGCTCAGCTGTGACTTTGTTTGGAACTATTTTTTTGACGAAATACAGCACAATCAGACAACAGTGTTCCTAAAATGTAAGTCGGTGGCATTTCCGATACAAGTATCGGAACCGGAACAACCCTAGAAATGAACACTGCTCAGTTCCAGCCCTGACTTTAAGTAATCTAAATGACATTTCCATCATGTAGTCTGTAATCAGTAAGTGATGTACCTGCCGCAGCCAGTCCGGTGCTGATGTTGGGCTGATCGAGCGGCGGACACGCGACGGGACTCTTGTGCGCGCTGGTCCTCAGAGAGCGCAGGAAGGGCACGCTGCTCCCACTCAGGTAGTCTGATGTTTTATATTCAGCTGCGCTGCAGTCGGAGAGAACGGTCACCGTCAGATCCCTCGTCTGAACACAGCCGAACACCTGCAGATGAACGGCACACGCGTGAGCCACGTGTTCACATTCATGCATGAAAACACTCTCTCTGTTAGCGCTTCACCTTCTCTGTCCACTGGAACAGCTGATCTTCAGCCACATAACAGGAGCACTGGCATATCAGCACCTGTGCAGAAGACGGCACACGTTAAAAACACCAAAACACACGGTCAGGACCAGTCCTGGGAAAGTTACTTTTAAAAGTAATGCATTACAATATTGAGTTACTCCCTAAAAATTACATTGCTTAGTTACTTTTTAAGGAAAGTAATGCGTTATGTTACTTTTGCATTGCTTTTTAAATCTGGCCAGGGCTTGCTTGTTTGTTTTTAATACAAAAAATTCTATTTTTGGCAAATGTAAAAGCCTTTTCACACCAAAAGCCTCAGAGAAAAGTAAATCCACGTCTGTACAGTAAACCACAGAAGTAAAAAAGTCAAATGTCAAAAAAGGAAAACAAATGTTAGACTATCTTGAGTAATTTTTGTTTCTTAGTATGGATGAATTGGATCATCGAAGGCCCGCAGCACAGACAGTGGTTAATAAAATGGGATTAAATACATAAAGGAAATGTTATTATTTAACGTATTTAATTATTGCAGGTTTGCGTCATATTCTGAGTTGAATTTCACTGTTTTTATGCATTTCGAGAAACACTGGATTGTTCTTTTTTGTGAGTGAGATGAATTAATGCATGTTCACATTTATTCTAGAGCTAAAGTAACATCTTACTCCAGATTTCTCTTAATATGGGGACAGGGGAGCTTTTAATCAATAAATGGGAAAAAAAAGTAACTGGTGTTAGTTATTTGAAAAAGTAACTCGGATATTTAAAAACATACTTGGAAAAAAGTAATATTATTACATAACTTGTGTTACTTGTAATGTGTTATCCCAACACTGATCAAGACACATGTTCTGGTCATTTTGATCTGGAGAGGATTTTCATTTTCCCAAAAAATGCTACTTAAAAGGATTAGTTCACTTCAAGAACAAAAATGTACAGATAATTGACTCACCTCCTTGTCATCCGAAATGTTCATGTCTTTCTTTCTTCAGTTGTAAAGAAATTAAGTTTTTTAAGGAGAGCATTCCAGAATTTTTCTCCATATAGTGGAGTTCAATGGTGCTCAACGGATTGAAGGTTAAAAATACAGTTTAAATGCAGCTTCAAAGGACTATAAACAAGGGTCTTACCTAGTAAAATTATCTGACAATTTCTAAAAAATGTGACAATTTATACACTTTTTAACCTCAAATGCTAGTCTCTGCTCTCTGCTAGGGCTGTCAAATGATTCCACAATAAAATGTTTACATACTATGTGTGTTTACTTTGTATATTTATTATGTACATATAAATACACAAACATACATGTATATATTAAAACAAAATATTTATATATATATATTTTTTTTTCCATGTATACAATTTAGATTATAAATAATTATAAATATTTTAGATATACACTACCGTTCAAAAGTTTGGGGTCAGTAAATTTTTATTCTTTCTTTTTTTTTTTTTAATTAATACTTTTATTCACCAAGGATATGTTAAATTCATAAAAAAACTAAAAATGATAGCATAGATTTACATTGTTGTAATTTAAATAAATACTTTTTTAACTTGTTATTCTTCAAACAATCCTGAAAAAAAGAATCACAGGTTCCAAAAAATATTTGGATATTCTGATAACTCTAATAATAAATCAGTATATTAGAATGATTTCTGAAGGATCATGTGACACTTAAGACTGGAGTAATGGCTGATGAAAATTCAGCTTTGCATCAAAGGAATAAATTATATTTTGAAGTATATTGAAGTAACTTATATAAGTATATTGTTGACCCTAACGGTTCAAGACAGTTAGGGTATGTTGAAAAACTCATTTTCTCCTCCAACTTCAAAATCGTCCTACTGTTTTACCTTTTTTTGTAAAGGGCATTTGACCTAGACAAGGCGAGAATTTGTGGTTAGAAAGTGTATAAATTGTAAATTTGTTTAGGAAATAACTGATCATTTGCTAGATAAGACCTCGGCTGGGATCATTTAGAGCCCTTTGAAGCTCCACTGAAACTGCATTTTTAGGTGGTGAGTAACTTATCTGTACATCTTTGTTCTGGAAGTGAACTTATCCTTTAATGTTATCGCATTGGACAGAAACTGACTGACTTTGCTCACACCAGTTTTTTTTTTTTCACACTTTACACGTGTGGTGTTCCTGATCATATCTGACCGGCCTTTTTAAAATTCTTGTAAATCTCTCATCATGCTATATTATGAACAAATCTCGGATTTTATCTTTTTGTCAGCTTGTTTTCTTTCAATCAACACAAGTTTTGTGTTTCTTTTTGGAGCTGACTGCTCGTAAATCTCATTGATCTGAGCTCATTCACCCAAACCAAAATGATCCACAAATAATGCCAAAAACTACAGCTCAGATCAACGAAGCCTGCGATCAATCAGCTCCAAAAACAAAATACAAAATCTGTGTTAACTGAAAGAAAACAAGCTGATAAATTTAATGACTATAATGTAGTCTTAATCCTGTGTCAGTTTTTATCATTTGTGACCCTGAACCACAAAACCAGTCTTAAGTAGCACAGGTTTATTTGTAGCAATAGCCAAAAATGCATTGTATGGGTCAAAATTTTAGATTTTTCTTTTATGCCAAAAATCATTAGGATATTAAGATCATGTTCCATGAAGATATTTTGTCAATTCCCACCGTAAATATATCAAAACCTATTTTTTGATTAATAAATATACATTGCTAAGAACTTCATTTGTACAACTTTAAAGACGATTTTCTCAATATTTAGATTTTTTGCACCCTCAGATTGCAGATTTTCAATCTCGAACAAATATTGTCCTATCCTAACAAACCATACATCAATGGAAAGCTTATTTATTCAGCTTTCAGATGATGTATAAATCTCATATTCAAAAAAATGTACCTTTATGACTGGTTTTGTGGTCCAGGGTCACATATTTACTCAACCTGTCCTGTTTTTTGTTTAGTCAAGTGAGTAACAGTCTGGGAATTTCAGTCTAGTTTTAGTTAATGAAAACATTTAGCCATGCTGCATAAAGGTTAAACTGACAATTCTGACAAACTCATAATCACAGAACAGGATTGTTGTCATTGAGAAATGTCATCAGAATAACTGTACTTTCACCTAGAAGCACAAATCAAGAGAATAACTCTCAGACTGGACCTCATCTGGTTTTCTGATTTATGTTTGAGATCACTAAACTCAGATTATCAGCACCTTTCTGCAGCATAAGAGAGAGGGTGTGTGCAAATGGTTGCCAGGTTGAGAAGATAACACTAAAAACACTGGGCAGAATAGAGAGAAGCTCTGATTGGGGGATTTAAGCTTTTGACATCTGGCAACCACAAACATGAAAACTCACAGTGGTTTAGATTTTTTGTTCCTTTTTGTACAGGATATCAAGAGTTTTTTTATTTTAACTACATTTTTGTCTTTATTTGTGATGCGATCTGGGAAAACCTGTCGGATGTGGCGCTGGGACGTTTTCAGGAAATTCAGAAAATAGGTAGAATCTAAATTTTTTGTTGTCAAAATTAGGTTTTCATTAATTTATTATTCTATAACATCTTGTCTATCATCTCTGAAATTATCTTGGCAAACTTCACTTGTTTAGTGCAGTAAACTTGCGATTTATTGCAGCAAGCAGAAATGACTCTGTCTTCTCTAAAGTTAAGAACGCGCTGCGGAGGTGCTTTCTTTAAACACCACAAAAACACTTAACCTATCAAAATAAACGACCTAACATACTTAATAAAGGTGTATCAATGCACATTTCTTACCAGTCCTGTGTAAACTACGGCATGCAAAGTTGTATTTATTTATTTATTTTTTGATGTCGTGAAATAGCGCAAGAGATCAACGCAGTCAGAAGAATCTGCTCACTCAATCTGCTCAATCCTGCTGATGTCAGTGTCCTAAATGATGTTATAATGGACTATTTCACATCCAGAGATGAAGGATCGGATGATGAAGTTACTTGTTATATAAACAGTGAACAGTTGTGCTGCGCTCGTGTTTATACATGTAAACTACAACTACAAGCTACATTATTGGTGCTATTTAAACATACAAGGGGTTATCAAAAGTTCGGAGACTATGCCCATGATAAACAACGGAAAACAGATGTCAGTCTGTTTGTGTAATAATGCACAGCTCTCCTTAAATCTGTAAAGTGAAAGTAAAACACGTCTCACTTTAAACCCATTTTTCTCAAAATTCCATTCCTGAAAATCATAGCTATCGGACAACTTCAGATAGACATCACTTTTGTTACATTCAAGCTATTGACAAAAAAAGCTTTCATATGGTATCAAAACCTAAAAAGGTCAAATTTCACCATGTGTTGGGTTTTCCCAGATCGCATCACATTTGTCTGCAAAACTGCACGGTGATATAATCAGTTAGTGCTTCATGATGTCAGTGTATTTTTGGTCATAGTCATCATTAACAAATGAACACTGCTCCTCACCGATGGAGTGTGTTTCTGCTGGTACAGGATGCAGGACGGCTCTCCGGGGCCTGGGGCCTTGTCCGGCCGCTCCGATCCGTGGCTCCGCTCGTTCCACAGCGAGACCCATCCGACCGCCGTCCATCCGCCGGAGCTCAGCACATACGCCGAGATGAAACCTGAAAAACACGAGAGTTGCGGCTCAAACCGAGGACTGTGTGAAGAATCTGCAGCGTCTGGAGTCTGGCGACTCACCGGTAGCATTTGGACCCTCGGCGATGATCAGATCTGAACATGGGACAGATCCACCGTCCTTCTGCGAATGCCAGTGAACGTGAACGGACCTGAAAGAAAGCAGCAAACACAGATGATCAGATATTATATACACTGCACTCAAAAGTTTGGGATCAGTACGATTTTTAATGTTTTTTAAAAAGTCTCTTGTGCTCATCAAAGTTCCATCTATTTGATCATAAATACAGAAAAAAAAGTCATATTATGCAATATTATTGCAATTCAAAATAACAGTTTTCTATTTTAATTTCTGTGATGGGCAGCTGAATTTTCAGCATCGTGACTCCAGTATTCAGTGTCACATGATCCTTCAGAAATCATTCTAATATACTGATTTATTATCAGTGTTGAAAGCTATTGTGCTGCTTAATATTTTTTTGGAACCTGTGATACTTTTTCCAAGATTATTTGATGAACAAAAAGTTTAAAAGAACAGCATTTATTCAAAATAGAAATCTTGTCTAACAATAAAAGTTTTTACTATGATTTTTAACGCATCCTTGCTGAATAAAAGTATTAAATTCTTTCAAAAAAAGAAAGAAAGAAAAAACTGAGTGACCCTAAACTTTGAACGAGGTGTTTATTGTTACAAAAGTTTTCTATTTTAAATAAACGCTGTCCTTTATAACATTTTATTTATCAAAGTAGTATCACAGGTTCCCAAAACATGTATCAATACTGATAATAAATGAGTAGAGGAGAGTGGGGTAAGTTGAGCCAACACTTATCTTACCCCACCATACGGCACTGAAGTATAAAATCTCTGAAGTATAAACTGGTATTTTAATGTGATGTTAGTTTATCATATATATATATTTGTAGTTTATTTGATAGGGACAGTGTACAAGTGCACCATATCCTTCTCTGAGAACCTGAAGATGCTTTTCATCACATTATAATCAACTATATCTTTCCTCCTATAGTCCCTAATGGTCTGTTTGATATTGCAAAAAAGCTACCATGCCAAGAATCTTTTGACAAAAATGTTTATTAGTTTCAGCTACATTTATTCTTTCATTTTTAATGAAGTTTTTATTTAATTTTACTCAATAAACTCTGTTTAGTCTGTTTTAGGGAAGGTTAAAACTTTGGCGTTCTAGGTATTGTTTCAGAAATGCACACAATTAAAGATTTATTTGGTTTTATGTTAAGTTAGCATTAAGATAAGAAATATGATTTTTTGTAAAATGAAATTTGATTATTAAGTTAGTTTTTAAAAAGGATAAATTATCTTTTTAAAATGTCAGATTCGGTCAGATGGTCAGTTTTCACTCGGATGGGTCATCTTACTCACTTACCCCTAACCTGGGGCAAATTGAGCCACAGGAAAACTTTTTTTATAGGAAGCCATAATTTGTCATAAATACATTCTGATCATTTAAAATGATAGGAAGCATCCTGAAATTACTGTACACATGTTTATTGTGCCTCATTTTCCTTTATCTTGAGGACCACATAAGTAAAAAATGGCTCATCTTACCCCACTCTCCTCTATATTAGAATGATTTCTTAAGGATCATGTGACACTGAAGACTGGAGTAATGATGCTGGAAATAAGAAAATTAAAATAGAAAACCACCATTTTAAATTGCAATTTCACAATATTGCAGTTATTAGTTTGATGAGCATTAAAATCTTTAAAAAGCATTAAAATCTTACTAATCCCACACTTTTGGACGGCAGTGTATATTCAACTTATATACACTATAATCCTACTTTATGTATACTACATCCAACTTTATATTGTGTCAACCCGATGTTATTTCCAACTTTATATGTCTTATATCAGACTAAATATTGACATGTCGTGTGTTTTCAGTGATCAATAGTATTGATCAGAAACACATGCGGATGAACTGAAACCGAAAGTAACGTACTTGCGTTTATCCAGTCTCTTATAAAGCTGATCAAATAAGACTTTGGCTAAATATTACTGACTGACACAGGTTATTATATCATGTATAAATCTAATAAATCTTTTCACCTCTTCTCCTCTATTTCGCGTCGGATCTGTTCATCTTCCTCGTTTTCATTGGTCATGTCATCATACTCATCCTCTTCAACAGCTCTCGAGTACACCGACAAAACCTCACCGAAAAATGTGGCCATATTAGATGATTTATGAGTTGAATTAATTAAATACAACTAAAAGGTGCTGTGTAATGATCAATGCTGCCGTTTTTGCCCGACAGACACCGGAAGTACTCGCTGCAGCTTTACGACAAAAGACTTTTATTTTGTTTTCAGTTTTAGCGAACACAGCCATGTGAAAACGAACAAACAAACAAACAAAAAAATAAATAAAAATTAATAGTATTAGTATTAATATTTGACCCTGGAGCAGAAAACCAGTGTTAAGTATCACGGTTATATTTGTAGCAATAGCCAACAATACATTGTATTGGTCAAAATTATCGGCAAAACAAATTAGGATATTAAATAAAGATCATGTTCCATGAAGATATTTTGTAAATTCCCAACCATAAATATATAAAAATGTATTTTTTGATTTGTAATTTGCAATGCTAAGAACTTCATTTAGACAACCTTAAGGCGATTTTCTCAATGTTTTTTTTTTTTTTTTTTCAAATAGTTTTATCTCTGGCAAATGTTGTCCTATCCTAACAAACCATGGATCAATAAAAAGCTAATGTATTCAACTTTGTATAAATAATGATGTATATGATAAAAAACAACAACAAAAAAAAAACAACTTATGACATGTTTTGTGGTCCATGGTCACATTTGATTATTTTTATTTTTATGATGATGATATTTCAACTTCATACTGGACACAGCGCTTTGAATCATAAGGAATATTTACAGAAGCATTATAATATTATAGAGACATTATTAACATCAGGAGCCCAAATCTAGTTGGACCGCACGGCAAAAAAAATGCTTTTCTTATTTAGATTTTGTCTTGTTTCCAGCGCAAATATCTGAAAATTCTTAAATCAAGAAGGATTTTCTAGACAAGTAAAAATTATTGTCTTGTTTTCAGAAAAAAAGAGAGTAAAAATAATCTGCCAATGGGGTAAGCTAAATAATCTAGTTTTCATGTTGAAATAGGATTATTTTGCTTGTTTTAAGCAAAAACTCACTTAGTTACGACTTCTTTTCTTCTGAAAACAAGACAATAACATTTGCTTGTCTCAAAAATCCTACTTTGTTTAAGAATTTGTAGATATTTTGGCTGGAAACAAGACAAAAAAAATTTTTTTGCAGTGCGGGGACACTTTTCTCTCAGTTATGTCATTGTTCTCTGTCTTTCTGAAACCCTGCCTCAACACCTTTCGATGTTAAATTTAGATTAAAATATTCACTCTTGCTAAAGTTTTCAGGATTTCTCACTTAGAGACTCGCCACATTCAACTACTGTAAGGGTGAGTATAGTAGTGTGCCTTATTACATATTACAGTTTTTTTTTGTAAATGTGAAAAATGTTCCCATTTCTTTCCCAACATCAGTGCTTCAATCTCACTCACATTTTCACTTCCTCATTTCTTTTTCCTCTGAGCTGCTGGATGTTCTTCGTGTTTGATCTGATCCCTGAAGAATGGAAATAAAGGTTCCTATTTTCACACACAGTTATGTTTTATTGTGTGTGTCTGCGATGTGTGTTTGCACTGGTAAGATTTGTTTATTTCATCTCATCCGTGAAATCAAACAGTATAACAATATTTTATATATGTATACAGGAACTGAGCCGAAAGAACAGCTCTGTGTTCATGTGATGTTCTGAAGCTGGTCATTTATAGTAATGTACAGCCTGGTCTCATTGTTTATACGTAGGTATTTTTACGTAACGTTTAGAGACCCAAAACGTACATTTTTGTACGTTTTTAATCGATGCAAAAACGTACAATTTAGACGTATTTCAACGTTTAAAACGTACAAACAGCTACGTATTTTTAGCTAAAAAACGTTAATACTTACGTATTTTTTATTTCATTAAGATATTCGTATCAATGACTTTTTATCATTTTATTAATAAGCGATTTAGATTTTAAGCCCCCTTAACTTACCCAATTTTATAGAAAATATGCATTTTAATCATTTTATTAATACGCGATTCAGATTTTTAGCTCCCTTAACCTACCCATTTTATAGCAATATAAAAGGATATAAAGCGTAACTGACCAAAATATGCAAGGAAATTACCATTTTAGTAACAATATAGCATAAAAAACATTTTTATAGTCACTGATCCCACTGCTACCTCTAAATCTAACGTTAGCCATAACTCTCTCTGTACAGCAATAAAGAAAAACATGAGACAGAAAAGTGCAATTACAATAATTTATTTATTGCAAAAATGTCAACAGCCGTACCAAAAGTTATCCAAATGACGACGCGTTTGCAGCCGCAGTCCTCTCTGGTGGATTACAGTAGGCTTGTTTGAGGTAAAGAGTAGAATTTAAATTGTTACTCGCTAAAATATTATCCAGATTATTACCCTGACCGCTCCGCGAAGGCGCCTGCGCATCAGATTCAAACACAGCTCACCAGAAATACGGCATGTCGTAATCTGTGACGAAGGCAGGCGAGAGCCAATGAGCGTTCGATTTTCCTGCCGTAAAACGTTCGTACGTCGTTTCTAAATGCGGCAATATTTGAATTTTAAAATGCAGTTTAGCGCGGGCTTATTTCAGTTTCTATTTGGACTCGCTGCTCGGGATGGAGATGAAAATCGCCGGATAAAGGCTTGAATTTGGGTCTGTTCCTTGCAGTCGTACGGATTCTGAAGATCTGGATTACAGCGCAAATAAAATTGTTTCATTTTATAATTATAATGGGTGTTTTGTATTTTATGGTTCTATTGTTAGTCACAGCATGTCGGAGAAGACGGCTTTTGTGTCCTGCCATGGAAAAACTTTACATTCATGAATCGTTAAAATGTTGCAGAAATGTTATTTATTTTAAGGGTTTAAAGTGTAATCTTGTTTAACATTGTGTAGATCTATTCTTGGAAACGAGCTGGCAGTGGAAATCATAGAACAGTATGAAATGTAATAATTTCATATAAGTAAACGATTAAACTATTTAATAATGCAACTGAAAACATAATGCCATTGGTATGACAACTAAAACAATAATAATGAAATTAATGCACGATTTCAACATTTATAAAGGTTATAGCTGTCGTCAAAACGTCAGTTTTGTACGTTAAAATGATAAAAATACGTACGTATTTGTACGTTTAGATGCTGTAAATACGTCAGTATTGTACGTTTTAGTGTCTTGAAAAACATAAGTAAATGTACGTTTTGTAGAACCACATTTTACGTAAAATACATACGAATTAACATGAGATCACGTTGCAGCGTAATGTCATCATGAATGATCAGCTTGCAAGGAGCAAAACAACAACTTTTACATGATCTGTTTGATCCCTTATGTCCTGAAAACTAACTGAAGTTTACTATGGTACTACTGTGGAATTGATTGAAAAAATCATGTCTGTTTTACTATAGTAATCATTCAGTATCATGCTGTATAAACAAAGTCAAAGCAGCACAGTATTTTGTCTGTTGATGGGGATGCTGCAGTTTGTGGTCGTGTTTGTTTCTTTGATTTTTTGACTGAGGTGTAACTGTGTTTCAGGTGTGTCAGCGATAGATGTGTACACTCCAGAAGAGCTGTTTGTTGAGAACGGGACCACAGCCACTCTGTCCTGTAGTTTTAAGTCTAGAGAGGTGATCAGTAGTTCAGCGTCAGTGATATGGTCTTTCCTTCCAGAGGGAGACACAGGAGCCTCCACTTCAGTAAGAGTTTCTTCATCCCCACTGCACTGATGTTCATGACTCACGCACACATCATCTTATGATCATTTTTAGCTAATTTCTTCATCTTAAGCAATAGTTCAAAATGATCAATCTGTCATCATTTACCACACTTGTGTCAACCAAACCTCCACTTTGGAACACAACAGAATATGTTTTGTGAGATTTGTCCATACAAATAAGGTTAGAGGGGTTGAATGTTTTTTGACCCCTCTTTGTTTTTTGGATATATATACACTACCGTAAAAAAGTTTGGGGTCAGTAAATGTTTATTCATTCTTTTTTATTTGAAAGAAATTAATAAATTGTTACATTAATAAAAAGTGACATAATAGATTTACATTGCTATAGAAAAGATTTATAGTTTGAATAAATGTTGTTCTTGAAAAAAAAAATACAGGTTCAAAAAAAAAAAAACATTGGCAGCACAACTGTTTCCAAAACTGATAATTCTACTAATAATTGAGAATATCAGAATGATTTCCTGGGAAACTGAGTAACAGCTGATGAAAAATCAGCATTGCATCACAGGAATAAATTATATTTTAAAGTATATGAAAATAAAAACCATTACTTTCTATTGTAATAACATTTTGTAATATTACAGTTTATTTTCTGTATTTTTGACAAAATAAATGCAGCCTTGACTTCATTAAAAAAAAATTGCAAGTCATACTGACCCCAAACTTTTGAACGGTAGTGTGTGTGTGTGTGTGTGTGTATATATATATATATATATATATATATATATATATATAGTGGCGCTTGAAAGTTTGTGAAACCTTTAGAATTTTCAACATTTCTGCATAAATATGACCCAAAACATCATCATATTTTCATATAAGTCCTGACAGTAGACAAAGAAAGCCCAATCAAACAAGTGAGAGAAACATATTTTTTAACATTTATTTATTGAGAAAAATGATCCAGTGTTACATATCAGTGCATTGCAAAAGTATGTGCATCTCTTGGATTAGCAGTTAATTTAAAGGTGAAATTAGAGTCCATCTGTGCAGATGTGTTGTCAGTGCAATGACTATCAAATGTCAGAACGTGACCTGTTTTATTAAAAAAACAGGGATTCGTCAAAGTCGGATCATGTGAATCGTGTAATGAACAAAGGCGATTACTGAGGACCTCTGGAAAAGAGTTGCTCATCAGGCTAGAAAAGGTTACAAAACCATCTCTAAAGAGTTTGAACTCCACAAATTCACAGTCAGATTGTGTACAAATGAGTAAATTCAAGACCACTGTTACCGTCCTGAGAAGCGGTCAACCAACAAAGATCACTCCAAAGCAGAATGTGTAATAGTGTGTGAGCTTGCAAAAGTTCCCAGGATAACTTCTAAGCAACTAAAGCACTTTCTCATGGCAAAATTGTAAGAAGAAATCCACTGTTCTCCAAAAAAGAAAATTGCTTTCTAATGATCATGTGGACAAGCCAGAGGACTATTGGAGAATGGTTTAATGGATGGATGAAACCAAAACTGAACTTATTGGTTTAAATGAGAAGCTATTATTTTGAGAGAAAAGGACACCTTGCATTCCAGCTTAAGAAACTTATCCCATCTGTGAAACACGGTGGTGGTGGTGGTGGTATCATGGCTTGGGCCTGTTTTGCTGCATCTTGGCCAGGAAAGCCTGCCATCATTGATGGAACAATGATTTCTGAATTATACCAGCAAACTCTAAGGAAAACGTCAGGACATCTGTTTAAGAACAGAGTCTCAAGAGAACGTGGGTCACGCAGCAAGACAACAACCACAAGCACACAAGTCATCTCTACTAAAGAATGATTAAAGAAGAACAAAGTTAATGTTTTGGAATGACTGAGTCAAAGTCCAGACCCTAATCCAATTAAAATGTTGTGGAAGAACCTGAGCAAGCAGTTCATAGGAGGAAACCCACCAACATCACAGAGCTGAAGTGTTTCTGCACTAGGAATGGGCTAAAACTCCTCCATGTTATTGTGCAGGACTGATCAGCATTTACAAGAAACTTTACCTTCAATTACTGCAGCAAAAGGGGGTCAAACCAGATACTGAAAGCAAAGATACACATACTTTTGCAATCCACTCCACAGATATCAAAGTCAAGTCAAAGTCAAAGTCTGCTTTATTGTCAATTCTGCCATATACAGGTCCTTCTAAAAAAATTAGCATATTGTGATAAAGTTCATTATTTTCTGTAATGTACTGATAAACATTAGATTTTCATATATTTTAGATTCATTATACACAACTCGAAGTAGTTCAAGCCTTTTATTGTTTTAATATTGATGATTTTGGCATACAGCTCATGAAAACCCAAAATTCCTATCTCAAAAAATTAGCATATTTCATCCGACCAATAAAAGAAAAGTGTTTTTAATACAAAAAATAGTCAACCTTCAAATAATTATGTTCAGTTATGCACTCAATACTTGGTCGGGAATCCTTTTGCAGAAATGACTGCTTCAATGCGGCGTGGCATGGAGGCAATCAGCCTGTGGCACTGCTGAGGTGTTATGGAGGCCCAGGATGCTTCGATAGCGGCCTTAAGCTCATCCAGAGTGTTGGGTCTTGCGTCTCTCAACTTTCTCTTCACAATATCCCACAGATTCTCTATGGGGTTCAGGTCAGGAGAGTTGGCAGGCCAATTGAGCACAGTAATACCATGGTCAGTAAACCATTTACCAGTGGTTTTGGCACTGTGAGCAGGTGCCAGGTCGTGCTGAAAAATGAAATCTTCATCTCCATAAAGCTTTTCAGCACATGGAAGCATGAAGTGCTCCAAAATCTCCTGATAGCTAGCTGCATTGACCCTGCCCTTGATAAAACACAGTGGACCAACACCAGCAGCTGACATGGCACCCCAGACCATCACTGACTGTGGGTACTTGACACTGGACTTCAGGCATTTTGGCATTTCCCTCTCCCCAGTCTTCCTCCAGACTCTGGCACCTTGATTTCCGAACGACGTGCAAAATTTGCTTTCATCCGAAAAAAAGTACTTTGGACCACTGAGCAACAGTCCAGTGCTGCTTCTCTGTAGCCCAGGTCAGGCGCTTCTGCCGCCATTTCTGGTTCAAAAGTGGCTTGACCTGGGGAATGCGGCACCTGTAGCCCATTTCCTGCACACGCCTGTACACGGTGGCTCTGGATGTTTCTACTCCAGACTCAGTCCACTGCTTCCGCACGTCCCCCAAGGTCTGGAATCGGTCCTTCTCCACAATCTTCCTCAGGGTCCGGCCACCTCTTCTCGTTGTGCGGCGTTTTCTGCCACACTTTTTCCTTCCCACAGATCTCTTGCTTGAGGGTGTCAATGACGGCCTTCTGGACAGCAGTCAGGTCGGCAGTCTTACCCATGATTGCGGTTTTGAGTAATGAACCAGGCTGGGAGTTTTTAAAAGCCTCAGGAATCTTTTGCAGGTGTTTAGAGTTAATTAGTTGATTCAGATGATTAGGTTAATAGCTCGTTTAGAGAACCTTTTCATGATATGCTAATTTTTTGAGATAGGAATTTTGGGTTTTCATGAGCTGTATGCCAAAATCATCAATATTAAAACAATAAAAGGCTTGAACTACTTCAGTTGTGTGTAATGAATCTAAAATATATGAAAGTCTAATGTTTATCAGTACATTACAGAAAATAATGAACTTTATCACAATATGCTAATTTTTTGAGAAGGACCTGTATACAGCACGTACATACAGAGAATTGAAATTGCGTTACTCTCAAACCCTAGATGCATACAGGTAACATTAACAATAACATAAGAAGTAAAATACACTAACGTACAAAATAAATTATATATATAATACAAATATTACAGTAAAAGAGTCAATTTAAAAAATATGTATGAGATATAAAGTGACTTATGAAAATAAAGTGGCAATGGCAGATAGTAGTGCAAACCAGACAAATAGTCCGTGCAATGTTGGTGTAGTGCAAGAGCTTAATAGTCTGAGTATGTAAGACCAATGCTCAGAGAGTCAATGTGTATGGGGTAGATGGATGAGGTAGTGAACCGTGGGGGGTTGGTTGTCTCAGAGGTCAGGTAAATGGGGCAGAAAGAGGGGAGAGGGGGCAGAGTCGGAGGGAGTTCAGCGTCCTGACAGCCTGATGGATGAAGCTGTCTTTCAATCTGCTGGTCCTGGCCTGAAGACTGCGCAGTCTCCTCCCTGATGGCAGCAGACTGAAGAGGCTGTGTGACGGGTGGGTGGGGTCACCAGCAATGCTGAGGGCTTTGCGGGTGAGACGGGTGTTGTAAATGTCCTGGAGGGAGGGGAGAGAGACACCGACGATCTTCTCAGCTGCTCTCACTATGCGCTGAAGTGTCATACGGCAGGACGCGTTGCAGGTGCCATACCACACAGTGATGCAGCTGGTCAGGATGCTCTCGATGGTGCCTCTGTAGAAGGTGCACATGATGGGGGCTGGGGCTCTGGCTCTTCTCAGTTTGCGGAGAAAGTAGAGTCGCTGCTGTGCTTTCATGGTCAGTGCTGTGGTGTTGGCAGTCCAGGAGAGGTCTTCTGTGATGTGCACTTCTGTGATGTAACACTGGATCATTTTTCTCAATAAACAATTTTTTGCAAAAATATAGAAAATTGTAAAGTGTTCACAAATGTGCTAGTGTCACTGTATATATATATATATATATATATATATATATATATATATATATATATATATATATAAAACGTAAGTTGTGTTCCTTTGGATTTTTGTGCTGTAAATGTGTCGGGGTACTCAAGGTTTAGTGTGTTGTCAGCATGTTGCGCTAAAGGATTTTTCCATGTTAAATCAGCAAAATGTAAGAAACTCCCACAGCTGACATTTGGATTTTGTTAATACTTTTTCTGAAGAAAATCAAACATGAATGTTAATAAAAACCCAAATCAGAAATGTCATGGATGTTTCTCCTCCGCAGATCTTCTATTACTCCAGTGGGAAGTCGTTTCCAGGCTCAGTGCCACAGTTTAAGTCCCGTGTGGAATGGGCTGGAGACATGAACAAGAAGAACGCGTCGATCCGTGTGCTTCACATGCAGGTTAAGGACAAAGGGACATTCAGCTGCGACGTGAAAAATCCTCCAGACATCTCCGGACAGAATTCCATCATTAAAGTCAAGGTGTTCCCATCTGCTAAACACTTTTGTTTGAGAGACATTTGACTCATGGGAATCTGTGCAGATGTGCATCCTTGTGTCCTTCATCAGATCACATATGAACACGGTTATAATGTTGTGATGTGGAGAATCTGTGCCGCAATTAGAGCTGCAGAAACGCTGTCATTCCCTACAGTGCTGCCTAAACTTACCTTTCTAATGTTGAATTTTGTTGTTCTTTATGACATAAAACAGACTAGTTTTTCAGTGCTTATAAATAGGGTGAACTAAATTTTACTAGTTTCTGAATGCTTTAATTGGCTAAGGCCCGACCAAGAGGCCATATGACTGACAGATTAAGCGACCAATTAATTTACTCCAGACTTTCAATCAATAAATGGGGAAAAAAAGTGTTGTGTGTTTTCGCCCCAGCTTTAGTCTTGGTCTTGTTTCCGTTTTAATTTTAAAGTTATCCCAGGTGTTTCCTGTTTGATGTATAAATACCCCCTGTTTCCCAGTGTATGATTGTTTGCTGTTATACATGTTACATGTTTTTGTGTTGCCATGTTCCTGTTTGCCTTCTTTTGGATTTATTAAAAAATCATATAAAGAGTTTCCTCGTCTCCTCGTTCCCTCGCTTCACTGCACCAGCACATCACATTACATTGGCGTTACTTATTTGAAAAAAGTAATCTGATTCGGTAACTTGCGTTACTTGTAATGCATTACCCCCAACACTGAGTGTATGCATCAGACGTCTAGCCAACGGTCTGTGGGCATGAGGTCTGAGGCTGAGACTATTAAAAGTCTAAGGCAGTGATACATTGCGTTTATATGTATACATTTAGGTGTCAGTGCTTAGAGACATAGCACCTTGGAGATAACCTTAAACAAAGCATGCAAATGAAGTATTCAGGTATAGGAACCTTATCACCGATCTTAATCCAATCAGCATAATTATTCAAAGACTGGGGCATGAAGAGCCATTACAGACAAAATGTGAGAGTCTCAGTGATCTGACTCATTTGACTTACAATAAGGTAAACAGGAACTGAACAGGAAGCTTTTGCTACAAATAGAATTGCTCATCTGATGGTGTCATCTTTACCATAAATGATAAATACAGCACACTTCACTTTGGTTTTTCATGTGATGGTCTGTCTGCAGGATCAGTAGATTCTTACATTTGTAATCCAACAAAACGATTCAAAATAACACGTCAGTGTTCATCTGCTGTTTTTACATTGACTATAAATCTATATAGACTAATACTCTACAGTCAGATACAACAATAATTCCTCAAATATTTATTACAGTATATACTGACAAATGTAAGATTGACTTAAATGGCATTAAATGACTGGATGATTTCCACTGTCGGCAAATGAACTGCTATGCTCAAGCTATTTCAAATATAGTGAATTAAGCTACAAACTCCATCATAATGCACAATGTTTCCATCTAACATGTGTTTTGAGCTGCAGCTCGTCATATTAATGGAGTGTTTCGCTAGTTAGCAGTAAACCGCTTACCTCACCTCAATATGTTCCTAGATTTAAGATTTGTGGATGTTGTCTTTTAATTATTTCAGAAGTAGAATTCGCTTATTTCAGTTAATTTCATAGAACTAGTGGGCTAAGCCAGTACTGACACTGTTGTGTAAACATGACTGAAGACGCGGAAGGGACAAACAAACCGAATCAATCGAGTGTGTCATTTACAGTGGAACTGCTCCGACTGATTCAGACTCATGATTCACTAGCAAAAACCAGATCAACAGATCATTTTCGAATTTCAACATTGCTTGTAATGATTTTAAAAAGCACCTATAGTGATGTAACTCTGAACCAGTTATCGTGTTGCAAATTGATTCACTGTTTTGAAATGCTCCAACTGAATTGCTTATCGTGAAACATTATTCAGATTGGGACTTCAGAGATCGTATCGCAAATAATTTATTGGAGTGGGTTCACAAATCATTTGATTCCGATGGCTACTTCGGAGCGGGTTTGTGAATCATCTGATTCAAATCGCTACTTTCGGAGCGGGTTCACAAATCTTTTGATTCAGATCGGAACTTCGAAGCAGATTCGCGAATCATTTGATTGCTACTTCGGAGAAGGTTTGTGAATCATTTGATTCGAAATCACTACTTTTGGAGCGGGTTTGTGAATCTTTTGATTCAGATCGGAACTTTTGGAGCGGGTTTGTGAATCTTTTGATTCAGATCGAAACTTCGGAGCAGATTCGCGAATCATTTGATTGCTACTTCGGAGAGGGTTCATGAATCATTTGATTCAAATCGCTACTTTTGGAGCGGGTTCACAAATCTTTTGATTCAGATCAGAACTTTTGGAGCGGGTTTGTGAATCTTTTGACTCAGATCCAAACTTCAGAGCAGATTCGCGTATCATTTGTTACTTCGGAGCGGGTTCGTGAATCATTTGATTCAAATCACTACTTTCGGAGCGTGTTCACAAATCTTTTGATTCAGAACACTACTTTTGTGAACTTAAGCCCATGATGTTTTCAACATTTTAAAGAAATAGATGGCGAACAGATTCAATCACCCATGCAATCTTGTTCCTAAATAACAGGATTCAGCTATGTCTGTTAAAACCTTGAATCACGAATCAAGGTGAAATTCAAATCTGCATTCACGCTGCCTAGAAAGAAGAGTTTAATGCATATGAAACATCTTTACACAGGCTTTTTTATTACTGTTTCTGTGTTACAAACATTCAAATAGTCACAGAAGTGATGGAATAAAGGTTTATAGTTCAGTACAGTGGGGCAAAAAGTATTTAGTCAGCCACCAATTGTGCAAGTTCTCCCACTTAAAAAGATGAGAGAGGCCTGTAATTTTCATCATAGGTATACCTCAACTATGAGAGACAAAATGAAAAAAAACAAACAACAACAAAAAAAAATATTCCAGAAAATCACATTGTAGGATTTTTAAAGAATTTATTTGCCAATTATGGTGGAAAATAAGTATTTGGTCATAATAAGAATTATGTCTTCCATTTTCTAATAATTTCTTCACACCAAGCTGCTTACCTATTGCAAATTCAGTCTTCTCAGCCTGGTGCAGGTCTACAATTTTGTTTCTGGTGTCCTTTGACAGCTCTTTGGTCTTGGCTTGAGGTTGTGGACAGGTGTCTTTTATACTGATAACAAGCTCAAACAGATGTCATTAATACAGGTAACGAGTGGAGGACAGAGGAGCCTCTCAAAGAAGAAGTTACAAGTTACAGGTCTGTGAGAGCCAGAAATCTTGCTTGTTTGTAGGTGACCAAATACTTATTTTACCGAGGAATATACCAATTAATTCTTTAAAAATCCTACAATGTAATTTTCTGGATTATTTTTTTCTCATTTTGTCTCTCATAGTTGTTTTCTCATCTTTTCAAGTGGGAGAACTTGCACAATTGGTGGCTGACTAAATACTTTTTTGCTTCACTGTATAAACACTGTTGTCTAAAGTAGCGAACTAAATAGAAAAAAATATTTTTGAAAGTGACGACGCTAATAAAAAGACTGTATCAATGGCAACGTAACGCCAGCAGGTGGCAACAAGTGACTGATGAAAAAGAGATTTGTTCAAAAAACATTGATTCATTCACAAATGACTTCTTACTGAATCATTTGTTCAACTTAATTTTAACAGTTCATTGAAGATTGAATATATTTTATAAATAGACTGTAGCAATTTTAGTAGAAACTCCAGTAAATTACATTTTTTGTAATACATTGAATTTTTGACCTCAAGGAGGTCTCAGTACACTTGTTTGGTTCACTTTTGGTGTGCACCTATTTTGAGCTTGACTGAGACCTGGATTCATCCAGAAGACTCCGCAACCACTGCTGTTCTCACTAACAACTTACCTTTCTCTTACTCCCCCATCTGTCACGTGTCGTGTAGAGGAGGACAAACGAGGAGTACGAGGTCGAGCTCAGATACAAAACAAGTCTTTTAATAATAAAATCCACAAATAATCCACAAAGGAGACAGGCAAGGAGACACGCACACAACGACGAGAACGGACAACCAAACAATGAACAGAATCTAACTTAAATAGGGTGGTTAACGAGACACAGACAGGTGATGTGATTAACTAATAAAGACTTAATGAGGGGTGGAGACAGGAACATGA
The DNA here is from genome assembly GCA_033026305.1 of Cirrhinus molitorella. Lineage (NCBI taxonomy): Eukaryota > Metazoa > Chordata > Actinopteri > Cypriniformes > Cyprinidae > Cirrhinus > Cirrhinus molitorella. The sequence continues at coordinate 877,550 of CM065139.1, forward strand.
CCAAATAAGGGCAAAAAGGAAATGGAACAAACCAAAGACAAACAGGACTAAACCAAATCAAAACACAACAAAAAAGAGTCCCAAAACCTGACACCATCAGGTTGGAAGAGTCATGATCTTCTCATTTCTAATAAATACTCAACCCATTCTTCCCAATGCAATACAAATTATTTTGAACTCCATATTGTAATGATTTATCATCTTGCTGGTCAACTGGGCACCTTTATAGAGCAGATGGATGGGCTGATATCCTCATTCTCTGCGGATGGTGTCATGAAGGAGTCATAGGCGTGTGGATCCATACGCAAACTTTATTCTGAGAAACAATGGTAACAGACAGGCAGGGGTCAAACAGGGGCAATCGGGGTCAGCGAGGGAAATCCAAGAGAGCAAACGATAGTCCAGGCAGATAGTCGAGGCGGGCGGCGATCAAAGGGATAATCCAGAAACAAGCGAGGGTAGAAAGGCGGGCGGAGAACAATCACAGGAGTCAGGGAACAAGGGGGTCGACACAGGAAAACAAACACGGTAAAACGCTTGGAATGGACAGAAACTGTACAAGACTTCGCGAACGGCTGTGTGTGTGAATGGCTTTTATACTGCGAGTGATTAGGTGTAATGACTGCCAGGTGTGTGAGTGTGAAGGCAAGATGGCCGACAGGGGTGAGAGGTGACAGAAGGGGGTTATGGGTAATGTAGTGGAAAAAGGTCCATAAGTCCATGTGAAGGCTCCCTCTAGCGGGGAGTAGAGGGAGCCACAGCGGTACAGTTTGTGACAGATGGCAGTCCACTTGTAGTTTTTGGTAACTTCGAAATCCATCTGGAGAAGGTTTACACTGCAGACTTCCACTTCCACTCCTAGTTTCATTTGATCTCAAAAGGCTTACCACCACAAGCACTAACAAATCAGGTCCACTTTAACTTCTTGTTTCAATCCTGCTCCTGGGAGTGGGTCCTGCAACATTTTTTTTCCAACCTGCTTCAGCACACCTGGCCTGTGACATTTTTTAAGCAATATTGAAGGACTTTATTAGCTGGTTCAGGTGTGTTTGATTAGGATTGGTGCTGAACTTTGCAGGACAGTGGGTCTCCAGGAGCAGGGCTGAAGACCTATGGTCTAGAACAGGGGTGGGGAACGTTGATTTGAATTTTATCTCACAGATATGTCTTTCGGGGTTTCCTGGGGAGGAAAGAACATCATCTGGTCACTGGGGTTCCTCAGGGATCAGTTCTTGGACCCCTCCTCTTCACCATATACACTACATTACTGGGTCCCATTATACAAGCACATGGTTTCTCTTACCATTGCTTTGCTGATGACAATCAGTTGTATCTTTCATTTCAACCAGACAATCCAACAGTAGCTGCATGGATTTCAGGCTGCCTGGCAAACATCTTGGCATGGATGAAGGAACATCACCGTTTTCCCTGCCTCTCTGACTCTACAGCATGATTTTATTATTATTCTTTGGTGACCAGCTGACCTTCAAGGACCACATGTAAAGACAGCTCAGTCATGCAGGTTTGCAATGCACAACATCAGGAGGATCAGGCCTTGTCAAGCAGAGCATGCTTCACAACTTCTTGTCCAGGCCATTGTCATAGGCTGGACTACTGCAATGCTTTTCTGACTGAACTTCCATCATGCACAGTCAAACCTCAACAAATGATTCAGAATGCAGCAGCAGGGTCTTCAACAAGCCCATAAGGGCCCATGTCATACCTCTCTTTATTTCCCTGCACTGGCTACCGGTTGCGGCTTGCATCAAATTCAAGACATTGATGTTTGCGTACAAAACAGCCACAGGCTTAGCACCCTCCTACTTCTACTCACTCTTACCAATCTACATCCCCTCCAGAAGCCTGATATCTGTAAGTAAGTTCCATCACAGAGAGGCATTTTTGTTCACCTTTCCTGGCTGGTGAAATGATCTTCCCACACCTGCAGTAATTAACAGAACAACCGAAACGTTATTTACATACGTTATACAACATAATAGACAACTCTGGCCCCAGAGAGTGATTGTAAATGAAGTTTATATGAAATATGTTTAAAATGTCATTTTTTCATCTGAGGTTTCATTGTAATCCTTCTCATAAAGTCACTGAATTCACCATTAACTGTTGAATTTGGATTTTTAAGAATTAATCTGCATATCCATATGTGTTTTAACAAGTGTTTTAACATATTCATATAAGGATATTATGCTATTAATATTATTTGTGCATTTATTAATTAATCATTTGCTATAACTGATCCTTATGAGTCTGTGTCTTAACAAAGGTCTGGTCATTTGAACAAATGGTTCTGGGGAGTTGGTTTTCCCCAAATTATTTTTGCAGAGTAATAACTTTAAAATAAATACAAATAGATTTTTCTTGTAACTAAAAGTGCAAAGTTGCAGGTCCAAAAGCTGCAGGACTGACACCATCTAAAGAGACCCCGATTTAATGAGAAAGAGGAATTGATTCTAGGTACCCAGTTATAATTAAATGTGTTTCTGTCATGAGGTGTGAAGAGGGTTGGACAACATTGTCTTGCCTCCTTTGAAGGTACAGTAGAAAAAAAACGTTATTATTTTTATTCCAGTACATTGACTACGTTATAGATCAGATAGTGTACGCTAGATTCACTGTTTAGATGCACTTGAAACATGCATGCTGAGGACATCTGGTTGAAGTTGTGTAAGTGCAACAAAAACAGATGCTTATCGTTCTCTGGTGTGGATGCAAATATAGTTATCGTTGTATTTATATTTATCATTATCGTTCTTGGTGTGAACAGGCCTTAAGAGATGCATTAAATGCACAACTTCTTCTTTTCTTCTCTTCTCCTCTGCTTTCTTTGACTCTTTGTCTCTGATATTTGGGTGCACCTATTTTTCTTATTCTTTCATTGGACTTGGATTTCTCAGACTTAGAATACTTAGCAGACTTTAAAAGACTAAAACTTAGACTTAGACTGCTTTTAGACTTCGAGTTCTGTACATACTTCACTATTCATTTGGACTCTTCTTGGGTCTTATATTCAGTAAAAGAAAAAAAAAAGAAATGTTGAAATGGGTGCAAAAATATATCAATAAAGTTCATGAGATTTTAAACAGCAATATTTTAAAATGAAAAGAGTTCATAAACAGAGTTGACCCTTTATGTAACAGCATTGTAAATGTATTAATTGTAAAGAACTGTCAGGTGGGCTGTCAATTCTGTTACCACATTTTCAGCATTGTAACAGAGTTCGATGGCAACAGAATTGACAATTTTATTTATTTATTTATTTATTTATTTGCCAAAAACTCCACTACACATAATGAAATCATGATTAAAATATGTTTAAATAACACAAAATGTGAGTGGTGAAACTCTTGGTGTAATAACTTTTTAGATTTAAATATTTTCTCAGAGAGAGCACACAGACTTTTCAGTGCTTTAGATCTTATCAGTGAGGGGAAAATGACAATTTCCTGTATCTAACATAGTTGTGGGAGATAATTCCACTAATTTAACCCTTTAACTGTCACTCCCATTTTTGAACATAGTACTCAAACTTCTTTATAATTCATGAATGAGAACATTTTGTAATATGATTTTGATGTACATTTTCCATGGCAATGCAATGTCTGTTTTTAAAATGGTTTTCAAAGGATGAATTTTGAGATTTTCAAGTGATATATAATCATGTTTTCTAATGATTTCTAAAGCATGAAAAAGGCAACAAAGAAAGTCTTTTTGTGACAAAGGACAGAACTCCTGTTATGAAGTAGATTTTTGAGGTGCACTCTTGTCATTAATTAATCTATTACTTTTCCTACATAATTTGTAACACAAAAAAGTGATAAAATATCTATTTAGGAGGCTTAGACCTTCCCAACTATATGTCAGAATTAAATTAGGATTTATTTGTAAAATGGTGGCGTAAACTGAGGGGACAGGTGACAATGAAGGGGTTAAAGGCAAAGTATGGTACGGTAACAGAGTTGACACAAGATTTATGGACACACATTTTTATAAGATTTTTATTTTATATACATATGTGTGTGTGTTTTTAATATAATGTTGTAGCATTAGGTCAATGACTATTTAGGATTTTTATGAATAAACTGAATAAAATATTACCAAAAGAAAAGTATTATAAAATATTTTGATGACACAATAATACATGATGGGAAAATGCACCGACTAATGCACGACAATAATCATGTTTTTCTGCTATTTAAGACACTTTTTTACAGAAATTATTATATTGTTATAGACATACTCTAATTTATAATTCATAATATAATAACACATTATTAAAATAATGGAAAAATAGAAACCATTTGAAAATAAATTAATAAATTAATAAATGAATTAATAATAATAATAATAATGACTTTGGACATTAAATGTATCTGCAATTATTCACCCAGATATAATAACCAACAAACCAACAAAACGCGGTCAGGACACCAAATGCATTCAGATCTTAAAACAAAAAACAAAACAAAAAACATTAATGCTGTTTATCCCATATCTATTCTAACATCAGTATTACTTTACATTCGGTACATTAGAAATGACATCAGTGAAACTGATCTCAGATAGGCTAAGTAGAGTTTGAAGTTGGGCCTGATCTGAGATCAGTAGTAAATTACATTCATTACATTAGAAGTGAGCTCAGAGAGTCTGATCTGAGATCAGTGGCCTGTGTTCGGTACATCAGCATTATCGCATAGTCTTCAGTGACTCTGATCTGAGATCAGCTTGAGACTCCGTCAGTCTGATACTGTAAACAAACGCTGAGGCTCCGGTACTCGGACGATATTTATGAAATTTTAAGGATGGAAATAAGGCTTCCGACTTTCACACACAATCATGTTTTATTATGCGTCTCTGCGATGTTTGTTTACGCTGGTAAGTTTTATTAGTATTTCTACGAGGCGTTTTGGTCTCATCTGTGAGCGTTAACTGAGGCTAGCAGGTTAGCATGCAGCTCCGCGAACGCGGATATAAAATAAGGCTCATATCATATTAACAGTATATAAACCGAGTCTATAAAGAACAGCTCTCGTGTTGTATTAATTTCATGTTCTGAAGCAGCTAATTTAATTGAATCGAGTGTTTCATGTATTTCTCAGTTCAGGAAGTTTAGCTCGTATTGTTCTGTTAGCACATTAGCCTCCCTCTTTATTACATTATATCACATTTAGTCACGATAACACCCTCTGATTCATTAACAACGTATGCGAAGGGTTTATATTATCTCGTATTTATATAATCATGTACTCCTGTTATTGTAAATGTTTAATAGTTAATTTAACCAAACCTGAACGATCAAGCTTTAGCTAACAGGAGAGACGAACAATAAAGACTCATCATCAGCATCTGCATTCGTTACTATTTGTTTTATTTCTTATATTTTTAATGAGGATAAACATACAGACTTTATGTCTAAATTTAACATCTGGAAAAAAGCTAACCAAAGTACCAATGGTAATACTATGGTATTGAAAGCCATCACATATCATGCCTATATTACTATATTTATTTCCATGCTATATATAATATAATAACAGTATAATGCATCATAGTTAGTGCTGTCAAACGATTAATCGTGATTAATCGCATCCAAAATAAAAGTTTGTTTACACACTATATATTTGTGCACTGTGTATATTTATTATGTATATATAAATACACACACATGCATGTATATATTAAGGAAAAATATCTTAGAATTATATCTAAAATATTTATATTTATTTGTAATCTAAATTGTATACAGGTATGAATATATATACAAATAAATATTTAGTTTTAATATATACATGTATGTGTGTGTATTTATATATACATAATAAATATACAAAGTAAACACACATATATTATGTAAACATAAACTTTTATTTTGGATGTGATTAATCACGATTAACCGTTTGGCAGCCCTAGTTCATAGTACAAGCACAGTGTTAATGGGGATGCTGCAGTTTGTGGTCATGTTTGTTTGTTTGTTTGATTTTTTGACTGAGGTGTAACTGTGTTTCAGGTGTGTCAGCGATAGATGTGTACACTCCAGAAGAGCTGTTTGTTGAGAATGGGACCACAGCCACTCTGTCCTGTAGTTTTAAGTCTAGAGAGGTGATCAGTAGTTCAGCATCAGTGACGTGGTCTTTCCTTCCGGAGGGAGACACAGGAGCCTCCACTTCAGTAAGTTTTTTCTTCTCCGATGCATTGATGTTCATGATATCAAGTGATCATCATGTATGTTCGTCTTCCGCAGATCTTCTATTACTCCGGTGGGAAGTCGTTTCCGGGCTCAGTGCCACAGTTTAAGTCCCGTGTGGAATGGGCCGGAGACATGAACAAGAAGGACGCGTCGATCCGTGTTCTTCAGATGCAGTTTAAGGACAACGGGACGTTCAGCTGCGACGTGAAGAATCCTCCAGACATCTCCGGACAGAATTCCATCATTAAAGTCAGGGTGGTCATGAAAGGTGAGCGGATGATAAAAATTGTGATTTAAAAAATCAGGGTTTGCACAAATTTTCAAATTCAAAAAATGATTTTCGTACATTCCGGAATAAAAGTTGCATTTTTTTTTATCAACTGAAATGTCCTGCGACCCAAATATAAGTCGACCCTGGTTATAAGATGACCCCCCCTTTTCAAGATATACCTTTTTGAAAATTAAATCTTGTTTTATTTTATTTTTTTTAAATCTTAAAGTGTACATAACATACACAGTTTCACCTAATCTCGTGTTAATCTTGAGTACTTATAGAGTAGTACTGCATTCTTAATATCTCCAAATAGTCTTTAGTTTTATCATATTTATAAAAGAAAAATACAGCTTTCCGATTCTCTCCGGAAAAAGCAGAGCTTCTGGAGCAGAGCTAAGTTCGACGATCACTCGCGTTTGGATTGCCAATAAAACAGACATTTGATGCCGTTTCACTTGCCATCTGCAGTTCTGAATCATGAGCGGGATCTTTTATAGCTGGGAGCGCTCCATCTTTCAGTATCAAACAATGTGCAAATCCAGCGTCAAAATGGGCCTTGTATATGAAACATTCGTCAACAAACCCACTAGCAAAACTCCATTGCTGCCACAGAAAAAGGAACCGCATCCACTGTTCACATAATGCTGGGTCTTCGGGAACCTGAGCAAAGTTATCTTTGCCTTACAACCAAAACCACACTTCTTTAGAGACATTCTTCCAGAGTGATTCCCTTGCAGCAGTGCAGCCGAATGAAGCACGTTGATGGGTGCGCTCTTTCTCTCCTCTAGTCGACGTGTGTGCGTGCTTTTCCAGGAAAAATGCTCCTATAAGGAGTTCCACCTTCGTCTACGTCATTACAGCCATGATCGAAAAAACAGCCAAAACTTGTACCAACCCGAAAGTAAGATTTTCGGCACAGAAATCCTCCGTCATTCGTCCAAATTATTTTTTTAAACTTTGGCATGAGTTTTAGCATTTGTTTAGCATGAGAATCCAACACACTGTAAAAAAAAACTCTGAATATACCAAACACCCCTTTAAATTATTTTCATATTGCATATTTTCCTTTTTTAGTTTTTGTTTTGAAAGTGTGGTAAATACTGGTAAAATGCACCAACAATCACATTAAAGATTATACACTTTTTAATATACCATAAAAATAACAAGTAACCCATCTAAATTATATAGCAATTAGGCTATCCATTTCATAGTAGCCCACCAACATTTCATTAACAGTAGAAGTGATATCTTATTGTAGACTTCAAATCTGGGTTTTGTCTTGCACTTTAAAATCACTTAGAGAGGAAGTTTGGTTCCATCAGACTAACATGACAGTCAAGACTAATGCTGCTGTAAGCTTTTCTTTTCTTTTGTTTTCACTCACAGTGTTCTAATATTACAGACAATCATTACATTACATCTTTCTTGGCGCACTCGTTTAGTTGTGGGTGTATTATTGACATGTCAAAATCTAGACCCTGAATTTTCTTCAGATGTATTTCCAAGAAAAAAACTCGTCTTAAATTCTGGACCATACAGTATTTTCTACAGTGTCCTAAAACAATATTGTTAAATCATTTAAAATTTGTGAAGATGTTTGGCATGTTTCGTTCTCAAATGCACGTTTAAGCAGAATCGTGTTGAAACTCTGAAAACAGCCGATCTTGAGCTCACATGTAAATAAACACAGTGACACTCTTCACTCTGAAACACTTATTTGTGTAGTTAAATTACAGCATTTGAGATGTAATAATCACACAAACTCATACTCTGGACCACAAAATCAGTCAGAAGTGTCAATTTATTGAAATTTAGATTTATACATCTTTTGAAAGCTGAATAAATATGTTTTTATAAATTTATAAATAACTATTTGAAAATCTGGAATCTGAGGGTGCAAAAAACCTAAATATTGAGAAAATCACCTTTAAAGTTGTCCAAATGGAGTTCTTAGCAATGCATGTTACAAATAAAATATTAAGTGTATTAAGTGTAAATGATGTATTTGCAGTAGGAAATGTACAAAAAATATTCATGAAACATGATCTTAATATCCTAATGATTAGGAATTTTGTTGGCTATTGCTACAAATATACCTGTGCTACCTAAGACTGCGTTGTGTTCCAGGGTCACATGTCAGGATTTGGGTTTTGTTTTGGTGCCACTGTATTCTCAGTGAGCGTGTTTCTTAGGTCTGTCAAAAAATGTAAAAAATTTGATTTCCGAACATTCATCGAATTTAAAATAAAACCCCCCATTCGAATTCAAAAACGTTTTAGGTGTGCTTTAATGAGGCAGCTTTATCAGTGGTGCACGAGATGTGAAGATGATGTAATTGTCGTTGCATTATAATGTTTTTATTAGCCTATCCAGTTGAAGACACAAGAACGCTGCTGCATTGTAAAAATATTGTGGAAAAAGAGAACATCAATGCAGAGAACATCTTGTAGGGGTGTGACAGGACACTTATCCCACGAGACGAAATGCGAGACTGGGTTCACGAGAATGAGATGAGACAAGATTTTTATACTTTTTTTTAAAGAAATCCTCAACAATTAAATATATAGGTAAAAAATAGTATTTATTCAACTGGAAAACACCAAAAATATAGGTGCATTTTGATATTAACTTGTACTTTATGAAATTAAACTTCTATTTTAATTAATTATATGCAGTAATAAACATGTAAACTAATGCTGCATGATTCTGGATAAATTTAAAAAATACTTTTTTTTTCATTGGACATCATGATTCTGAAGAAAAAAAGATTAGAAATCTAAACAAAATAACATAATTATTAGTGTTAGTAGTGTTAGTGTTTTTTTTTTGTTTTGTTTTTGAGAAAACAAGCAGCAAGAAAATGGATAGAGTAGAAGTCAAAAAGAGCATTATTTAACAAATAGAATTAGAAAAGGTTGTGCTAGAGTTAGAGAGTCAAATAAAGATGGAAAAGATGTGTTTTTAGTCAATTCTTGAAGATGGCTAAGGACTCAGCTGTTCAGAGTCAATTGCTGAAGTCTTTATATATATATTCGATCAAATTAATTTTGCAATTAATAAAGACTTAATTTACTATTGGAATTAATACTATTGAAAAGGTTTAAATACATTTTTAAACGTGCAGTTGTCGCCACCTCCTGGTGGAAGAGGATAAGCCTTACAATACAATTTATTCTAGTACTTCTGTTATTTAAATGTCTGTAACACAGAAATAATGATCATTACTTGGTTGAAAGACAGGAATAAGATTGCATTGGCGTTCGAACAGAGATTGCGATCTTTTTAGGATTAATCCTGCAGCTCTAATGTAAACACTGAACGTTCTATAATGTTCTTGCAAGACCAGAACGTCACATCCCTAACATATTGTTTACGTCAAAACCAAACTAAGCCATTCACACAGAGATCATTTTCTAAAGGGATGTCTGTCAGCGTTGCACTTGCGTCTCTATGGCAGGTTTTTTCCCCATTCAAATGCATCTCATGTTTTTAAGTGAAAAAAGTGCTGTGTGATTGGCTTTTGGTCCTTTGTATTGAACTCATACGTATGCACATGATGCTGCTTTGTTTAGAGTTGTTTAAGCGACTTAATTAATTATAATTAGTTTATAAAGATTATTTTAAACATTATGCACTTTTTCACAGATAGTCTATTTTATTGCTTGTGGCCTAAAAAGCTAAAAGTGTTTTTCCACCCCAACTAAAATGCATTTTAGATTAGAATAGAACATAATATTTGGAATTTAGTTTTACAGCCTTTTTGACAGCCCTAGTGTTTCTGTGTTCAGAATCTCTTCCTCAGACCAGCACAGCGGTGATTGTGGGTGGTGTGATCGGAGCCGTTATCGGCATCATCATCATCGCTGTGGTCACATACCTGATCATCAGACGACAGGAACCCAGGCACGACTATGAAGGGTATGTGTCAGTGATTGCTAAACCGTGTGTGTAGGTTGTGGTGGTGTGGTTTAACCGGTTAACTCTCGTGTGCATGGGGCATGACGTCTGATTTGACACTAAACCAGATTCTGTGTGTTGGACTGACATGCGGTGACTTGTGTGGTACGTACAATGAACCTTGTCTGAACGCTGTCTTACTGACGGACTGAACGCGGGTGAAGGGCTCCATGAGTTTAACAGATGAATCTCACAAACATCTCTGGCTCATATTTCACCACAGAACAAAGTAGAACAAAATAAACAAAGCTCATTTGAGGATTGTGAAAATGTTTTGGTAACACTTTACAGTAAGCTTTCATTTGTAAAATTAGCATGAACTAACACACAAAAATACTTCTAAGCAATAGTTAATATTAATTTCAACATTCGCTAATACATTTTTAACAGCAAAATGTGTGCCTGTATGTTATTTAGCATTAACATGAACTAACAAAAATGAACACATAGTAAAAATGAATTCCTTATTGTTAGTGATTAATTGATGTAAACTAATCAAACCTTATTGTAAAGTGGGACCAAAGTTTTTCAGTGTGACATTATTGTCATAAGAATTAACACATTTTCCCTCAAATTGTCAGCACTTTAATGTGTAAAAAAGTTTTTATTAGTGGTGCTATCATAAACAGCTTTCTGAATCTGAAGTTGGATTAAATTCATTCGAATAACAGAGCATGCAAACAAACCTACTGTGACACATGATAAAACATCCCTTAGTTGCTGTAAGGAAAACATGATGTGGTAAGTATTTCTGCTGCTTTGTGTGTGAAATATGAGGCGTCACATGATTGATGTGTATCTGCAGTGTTCAGTGTGTCATTAACCCCGTCAGCTCATATCTGCCTGTGTGTTTGTGTGTGTGTCATCTCATCTGTCTGAAGTCTGTGTGCCTTTTTGATCATAGCAGCTGGTGTTGTGGCGTTTGAATCATATTGCTTTTGTCATCTCTCATCTCATTTGTGTTTGCGTGCATCTCTGTGTGTGTGTGTGTAGCTGCACCTCATTAGAGAGTGTGAGCTCACAGAACACTCGGGTGGGGAAGAAAGCGGAGTCTAGCAACGACAACTCCCGCTGCTCCAGCCCCTCCGCCCCCGTACAGGTACGAGTCTCCCACAGCCTGAATGTGTGCGTAAGCAAGTGAGTGTGTGAATGTGTGTGTGAGTGAACAAGTGTGCGAATATGAGCGAGTGTGATTGTGTGAATGTGCGTTTGAGCAAGTGAATGTAAATGTGTGAATGAGTGATTGTGTGTGAGTGTGAATGAGTGTGAATGAGTGTGAATGAGTGTGAATGAGTGTGAATGAGTGTGAATGAGTGTGAATGAGAGTGAATGTGAGTGAGTGTGATTGTGAGTGATTGTGAATGTAAGTGTGATTGTGTGTGAATGAGTGAATGTGAGTGAGTGTGATTGTGAGTGATTGTGAATGTGAGTGTGATTGTGTGTGTGAATGAGTGAATGTGAGTGAGTGTGATTGTGAGTGATTGTGAATGTGAGTGTGATTGTGTGTGAATGAGTGAATGTGAGTGAGTGTGATTGTGAGTGATTGTGAATGTGAGTGTGATTGTGTGTGAATGAGTGAATGTGAGTGAGTGTGATTGTGAGTGATTGTGAATGTGAGTGTGATTGTGTGTGAATGAGTGAATGTGAGTGAGTGTGATTGTGAGTGATTGTGAATGTAAGTGTGATTGTGAGCGAGTGTGAATGTGTGAGAGTGAGCGAGTGTAATTTAGTGTGATTGTGAATGTGAGGGAGTGTGAATGTGTGTGAGAGTGAGTGAATGATTGTGAATGTGTGTGTGAATGAGTGAATGTGAGCGAGTGTGATTGTGAGTGAGTGATTGTGAGTGAATGTGTGAGAGTGAGCGAGTGTAATTTAGTGTGATTGTGAATGTAAGTGTGATTGTGTGTGAGTGTGAATGTGTGATTTTGATTGAGTGGTTCGTTTTCATTTTTTTAAAAAGATTGTATTTCGCCAACAGTATTTTAATGTTTTTGTTGTTGTTAATCAAAGTAAACGTTGCCTTAAGTCTTAGTATGTTTTCTTTTTTATATTATTTTTTATATTAATTCCCTTGTATTTATTTTTGCAGAAATGTCATGCTTTAGATTGTAGGTCATCCTGTACCCTGTCAAGGACAAATCTATCTAGCAAAACTTGATATCAAAAGATCCCCCCCCCCCCAAAAAAATGGTTCAGGCTCAGGTTTTTTTTTTTGCTTTAACCCCTGGATTGTGAATGTGAGTGTGATTGTGTGTGAATGAGTGAATGTGAGCGAGTGTGATTGTGTGAGAGTAAGTGAGTGTAAATGTGAATGAGTGTGATTGTGAATGTGAGTGAGTGTGAATGTGAGCATGATTGTGTGAGCAAGTGAGTGTAAATGAGTATGATTGTGTGTGAGTGAGCAAGTGTGAATGTGAGTGAGTGAGTGTGTGTGTGTGTGTGTGTGTGTGTGTGTGTGTGTGTGTGTGTGAGAGAATGTGAATGAGTGTAAATGTGAGCAAGTGTGAATGTGAATGCGTCTGATTGTGAGTGTGAGCGAGTGTGCATGTGTGTGTGAGTGTGAATATGTGTGAATGTGAAAGTGTGCGTGAGGAGGGTTGGGTATCGAGATCCATTTTAGAACCGGTTCCAAATACTCAAGATTTGACAAGACGCATGCATTTCAGTGCCGCTTAACTATTCTTTCATTTGCATTTCAATGCCAAAAGATACGTCAGTATATCATAATAAACAGCCATTTTTGTGGGAATTGAAAGTACAGATAAGAAAGAAAATGCATATGTAACAGTATTTTTTAGATGTTAAAGAGACAACAGCCTAATAAACTTGCTGCCTGTCATTAATATTAATCCAAGAGCAAAAAGTTCCATAAATCCATAAAAGTTCCATAAATTATGATTTACAGTGGGTACGGAAAGTATTCAGACCCCCTTAAATTTTTCACTCTTTCTTATATTGCAGCCATTTGCTAAAATCATTTAAGTTCATTTTTTTTCCTCATTAATGTACACACAGCACCCCATATTGACAGAAAACAACAGAATTGTTGACATTTTTGCAGATTTATTAAAAAAGAAAAACTGAAATATCACATGGTCCTAAGTATTCAGACCCTTTGCTCAGTATTTAGTAGAAGCACTCTTTTAATCTAATACAGCCATGAGTCTTTTGGGGAAAGATGCAACAAGTTTCACACCTGGATTTGGGGATCCTCTGGCATTCCTCCTTGCAGATCCTCTCCAGTTCTGTCAGGTTGGATGGTAAACGTTGGTGGACAGCCATTTTCAGGTCTCTCCAGAGATGCTCAATTGGGTTTAAGTCAGAGCTCTGGCTGGGCCATTCAAGAACAGTCACGGAGTTGTTGTGAAGCCACTCCTTCATTATTTTAGCTGTGTGCTTAGGGTCATCGTCTTGTTGGAAGGTGAACCTTCGGCCCAGTCTGAGGTCCTGAGCACTCTGGAGAAGGTTTTCGTCCAGGATATCCCTGTACTTGGCCACATTTATCTTTCCCTCGATTGCAACCAGTCGTCCTGAAAAACACCCCCACAGCATGATGCTGCCACCACCATGCTTCACTGTTGGGACTGTATTGGACAGGTGATGAGCAGCGCCTGGTTTTCTCCACACATACCGCTTAGAATTAAGGCCAAAAAGTTCTATCTTGGTCTTGACCAGAGAATCTTATTTCTCACCATCTTGGAGTCCTTCTGGTGTTTTTTCATGTGTCTTGCACTGAGGAGAGGCTTCTGTTGGGCCACTCTGCCATAAAGCCCCGACTGGTGGAGGACTGCAGTGATGGTTGACTTTCTACAACTTTCTCCCATCTCCCGACTGCATCTCTGGAGCTCAGCCACAGTGATCTTTGGGTTCTTCTTCACCTCTCTCACCAAGGCTCTTCTCCCCCGATAGCTCAGTTTGGCCGGACGGCCAGCTCTAGGAAGGGTTCTGGTCGTCCCAAACGTCTTCCATTTAAGGATTATGGAGGCCACTGTGCTCTTAGGAACCTTAAGTGCAGCAGCAATTTTTTTGTAACCTTGGCCAGATCTGTGCCTTGCCACAATTCTGTCTCTGAGCTCTTCAGGCAGTTCCTTTGACCTCATGATTCTCATTTGCTCTGACATGCACTGTGAGCTGTAAGGTCTTATATAGACAGGTGTGTGGCTTTCCTAATCAAGTCCAATCAGTATAATCAAACACAGCTGGACTCAAATCAAGGTGTAGAACCATCTCAAGGATGATCAGAAGAAATGGACAGCACCTGAGTTAAATATATGAGCGTCACAGCAAAGGGTCTGAATACTTAGGACCGTGTGATATTTCAGTTTTTCTTTTTTAATAAATCTGCAAAAATGTCAATAATTCTGTGTTTTTCTGTCAATACTCACCTGGGGTGCTGTGTGTGCATTAATGAGGAAAAAAAAATTAACTTAAATTATTTTATCAGATGGCTGCAATATAAGAAAGAGTGAAAAATTTAAGGGGGTCTGAATACTTTCCGTACCCACTGTAAATTTCTGTACCTGCAATTTGTTCGGTGGTATTATTTATGCTATTGCTAATTTATTAGCTTGTTCCTATTTTATTACTGACTGTTTACTTGTCTTCAACTATTTCATGTCTGAAATTTGTATTAATCTAGTTGTTTTCGCTGTGGTATATTTTGTTCATCTTAGGCCTAAGTGTTCTGTTGCAACAGAAAGCTTTGTAAAAATACAGAATAAAAATGTTTGACTTAATTTTATTAATTGACTTTCTTAATGTTATTGCAATCGAAACTAGGAATCGTTAAGAATCGGAAACGATAAGCAAAATTAGATTTGGGATTGGAATAAAATTAAAATGATACCCAACCCTGTGTGTGAGTGTGAGTGAATGTGTGAGTGTGATGTGAGTGTTTGTTCCCATCAGTGCAGTCTCACCCTCATGTCATTATGATCCGTGTGAATGTGTCTCTGAATGTTCACAAAGATTCTGTCAATCAAGCTCCTGAAATGAACAGAAGAACTGTCCCAATTCATAGGCTGCAGCTGGCAAGTTATCTGTAACCAGCAGATAACTAAACATGCTTCATGACCTGTTATCATATGTTCAGCCTGTCGCCAATGCAGCCTCTGAGCTGGATAAGCCCATAGCCGTCTGCACATGCATGTTTACCACTGAGATTCCAGATGCTGCTGTTGGTTATATGCAATAATTAGGTTTCAAACACTTCAAACACTCACCTTCAGAAATGCTCAACAACAGCGACACCAACTGGAGAGACTCAATAATTGCAAATGTCAATTTCTTTTATTAATCATTCTATTCTAAAAAAGAGTGCAATGCTTACCCTACAAACTTAAATGTAATTTAATTTTATTTTATTCAACTTCAAGCTTAATGTAATAATTCTACAAAATAATTACTCTCATTTTTACTCCAGAAATTAAGACAACCATAAATATTAGTAATTTTATAGATGTTCTAAAAAAAATAATAATAAAATGATTTATTTATTTTTAGTATTAATACTAAAAACAATGACAATTTTAAATAATTAATAATAATAATCATTGTCAAAATGTTAATTTTAAAATACTATAGCAATGTATGACGAGAGATGATCACAGTGTTTAGAATGAAACCATCATATTTAAAAGCATGCTATTAAAATGATAGACACCCAACATAATATATGATATTTACCATCTGAATCTAACAATGTCATGTCAACAAATAGAAAAGTCAGCCTTCTATTAAATAACATGTTATTATTGTGCCTTTTTGCCCCAACAGCAGGGCGCATTTTCTCCCCAATATGTTTGATATTTAAAAACTGTTGCTTTAATTATCTTACAAAACTGAAAATCATTAAGATGAACTCAGAAATATCAGATAAAGACAGAAAAACTGTTTGCTTCTCCATTCAGAATCACAGTATTACAGCTACAATAAATACGATTACATTATTCATTTAATATTTCTCTTGTTTTAATATAATAATAAGGAAATACATTAGGGTACAACAGAGCTAAAGACACACCCTAAGAAAAAATTTGCTTTTCACTGTGCCCAACGTGTATGATTGCAGAAAAATAATTATGTTTGGATTGAACATTTATGGAGCAACAGATTTTGTGTGAAAATAAATCATACAAGTGGTTTGTTTTGTTTTTAAAAATCTTATAAATGTATGAGGTGGCAAGGGGGAGCTGTATTGGTACCAATACTTTAGTTAAAATTATATATTTTTTTTTTTATGAAGTTAATACTTATTTTAAAATATATGTACATATTTTAATGACAGTAGTTATTAAACAAAAAATAATTTTATTTATCAAAATATGCAGAAAATAGTACAAACGTACATTTTGAACCAGTATTAACTCAGAAAATTAAGACATTTATAAGATTTTTAAACAAAACTAACCACTTATATGATTTATTTTCACACAAAATCTGTTGCTCCATAAATGTTCAATACAAACATATATATTTTTTTGCAATCACACTGCAAAAAAAAAATGCTTTTCTGTCTTGTTTCCAGCCAAAATATCAACAAAAAAAAATCTTAGACGAGTAAAATTATTGTCTTGTTTTCTGGGAAAAAAAAAAAAAAAAAAGAGTTTTTTCTTAAAACAAGCAAAAGAATCTGCCAATGGGGTAAGCAAAATAATCTAGGTTTCATCTTGAAATAAGATTGTTTTGCTTACCCCATTGACAGATTATTTTGTCTAGAAAATGATTTAAGATTTTTTAGATATTTTGGTTGGAAACAAGACAAAAAATCTAAGTGAGAAAAGCTTTTTTTGAAGTGCATACACTTTGGGCACAGCGAAAAGCACATTTTTTTTTGCTTCAGGTGTGCCTTTAGCCCAGTTGTACCCTAATATATTTCCTTATTATTATCTTTTCATATTAAAACAAGAACAATATTTGAATGATAAAAGTAATAATATTTATTGTAGGTGTAATATCGTGACTGAATGGAGAAGCAAACAGGTTTTCCATCTTTATCTGATATTTCTGAGTGAGTTGTTGACACGCAACACATTTCCCGTGAAAGCGGGCATTTAGTGTTTTCCGCTGTGTGTGTGTTTGTCGTATGTGGAGCTTGAGCGATTACCATCTGCTGTCATTGTGTAAACTCAAGCGGTCGCGCTCCGTTGAAGAGCGTCACTCCTGGAGGTGTGTTTGCTTGTGTGTCGTGTGTCCGAAGCGTGTTTCTCACTGTGTGTGTCTCTGGTTGGCGTTCAGGGGCCGGTGATTTACGCCCAGCTCGATCACTCCGGCAGCAAGAACTCCTTCCACAAGATGGAGCCGGTGGTGTACGCAGACATCCGCAAGAACTAGAGCGCCTTGGCCTGTGCATCTCTTCATCACGTCATTCAGAGATCCGTGACGGGGGTCAGACGGGTGGGTTAGTGGGTTAGTACTGGACTGATGATGGCACGTGACCACAGACGCTTTCTTCTGTTTCTGTGTGTGTTTTCATGTCAATGTGAGTTTTTAGAGTAACATATCGCAGCCGGATCCCGCACGCCACACGTCTCACCTCTCAAACTATCTAAATAGACTTTGCATTAAGAAAATAATGTGTGTTGAACATTATTGTTATGATATGATATTACTGGAGTACAGTTAATACTGTTTTACATTCAAAAATACTGCTTTTTTACATTTAAATCACCACAATACCATGATGCATAAATACTTTTCATTTCAAAATATATGTTACAAAAAAATACTTTTCACTACAAAATATGTGTTACGTAATTATGATGCAGAAATGGTCCATAGACTGTAAAAAATAAATATTTGTTGAGCTAACTTAAAATAATGTGTTAACCGGCTGCCTTAAAATTTTAATATTATATATATAGGTACTTGTGACACTTCATCTTGCAATTCTGACTTTGTTCTCAGAATTGATATAAATTCACAATTTTGAATGAACTGAATAGACACTAACCCACATGAAAAAAGACAAAATATGAACTTGCCAGTAGCCAATAAGAGGGAAAGTCAGATTCTGACATTTATACAGATACTAACTTGCAATTGCAAGGATAAATGTCAGAATTGTGAGATATAAAAAGTTAGAATTTCAAGATATTAACCCACAATTGTGGAAAAAAAAAAATAATAATTGTGTGAGAGAGATATACACACTTGCGATTGTGAGAAAAGTTAGGATTATGAGATATAAAAAAGTTTGAATTGCAAGATATAAACTTGCAATTGCAAAAAAAAAAAAGTGAGGTATAAAAAAAGTCAAAAATGTAGATGATGGAGATGTAAAAAAGTTTGCATTGCGAGATATAAACTTAACGATTGCAAGAAAAAGTCAGAATTGCGAGGTATAAAAGTTATAATTTCTTTGAGTTGATTGAATTTAAAATTTTAAGTTGTACTAAGTGACAACTTGGATATTTGAGTTGATTCAACTTAAAAAACTTGAGTTAACTTAAAATAATTTGTTACCTGGCTGCCTTCAACTTGAAACGTTAAGTACTAAGTACTTGTAGTAAGTGACAATTTAGATATGTGAGTTGATTCAACTTAAACTTTTAATGCAGCAGGGAAACAAATTATTTTAAATTGACTCAACTCACTTAGTACAACTTTACATTTCAAGTTGACTAAACTTCTTTGAGTTGGCTGAACTTAAAATTTTAAGGCAGCTGGTTAACAAATTATTTTATTAACTTGACAAATAGTTTTTCAGTGTATTTTCAATCCTTCAGGATCATGAATTGATGTTTTTACATATATTATATTCACGACAATAAGGAAACCCCAGATTTTCATTGCTGCTAAAAAAAATGTTACTGAAATATTTTTTAAAATCAACATAACGAAAATAGCATGATGCTATACTTTTTGCATAACAACCATGAGTTTTTTTTTTTTTACATGTTATTTTCAATTCAGTTACTAAGTTAATGGTCAATTTTTTTGTGTGTGCGTTTGTGTGTTTTGCACAAATCAGCGTTACATTTCAAATCATGGTTTGCGTCAAGAAAATGAGGCCTTTCTAAAGAACCATGAATTATTTTTTTTATAACAATATTTTTGTGACAATTATGATTCTCATTACTGCATTAAATTAAAAAAATGTAATCAAAGTTTTTGCCATTCAAGTAATATATTTTGCATAGTGATCATGAGAGTTTTGTGGGCAAATGTGCTTTATTTTTATTTGCAAATTATTATTTTTTACATTTTTATGCGCATTTCACCACTAAATCAAAATATGATTTGTGCAGAGAAAATTACGAATTTTTCATGACAATTAAGAACACGCTTATTTTCATAACTGTAATAGTTTTTAATCAACATAGAAATATGATAATGTATAAATACTTTGTTTGTGTTGTGTGTTATGTTACTGTTTTTGGATGATGAGAATGCATTGTTATTATTTGTATTTTTTTATGTGAATTGTCCCAAAGAGAAGTGTAGTTTTTGTGTGTGTTTAGTTTGTGTGGTGAGACGTGATCCGCATGCGCTCGTCTGCGCCGGTCCGGCTGCGTCTGCATGTAACTGACGTTCTAACCACAGCTGAAGATCGTGGAGCATGATGGGTAATCGTCATGATCCCGAACACTCCAAAAGCTGCCAAACGGAGGAGGAGGAGGACGGTTTGCACGTCTCAACGGTTAGACTAGTTAGCTTGTTAACAAGACAGCACTAATCATGTTAGCATAGGTGTGTAGAAATGCCCAGTGTTAGTTTAGTCAACTAGACTGTTCGTTCCGCATTTAATGCGTCGCTGCCATTTGAGTTGAAACACTCCACTTTGATGTCTTAAGTTTTTTCAGTTCTTCTCGTGTGTCATAACTTAAGTTTGTTTTTATTTCCGAACACTATCGAGACCAAAATCAGCCATGACTGACGGATCATTCCTTTGCGTTTCTGATGCTGGAGTTTTTATTTGCCTAGATGATGATTATTTTTTTTTGTACTGCACATTCCATGATGCCTGTCGGTACTGGTTTGATTCTGTACTGCGGTTGCAAATCCTGCACTGTTTCTGATCCAGACTGCAGCACTATGGCGTCATCACACGATCATGTTAACTGGAACACTGTGGATGAGAGTGCCTTCATCGACTAACGCCTGTTACACACGTCCTGTGTTTTCTTCTTGTTTTATTGGCCTTTTGTATATGAAAACAGCTGTATCTGTCTAATTTTATACATACATATATATAAATATATCAAACTGAATGAAAGTGTCTGTTTCGTGTGTTTGTGTGTGTGTGTGAGCATGTTTCCACCACCGAAGAAAAAATATAAGGTACTTCTGACTTTTCATCTTACAATTCTTTGTTCTCAGAATTGATATAAAATCACAATTTTCAAAGGACAGAATATGAACTTGCCAATAAGAGGGGAAAAATCAGATTCTGACATTTATTGCGAGATACAAACTTGCGATTGCAAGAATAAATGTCAGAATTGTGAGATATAAAAAGTTTGAATTTCAAGATATAAACCCACAATTGTGAGAAAAGGAAAAAATGTGATATATGTACTTGCGGGAATTGTTAAAATTGCGATTGTGAGAACAGTTAGGATTATGAGATGTAAAAAAGTTTGAATTGCAAAATATAAACTTGCAATTGCAAGAAAAAAATGCGAGAAAAAATTCTGAATTGCAATGTAAACTTAACGATTGCAAGTCACAATTGTGAGGTATAAAAAGTTAAAAAGTCTGAATTGTGATAAAAGGTTAGAGCTGTAAGATATAAACTTACAATTGCATGAAAAAGTAAGAATTACAAGATATAAAAAAGGATTGTGAGATTGAAAAAAATCTAGAATTGCAAGAAAAAAGTAAAAAATTGCGATATAAAAAGTTATCGCTATTGCAAAAAAAAAAAGTAGGAATTCTAAGGTATAAAATGTTAAAACTGGAAGATATTTAAGACATAAACTCACAATTGCAAGAAAAAACGTCAGAATTGTGATATATCAAATTTAGAATTTCAAGATATAATTGTGGTCACATTGTGAGATATAAAACAGTTTGATTTCAATATATAAATTGCAAGAAAAAAGAATTGTGAGGTGTATATTGAGTGGGGATATAAGAATGAGATCCCATCCGAGGGGAATCGAATCATTCTAAAAAATGAGCTGGTGGAGCTCATGTGATGTGCACCAATGCCTACAATTCACAATTGAGCCAAGCCCCCTAGGCCAGCCATTCGCGAAGGGGAGCATTTCAGCAGCAAGTGCCTAACCCTCAGTGGAGGGTGGAAACTTATCCAACTAGCCCTGGGGTGACGTGCTGCAAGACCCTGCCTCGACGAGGGGAGCACTGCCAGGCCCCGAGATGAGCATTGGGGATATAAGAACAAGATCCCCAGACAGCAGCTGCAAAGTACAATGCTGGTGGTGACATGGGGGAATTAGAAGAGGGAGGAAAGGGCATATGTTAAACCCTAGAGGGAGGTTAGTGGGTGTTACTTCTTAATTTTGTTCCAGACGAGAGCGTTGAGAACGTCTCGTCTGGACTACCTCCCTCAGATCCTGACATCCTCCTCCGGATTTGCACCCTCTCCTCGATCCACTGGCACGGGCCGCAACGCTAGCCTTCTGGGCCTGTCTCCAGTCCTGAAACTTGGACGGCCCAGGACCCCCGTGTTGTTTGGGCTCAGACCTGATCCTACGAAGAATGCATGATTTAAAGGCTGCAGAGCGAGCTTTTGCCTCCTTAAAGTTCTCGATAACCGTCTCTATGGAAGTACCGAAAAGTTGAGAAGGCGAAACTGGCGCATCAAGAAGAAAAACCTTCTCTTTCATCCCGATGTCTGCCAGGTTTACCC
The DNA here is from genome assembly GCA_033026305.1 of Cirrhinus molitorella. Lineage (NCBI taxonomy): Eukaryota > Metazoa > Chordata > Actinopteri > Cypriniformes > Cyprinidae > Cirrhinus > Cirrhinus molitorella. Next base: position 899,801 of record CM065139.1, read on the forward strand.
ACAGATGTCTCTCCGTAACCACCATGCTATGCCATAGACCTGCCCATAACAGAGGCAGCCTGCTTGGTAGCACGTAGAGCTAGATCCCTGAAAGTCCCTGGCCTTTCAGCAGATCAGCCTGATAGGCCTGAAGCACACCCATAGTGCAAGGAAGCCACAGCCTGACCGAAAAATTTAGATATAAAAAAACCTTTGAATTTCAAGATATAACCTCATGATTGCAAGAAAGAAAAAAAATATGAGGTATGATGCCCTAGACACATCATCAGTGATGTGTTTCGGGTCTTTCAACATCATACACTATCGCCCAGGTGATCAGTCCCCGACTTGGGTCTAGGTAGCTTGTGTAGACCACGGATCGCCCCTTTTGATCCACAGCCATCTTGATGCCTTCTCAGCAGCATCCATAATGTTTCTGATGGCTTTATTCTTGTGCAGTTCCCTGATACCTAGGAGCTTGAGGGCCCTGCATAATGACTGGCCGGCAAAACCTTGGTAGCCAGCCTCAATGGGGAGGCAGTGGGCCTTCCATCCCCCCATTCACCTGCCAGCTCCTCATACTTGGCCCTCTTCCGTTCAAACGCCTCTTCCATCCGGTCTTCCCAGGGCACAGTTACTTCCAATAGGACCACCTGCCTTGATGTTACTGAAAAAAGGACCATGTCAGGCTTAAGCGTGGTCGTAGCAATAGTTTCTGGAAATTTTAGCTGCCCTTAGCACTTGGTCGTGGTGCCACTGATAACGCCCCTATCCCAGGGCCTTTAGGCAGCAGCATAATATGTGCTCCAGGGATCCTTTTCTTTGGCATAGAGAGGGAGGTGTCTTTCAGGCCCCAGGAAAAGAGATTGGTTGGACTGGGGAGGACATCATAGACTGATTGAATCAGAAACTTGATCCGGTATGGCTCTGCTTTCCACAACTGAGACAAATCCATGAGATCTTTCGGTCTATTGCTTGTTCCCATCGAGTCCACGCACCTTGTTGTTGCATCCCCACCATCCTACTCAAACGCCTTTCCTCCTCCCCTGCTCGAATTTCTTCTTGGACCAGATGACGCCTGTCCTTACCTCGGGCCTTGTCATATCAAGGTTTATGTGAACAGCCAAGTCCCACACGTTCCGATGCCACTATCCCCACCAGAACTCTGTGCCGCAGCCGTACTTCAGCCTGGTTGACTGCCTCCTGAGCACTCCACTTCCTACCCATCCTCACTTCGATGACAGCTGAAGAAACTTTAGTGTCAGAGGATTCTTTGTACAACAGCACCTCTCTTGCTCTGGAAACCATGAACTCCTCTGAAAGGCTACTAAAGGGGAGTTGTAGCTTGTTCTTCTTTCCGTATAAGGCTATGCTGGTGATACTACGAGGGAGGCCTTCCTCACCACAAGGGATCGGGACTGAGATGGCTTAAAGTCCATACGGGCCCAACTGATGAGGCGTTCTAAACCTTGGAGGATCTATCTGCAGCCCGGCACCGATGTTGTGGTTACCGTCAGATCGTCCATAAATGCTCTAATAGGTGGCTGTCACTTACTGTCGCACACCTGACTGGGAAAGCGGGCCTCTGCATTCCACCTCTGCTGACTTAACTAGCATATTCATAGCCAAGGTGAACAAGATCACTGAGATGGTACACCCTGTGATTATTCCTTTCTCCAGCCTATGAAATGCAGATGTTGTTGCTCCAGAGGTGACTCTCAGATTGAAGCAGCTGTAATAATTCAAAATGAGGCCCCTGATCTTCTCTGGAACATGGTGTCGAGTCAGTGAGGTTTCCACTACCTTGTGCGGAATTGACCCATAAGCATTTGCAAGGTCGAGCCACAGCACTGCCAGATCTCCACCACCTTCTCGAGCCTCCTGAATTAGCTGGGTGATTACTCCTGTGTGCTCTATGCAGCCTGGTACTTTTGGGATCCTGCCCTTCTGTACAGCAGTGTCAATATACTTGTTCTGCAGGAGGAACTCGTCATGTGTCGGGCAACAATACAGAAAAAACATCTTCCCCTTCCACGCTAAGGAGTAAGATGACCCTGAACTGCTCGATGTTACTTGAGTTCTCCTCCTTAGGAATCCAGACCTCCTCTGCATGTCTCCACTGCTGCGCCACTTTCCCCCTCCTCCAGATAACTTTAATGATTTTCCAAAGAAGCTGAAGGAGATCCCCTTGGATCTGGTGCTGAGTCTGTCCTAGACTTAACCTGACGTTGTTCTGAAAGCCTGGCTTGGAATTGACCTTGTGGTGGGTCTGGGCACTGTGGGATGACTCCGGGCCGGGCTCCTCCTGCATCTCACCAGGTACTTGACCTGTTTGTTGTATCACTTGTGTACCAGACAGGCACTTTATTCTGGCCTGGTGGATCTTAAAGCCATGCAGGTTTTTGCAGACTTTACCGCGTTCACAAACTGCACTCGTAGTCTTATATCCATGAGCTTGGGTCAATAACTGTGCATCCGTCCTATTGAGATACTCATCCCCCCCCCCCCTCAAAAGTCAAAACTGCAAGATATATGTTTTAAATTGTAAGAAAAAGGCAAGAATTACGAGATAAAAATGTCAAAATTGAGGGATGTAAAAAAAAAGTTAAGCGCAATATATGAACTCAGAATTGCAAGGAATAAAAAAGCTGCCCCTCTTTCCTTGAAAAGAGGGACAAACAAAAGGGAAGACGCTCACAGTGCAGGCGAACCGCCCCCTCAAGGACGTCGCACACTTGAAATCTGGTATTATGAGCACTGCCTGTGTCTGTTTGTCCCCTTAAGAAGAATCGCTCTATGTCCTCCCAACTATAAGTCGCTTTGGATACAAAAGTCTGCCAAATGGCTAAATGTAAATGTTATATAAAAATATTAATGTTGAAAAAATTGGGATGCACTAGGCCAGGGGTTCTCAACCTTTTTTTACTCCGGGGCCCCCCTCCTTATTCAGTCAGTTTTGCAAGGCCCCCCTATGCCTGAAATTTGCTCCTATACTGTACTTCTGCAGTAAAGAGAAAAGTTTTTATTTTTAAACCTTTTTTTATTAACCAAAACATTTGTTTTGCCTTATTCTTCTTCTGCTGCATGTTGTTACAAAAACCCTCAAAATTCAAACAAACTTTAAATTAAAGCAATACTTTACAACTTAAAAGAACTCTTTGCTCAGTTCCATCCTTTTAAAATAATATATACATATACAGATTTAAAGCTTCTGAATTCTTTGCTTCAGACATTCTTTACAACTTCAGAGTACTTTTTCTTAAATAAGTGAACCTGCGTACCAAACAGTACAGGGAGATGCCAAAAAACTCACTAACCTGTCCCTTTAAACTTGACTGACTGAATATCTACTGTTTGTATCCATTAAAATATAGCATACATATGAAAAAATACATCAAATACATTCTAAATCATTGATCTGAAGGCTCATAAACACAGAGCCTCACAAAATCCTCCTCTAAAGGTGAGCATCCATTATAAAACACTCACAAAACATTTAATTTGTACAACTATGCAAATATATTGAACTTGCACGCAAAAATACCATAGGGATCAGAGCCCCGAGAGAGCGCATAGTTTGTGAATCAATAGCAGACTAGGGGTAGTTGACATTATTTCAATTCACATTATTTTGTTCACTTATTTCAAATGTAGATGCTCAGTATACAGTTCGTATACTGGATGCTCAGCATGCAGTTCGATGTTCCATTGAAAGGGAACCTTTGAATTTCAAGATATAACCTCATGATTGCAAGAAAGAAAAAATTGTGAGGTATAAAAAAAAGTGAGAAATGCGAGACATAAAAAAGCTAATACTGCAAGATATATACATACAATTGCAAGAAAAAAGCAAGAATTATGAGATAAAAAAAAAGTCAGAATTGAGGGATGTAAAAAAAGCTAATCACAAGATATAAACTCAGAATTGTTAGAAATATATTAGAATTGCAAGAAATAAAAAAGTTATAATTTCGAGATATAAACCTACAGTTGTGAGGAAAAAGTAAAAACTACTAGATAAAAAAGTTTGAATTACAAGACAATAAGAACGGTGAGAAATGAAAAAGTCAAAACTGTTATATATAAACCCACAATTGCAAAAAAAAAAAGTCACATTATGAGATATAAAAACGTTTGAATTTCAAGATATAAAGAAAAATGAATCGTGCGGTAGAAAAAAATACAAATTGTGAGATATAAACGTACAATTGGAAGAAAAAAGTCGGAATAGCGAGAAAAAGTCAGAATTGTGAGAAAAAAAGGGCTGAATTGCAAGATATAAACTTGCAGTCAAAACTGAGATAAAGTTGCAATTGCAAGAAAAACACCAGAACCCACAGTTCCATAAAGCAAAAATCGCGAGATATAAAAAAAAGCTATATTTGTGAGGCAAACAAAAATTTAAATATAAAAAACCCTTTGAATTTCAAGATATAACCTCATGACTGCAAGAAAGAAAAAAAATGTGAGGTATAAAAAAGTCAAACCTGCAAGATATAAACTAAGAAAAAGGCAAGAATTACGAGATAAAAAAGGTCAGAATTGAGGGATTTAAAAAAAGGTAATTGCAAGATATAAACTCAGAATTTCCAGGAATAAAAAAGTTATAGTTTTCAGAATTTCGAGAAAAAAGTTAGAATTGCAAGGTATATAAAAACATAATGCTGAGATATAAACCCACAATTGTGAGAAAAAAGTCAAAAAATTGCTAAATAAAAAAAGTTTGAATTACAAGACGAACTCGTGATTGCAAGAAATAAGAATGGTGAGAAATGAAAAAGTCAAAACTGCGATATATAAACCCAGTTTATATATCAAACTCACATTGTGAGATAAAAAAGTTTGAATTTCAAGATATAAAGAAAAATGAATTGTGAGGTAAAAAAAGGTGAAATTGTAAAATACAGCTGTCAGAATTGCAAGATTCTCACAATTGTTTGAAAATTATGAATAATGTTTATATCCTGCAATTCTGACTTTATAACTCTCAAGTTTGTATCACACAATTCTGATGAAAAATGTTGGAACTGTAAGACAAAAAGTAATTTGTTTTTTAGATCCATGACAAAACAAGCTTCCATAATAATGGCTTCCTGGGAAATAATCATCAGAATTATTTATGAGGGAATAATGTGTTCAGCTGAAATCAGTGTAAGAATGAGAGCAGCCTTGTGTTTGTTTCCATTCTGAGAGACCGTCAGCTCTTCATCTTTCATATCAGATGCACTTTACACGGAATCTCTTGAGTTTTGGAAGAAACCCGAAACTCAAATATGACAAACATGTGCTCTGAATGGATGAAAGGTTTTTTTTTTTGTAGGTGAAGAATGTTATCTAGAGTTAGTCTGAAGTGAACGTGATTTAATGAGACGGAAACAAACCCCGGGACATAAAGCTCTTAGCCTTCACATAACAGCCCATGTCTCCAGTGTCCTTCCTCAGAAGAAGATCATCTGATTTTTCCGTAATCTGAGCCTTTGAAACATGGCAGACAGCATTCTCCTGGACTTCAGTCAACATCTATTACTGTGTTCATTCCTGAAGGAAGTTCAGTGGAAGAATTTGAAACGTGTTTAATGACTCGTCATTTTTTTTAGAAACCCACTGTTTACAAATCTGACTGGACACAGCTTATTTATAGCAGACATTGTATTAAATTTATTCTATAAATTAATATATATATATATATATTTGTCAACCAGAGCTTAAATATTTACCTAACTTTCCAGTAATTTATCATGCTTCTCTGATTATAGGACAAAAAATAATAAAACAACAGATCAAAAATAAACACTGAAATAATTATTTTAAATAATGTTCTATTTTAAATGCTTTATTTTAAAATTTTTCAGCTAAAATATTGTTTCATTCATTTAACAACATGTTCAAACATTAATGTTCCATGATTAATAGTCACAAAGTAAACAAAAATATTTTATTCTTTTAATATTTTATTGGAGGATCAAAATCATCTTTCACATACTGACAATGATGCTATATAGATTAAATATGGACAAATTTTGATTTTTCAAAATTCATGGAAAATTATTTGATCTAAAACACTGCAAAAGCAGATAAGCATCTTCAGCTTTGCTTTTATTTATGCAGTATGTTGGTGTTATAAAGCAATCTGAGACAGTAAAAACTCAAGCAATATTAAATGATGCAGTCTTTATTTAAATGTGTATAACATCATATATACAGCATATATTCACAGTCTATAAAGTTTCAGATTCACATTTGGGATTTCCAACAGTTCAAGTCTATAACTAGAAAATGAATCATTGTGTATTATAGAATGTTAATAATTCCACAAACACAAATGAGAGGAAATACATCAGCAGACTTCAGTTAACCAGCAAATAATGTGACTGTTATTGCATTAGTGACGCCTTCGCATTCCCGCTGCAGCTTCCACAGAAGCTCCGGGGTTCTTCCTGTTTGTCAGTCGAGTGAAGCATGAGGTACTCATTAAAGAACTGCTTTATCTCGTTCAGCAGAAACCTCACTTATCCACCTTAGTTTTAATATAAGAACAGGTTCAGTCACTTTTTACATATTGTGCGAGGTTTCCGGGTCATTCGTTATTTCCGTTGTACAAAACAGTGTGATGTTGCAAACTGGTATTTATGAAAGCTTGTTTCCTTCATGGGATAAAAAAGTAATTGCGATACTTTTATCTCTCAGCTTTGACTTTCTCTCACAATTCTAAGATTTAACTGGAAGATAAATGTATAATTGTGAGATTAGAAGTTGCAATACCCTTTGTTTAATTTTGTGGCAAAAACGAAGATACAAACTTTGCAAGAAAAAAGTCAGAATTGCAGGAAAAAGCCCTTAATTCTGAGATATAAACTCAGAATTATGAGATCAATTTGGAATTATGAGATACAAACTCAAAATTATGACATACCTCTGAATTATGAGATGAATTCTGAATTATGAAATACAAACTTGGAATTATGAGATATAAACTGAATTATGACAAACTCTGAATTATGATACATAAATTCAGAATTATGGGATACAAATTGGAATTATGAGATATAAATGTGTAATTATGAGATATAAACTTAGAATTATGAGATAGAAATTCAGAATTATTAGATACAAACTCATAATTATGACAAACTCGGAATTATGAGACATAAATTCAGAATTATGAAATACAAACTTGGAATTATGAGAAAATTTGGAATTATGAGATATAAACTCTGAATTATGACAAACTCGAAATTATGAAACATTCTGAATTATGGGATACAAATTTGTATTTATGAGATATCAATTTTTAATTATGAGATATAAACTTAGAACTATGAGATATAAATTCAGAATTATGAGACAAACTCAAAATTATGACAAACTCGGAATTATGAGACAAAAATTTGGAATTCTGAGATACAAATTTGGAATTATGAGATATACATTTGGAATTATGAGATATAAGTTCAGAATTCAGACATAAATGCGGAATTATGAGACATAAATTCGGAATTGAGACATAAACGTGGAATTATGAGACATAAATTCAGAATTGAGACATAAACGCGGAATTATGAGACATAAATTTGGAATGATGAAATATAAACTCGGAATTATGACAAAATCGGAATTTTGAGTTATAAATTTGGGATTGCAAGAAAAAAGTCAGAACTGTGAGACATAAATTCAGAACTATCAGATATAAACTCAGAATTGCGAGAAATATAGTCAGGATATATGATGCAATTCAACTGTTGAAACAGCCAAAGCTCTCATGTAGAAATTAAGAATTGCAAGTTTATATTTGTTAATTTTGGAAACAGCTCTCAGTAGGTATTTGTTATCATGTGTCATAAACACACTGTTTTGTACTGAATGAATGGTGAGTCTGGCTCAGAGCCGCTGCAGGACCGTCACACAGCCATGATAACTCAGGCAGCGCGTCAGCGGCCTCTCCTCTGTCAGTTTACCGCTCACCGGGTCCAACGCCCAGATCTGATCCACTGCAACCGACTGTTCATTACGACCACCAACCATATACACCTTCCCGTCACACGCGGTCAGTCCGCAGCCCTCCTAAAACACACAAACACACGCGGGTCAGTGCTTAGTGTGTTACTGACTGTGTTATGCAGTGAGCGCTGAGGCTGTGTCACGCACCAGTTTGATGGGCAGCGTCGCGGCTCGGCTCCAGGAGTCTGTGCGAGGCGTGTAGCAGTAGATCTGGTCCAGCAGACCTCCGGTCACGTAGATGGAGCCGTTGAGCGTGACTGCGCTGAGCGAGCGCTGAGAGAACGGACAGGGCGACATGTACGACCACCTGTTGCTCACTGGATCGTAACACTGGACCTACGACACGTGATGAAGATCAGCAAATCATTACATAAATGTGCTGTTTAAAGGGGGGTACAATGGTGTTTCATATAGTCAGAGTTGTTTACAGTGTTAAAGAGTTGGATTCTCATGCTAAACATGGACAAAGTTAAAAAAAATAATAATTTCGAAGAATGCCGGAGAATTTCTTTGCCGAAAATCTTATTTCCGGGTTGGTACAAATTTCGGCAGTTTTTTTTTCGATCGTGGCTTTAATGACGGAGACAATGGTGGAACTCCTTATATGAGCACTTCTCCCGGAAAAGCGCACCCGCGTTCACGTCGACTAGACCGTGAGAAAGAGAGCGCGCCCATCAACGCAGTTCATTCGGCTGCACTGTTGCAAGGGCTTCACTTGGAAAGAATGTCTCTAAAAAAAGGTTGTTTTTGCTTGTAAGGCAAAGATAACTTTGCTCAGCTTCCCGAAGAACCCAGCGTTAGTGAACAGTGGATGCGGTTCGTTTTTCCGGGGAGGCAAAGGAGTTTTGCAAGCGTGTTTGTTGATGAACGTTTCATATACAAGGCCCATTTCGATGCTGGATTTGCTCATTGTTTGATACTGAAAGATGGAGCGGTCCCAGCTATAAAAGATCCCACTCATGATTCAGAACTGCAGATGGGAAGTGAAACGGAATCAAATGTCTGTTTTATTGGCAATCCCAGCGCAAGTGATCTAGAACTTAGCTCCGCCCACGGCGCACCTCCAGAAGCTCGGGTTTTTCCGGAGAAAATCAGAAAGCTGTATTTTTCTTTTATAAATATGATAAAACTAAAGACTTTTTAGAGATATTACAGTAAGGATACAGTACTAGTCTATAGGTACTCAAGATTAACATGAGATTAGGTCAAACTGTATGTTATGTACCCTTTAATGAAAGATCTAAAAAAAAAAAAACTTTTATTTTTAAGTTAAAAGACACGTTCGTTCAGAAGGATGCGGGACAGCGTCTCACCTGGTCAGTGTTGTTGTGTTCGCTCACAGCTCCTCCGATCACGTAGAGTTTCCCGCAGCAGCTGCTGAGAGCGGCCGAACTGACGGGTAGCAGCAGGTCAGAAACGCTTGTCCACTTGTTCTCATGCGGACTGTAGCGCTCCACGCTGGACAGACGCTCACGGCCGTTATAACCGCCGACCGCGTACAGCTACAAACACACACACAAATTAGCACTTGTATTCAAACCTGTCGGACTGAACTCTGTCTCAAGTCAACTCACCTTCCCACACATGGACACCATTTTATGCCTCCAGCGGCCGCGACTAAGCCCCTGCACACGCACCCAATGATTGAGCTGAGGCATGAACCGCCAGACGTCTGCACTGTTCAGCTGCCCACCTAAACACACATACACACACACGTTACAATGGCAAAGCTTTCATCACAGAATTCAACAATGTCCATGGTTCTCTCACTTCACATGCTGGTAAACCAATATAACATTTCACCTTTTGATTGTTTTGTTAGATTCTAATTGCTCAATATATATATATATATATATATATATATATATATATATATATATATATATATATATGAAGAGTTCAAATACACAAGCCTCTAAATCCATCTGACGTCTTTCTTTAAAACATGCATTTTTATCAGTCTCCAATGTATAGATTTCTACCCAAGTACTGGTGCTTCTGATTGGGCTGAGGCTGGGATTTTTTTTGTGAGTTTGAAGTAGAAGTATTTGATGGACGTATAATATGTGTCTGGAGCATGTCATTATCTCATTTTTGACCAAGATGGCTTTTAGGGGGTTTATGAGATTTAAACTCTGAAATATGAGACATAAATTCTGAATAATGAGATATAAACTTGGAATTATGAGATATAAACTGAATTATGAGATATAAACTGAATTATGAGATATAAACTTAGAAATATGAGACATAAATTCTGAATTATGATACATAAAATTTGGAATTATGAGATATAAACTCAATTATGCGACAAAACTGAATTATGAGATATAAACTTGGAATTATGACAAAGAAGAGACATAAAGACAGATTTATGATACATAAATTTGGAATTATAAGATGCAAGCTTGGAATTATGAGACAAATGCAGAATTATGACAAGCTCATAATAATGAGACAAATTTGAAATGATGAGATATAAACTCAGTATTATGAGACAAACTGAATTATGAAATATAAACTCAGAATTATGAGATATAAATTCAGAATTATGAGACAAAACTGAATTATGAGATATAAACTTGGAATTATGATAAACTCTGAATTATGAGACATCAACTCTGAAATATGAGATACAAACTTGGAATTTGAGATGTAAACAGAAAAACATTTAATTTCATAAAATGAATGTAATAATTCTGTTCAGAATTATTATTCAGAAGACAAAGACTTTGTTGGCTTGCTTAGGTTGGGCTTAAAAGGCACTAAATATTCAGTAATATTACAAAGTTTGACAATAGTGATCACTAACACTATTGGATGAGAATCTACATTTGTCTTATATTTGATGGTTTGAATGATTGATTCTGTTATTTGTCTGTTTCAAAGTGGAGCTGCTTTGAAATGTAACAAATCTGTGACAAATATATGTTCTAAAAGCGTTTTAAATGTTTCTATAATGCTGAAATGTCTAGTTTTTGTTTTGTTTTTTGTCTTGATTATACATTTATTTTTAAAATTCTAAGAACATTATAGTGTACAGTTTTCTTGTCATGATTTGAATGTTATTTGAAGGTTACAAAAAACATTTTTAGAACATTCATCAAGAAGAGCATGAAAATGTTGATCTCTGAACGTTTTCTCATAAAATTATGAGAATGTATATCAAAAATTCATTTATTTTTCAGAACATTCCATACACATTACTTTAAAAACATTTTGTCCTAAAATGCAGAAGTAGCCCTGTGGAACTTCCGGTTCATTATCCACTATAGGAAAATAACAACAAGAATAACAAAGTGCAGTAATGTTTTGCACTACAAACCAGTGTGTTCATAATTAAGATAATACATTATGATTAAAAAATATGTTAAGACACACCAATCTGCAACATTAAGCAGCAAAACCAGCTGTTATGTACAGCTAAAAATAGCTGAAAGCTGATGAGACTGAAAGCCAGACCCATAAAATTCCCTCTCTTACGGAAAAATAAGCTGGCTCTACTATTAAGACTGGTGTTCACTCATTATGAAAACCAACTAACACTAAACATCAGGGCCCATATTTTACAAAACATCTTAAGGCTAAAAGTAGCTCATAACTTGCTGGTTTATCTTAAAAATAATGGGCATGTCAATCCTAAATTTGGGACTCCTAAAATTTTGCTCTTAGAGTATTTCACAAAGCATTTCAGTGCTAAAACTAGCTCCTAAATCTATGACATGTTAGGAGTAGTGATAAGTCACTAAGACCAAATCCCAACTCTCCTAAAATGGCTGTTGCTGGCAATCTGCCTCAGAACTTAAACCTTTTAGAAACACTCTGCATTTATTTGCACACGTTTTCCTATGCAACTTTTTTGGTTTTGGAGGTTATCCCAATTTTCCTTGTTTTCATGAACAAGTTGGGCAAGAAGTAACAGCTGTTCTTGCATACAGTTTGGTTTTCTTTTAGGTCTGCATATTTTACTATCAGCTATGATTATTCTGTTTTGTTAATAAAAAGGCTGTTTATATGCATGTCAGCTAATCGTTTATGAGAAGCACACATGTAAAGGGCTGACAATCAGCTGAACATGTACTTGTTTAATTAGTGGCACTTTGCCTGCAATTTAAAATCTGCAATATTTCTTTGAACAAATCTCTGACAGAGACTCCTCCCCTATCAGCCAATCACTGTGTGCATAGTTAATAAGCGTGCTGACATCATCCATAGCAACGCGGTCAACCCCGCCCTTAGCTTAAGACTTCTCTCTATTCTTTAGTAAAAGTTTGTCTCAGCAGTTTTTTGAATAGATTTTAAGAGCAAACCCTTAGCTAAAAACTTTTACTGCGATTTAGGAGAACTCTTAGTGGTTAGATAAAATGTTTTGTGAATATGGGCCCAGAATTCTTCACTTTCAAGTGTTTATTTTGCCAGAATATATTGCTGTGAACTTCTGTTCACAAAAAATGTTGCGAACAAAATCAGAATCTGATTCAGATCCTGATTGTATCGCAAATTTAGCTTAATTTCTATTTATTCTGCAGCTGCATTTATTTACTTCATTTTTGCATGATTGAATTACCTCGCAAACCTCCATCTGGGAAAGCCTGCATTCGCTAAACGGACAGTTTTTCAGTTCCACACATATATACATGAGTATCATGCAAGATTCGAGATAAAATATCAAATATGCTGGTTGACACCTTCAATAAATTTTACACGCCATCATGCTGACAGCATCATTTGCTCTCTCTCATTTCGTTCCAAACCTGTATGACTTAAAAGATATTTTGAACCAAACAACCCTGGACTTCAACTTTCAATCCACAAACAAAAAAACTAAATAACTAGATATATATAAACTAAAAACTATATTTTTTTTATGTTTCACAGAAGAAAGAAAGCCATAGGGGTTCGTAGGTGAGTAAAAGGCTGAGAGGATGATATAACAGAAGCCCACAATCACGCATGAGATGATAATCATGGTGTGTTTGTGTACAATCTTGAGCGGATTCTCTGGAATCATGTGACGGAACGTTCCAGGCTGATGCTGAGCTGATAGAGTACCACAGAAGCGGCACTGAGGCGTGCAGACAGATCTGCAGTCAGCTGCTTATGCACAGCACTAAAGACAGACCCACTAGCACTTAATCAGTCTTACATTTCAGATTCAAATTATGAGCAGTCTTGAACACTGAATTTTTAAAGCTAGTCTGATTAGTTTATGTGACTGACACACTGAAAACCCTAATAAGTTGACAGAACTAAATTGATTGAGTAATGGGGCATCACAAAACTTGCATATTTAAGTTTATTTAACTTGGCGGTTTTGTAGACTCTACTTAAATCATTCCGTTCACCAAACCAGGGCCTGTATTCTTAAAGCTTCTAAGAATCCTCTCAGAAAAATCCTTAGCCTTAGCTTAAAACATTTTACGTAGGAGTCTTAGCTTAAAAGTGATTCAGGACCAATCTAAGAGCAACTCTGAGCAAGGAAAAGACAAAAACTTTTATCTTAGTGAGGAGGCAGGGCTGACCCCCATTGCTAGCTATGACACAACCTTTTGAAGACTGTGATTGGTTGGTTGTCCAAACAGGAAATAAAAAGTACTTTTAAGTGTATATAATATACACTACTGTTCAAAAGTTTGGGGTCAGTAAAACTTGCAATTTTTTTTTAATGAAGTCAAGGCTGCATTTATTTGATCAAAAATACAGAAAATAAACTGTAATATTACAAAATGTTATTACAATAGAAAATAATTATTATTAGTTTTTATTTTCATATACTTTAAAATATAATTTATTCCTGTGATGCAATGCTGATTTTTCATCAGCTGTTACTCAGTTCCCAGGCTTAAGTGTCACATGATCTCTCAGAAATCATTCTGATATTCTCAATTATTAGTAGAATTATCAGTTTTGGAAAACAGTTGTGCCGCCAATGCAAAAAAAAAAATTTTTTTGAACCTGTATTTTTTTCTTTCAAGAACAACATTTATTCAAACTATAAATCTTTTCTAGCAATGTAAATCTATTATGTCACTTTTTATTAATGTAACAATTTATTAATTTCTTTCAAAAAAAAAAAGAATGAATAAACATTTACTGACTCCAAACTTTTGAACGGTAGTGTATATTATATATATATATATATATTGCATTGCGTGCAACATATTTTTTCTCCCTCTTCATATTTCGTCCATTTTCTCCACTGCTAAAGAAACTCTTAAGCCTCTTAAAAGTCCTCACCCGTACTCCTAGCAATTTTGGACCTTAAGACCTCTTTTAAGGGTTAAGATGCTTTCTGAATTACTTTTGTCTTTGCTAGGATATTTTCTTTAAATTTAAGAGGAAACACCCACATTTCTAAGAATTTTCTTAGAATTTTGATGATTCCAATTTTTGATTTTCATGAATACGTGCCCAGGTGCTTATTTAGTGTACTTAAATGATTATGTTCACTTAACTTGGTTTTGAGAACATTTGAGTATTCAAACTCACTTTTTTAAGTTAGCAGAGCTTAAAATTCTTATGACAAGTGTGGCTTGCTTCCATGGTCCCAACCCACTCATCATAACAATAATATATACAACTTGCTTCCACAAAAGTCACATTCATTCAGACCTTTATAGCTAAGTACTAGTTAGCTATAACACATCAGCACATGCTAAAGTAGTTATCAGAAAGACTTTCAATATATACTTGCATTTAAAATGTCAAAGAACATGCAGTATATGCAATCTTTAAATTTCGCTGACCATCCTCAACCTAACCACAGGCTCTACTCTTTAGCACAACGGTAACACTACAAAACCAATATAACAGAAACCTATGTAAATCCTAACATAACACAACATTTAAACACTAACTTATATCTCCCTATGTTAATCTTTGCAAAATAACACTTAATTTCAATATTTTTTTTTTTTGCATATTGTCTGATGCAAAGCATGCTGGGAACTAGACAACTCAATCATTCAAGTTCAGTTTACTACAACGACATTTTGAGTTTACAAAACTTATTTCAATTAAGTCCAATGAACTTCCATTATTATTTGAGTGAAAATAATGCAGAAATGAAGAGAACGTCTGTAATACCTGATACATAAATGTCGTTCTGAAGTTCACAGGCCGCAAACTCAGATTTGGAGTAGCCGGGCAAAGCGGCGGCGGACGTCCACTCTCCTGACGACAGGTTCAGCTTCTCCGTAAACGACAGTCTGGAGAAACCGTTCTTATCACAGCCACCGATCACATAGATCATCTCAGCCCAGCCGGAGCACCTGAACACACACACAATCACACAAAAACAAATGCACACATTTATAATTAATTAGTGATCACCTGGTCAGAAGCAGCAGTACGTCTCATCTGTGATCAGCTGTATATTGCTGTATATATCTGCTGTAGTTTATTCAGACGTCTATATGTGCCAAAAGTGTTGCTTGTTTTGTTCAACACACTCGTTTTTACTGTAGCTGCTGCTGTTTTGTTTGTGTCAGACGTTCAGCTCAGCTTGATGTTGATCCCAGTGGACATTCTACAACTTATTTGTGACCCTGGACCACAAAACCAATAGTCAATATTTGAGAAATTGAGCTGAATAAATAAGCTTTCCATATGGTTTGTTAGCATCTGGGATATTTGAAAATCTGAGGGTGCAACAAATCTAAATATTGAGAAAATGGCCCTTAAAGTTGTCCAAATGAAGTTCTTAGCAATGCATATTACTAATCAAAAATTAAGTTTTGATATATTTATGGTAGGAAATTTGCAAAATATCTTCATGGATATATGAATGCTTTTTGGCATAAAAGAAAAATGGATAATTTTGACCCATACAATGTATTGTTGGCTATTGCTACAATTATACCTTTGCTGCTTAAGACTGGTTTTGTGGTGCAGAGTCACATTTTGCAGATATCCTACTAAACAAACAGAAACTTTCTTTCTTTATTCATCTTTCTGGAACCGAATGCATCGAACAGGGTTTTTGTGGGTTGTAGAAAGTCTTAATTCTCCCATCCATAAATTAAGACTTTTTATTAAAAAAATTAAAAAAAAATGTATAAATTAAGCTCTAAATTCAGAGCAGAAGTCTTCAGTTCATAAAGTTATAAATGTCGCATAAACTGCTAAAAATGAATCTCTTCCTCAGTATTTTGTCTTGTTTTTCAGTACAAATACCTAAACATCTTTAAATCAAGATACATTTACTAGAGATGAAAAATGTAGATGTGAAATCTTATGCAACTGAACTGTTTTGTTTAGAAAATAAGGCTTTTCTTATTTCTTATCTTCTAATCACATGTTTTTTTGTTTTTTATCTCAAGTAAATGTATCTTGATTTAAAAAGGCATTTGTAATGGAAAACAAGACAAAATGTGACCACAAAACCATAAGGGTCATTTTTATTTTTAATTGACAATACAATATTTCAAATCATGTTCTTAGCAATACATATTCTAGTCAAAAATGTAATTTTGAAATATTTACGGTAGGAAATTTACAACATGTCTTCATGGAACATGATCTTTACTTGATATCCTAATGATTTTTGGCATAAAAGAAAAATCAATAATTTTGACCCATACCATGTATTGTTGTCTATTGCTACAAATATACCTGTGCTGCTTAAGACTGGTTTTGTGGTCAAGAGTGACAAATACTGAGGAAGAACTTTTTTTGCTGTGTGATCAAATGGTTCGGTAAAAGTTATTTCCGTATTCTAGTTTTTGGAGTAGAGCCAAGCCTTAAGCTTTTGTTTTGTGAAATACGTTTAAAAGTAATAGAGTTCTGTTGTAAGTTGTATTTTCAGATTTTGAAGTTTTTACATTTAAAGATCATATTGACATATTGTGTTCCATTCAAGTTATTTGTTACATTTTAACTTGATCTTCTTGATCTTGATCTGCATGTTTACCTGTGTATATGGTGCAGAACATTCTCTGAAATTTCTAAAATAAAGCTGAGCAAACCGTACGACACAAATAAAACAAAAGCAGATGCAGACAAACGTATTGTACAACGCAGTTGACACTTTGGAACAAACTAAATGCCATATTGTTTGTAAACATCAATCCATAAACGACAGCACAAGATGACATAAAGAACATGTGCATCAACATATACTCATTTATCTCAACAAGTCATGCAAAATGTTTACTAAAAATCCTCCAGGTCCTGCAGATTCTTCAGTTTCCCAGCATCTTTTGCATATCTGAACCCTTTCCAGCAGTGACTATTTGATTTTCGATCCATTTTTTTCACACTGAGGACAACTGATGGTCTCAAACACAACTATTAAAAAAAAGGTTCAACTGGTCACTGATGCTCGAGAAGAAAACACAATGCATTAAGTTTTTTTTAAAGTTTAAGTTTTCACCCCCTGGCTCTTAATGCATCATGTTTCGTTCTGGAGCATCAATGAATGTTTGAACTTTTTTAATAGTTTTATTTGAGTCCCTCAGTTGTCCTTAGTTTAAAAAGACAGCTTATGCAAAAGATGGATTTTCTGAAGAACAGTGCTCAGTTTAACTGTTCAGAACAAACAAGGGACTCATGAACAACCATCACAAAACAACAACAAAAAAAATGGGTAACGCTTTAAATTACAGCCCGCAAAGAACTATGTAAGTATGCTGAACTTACAGCGTACTTATAAAGAACGTACGTGTAGGTATAAGGGAACAATATGTTAAGTTCGGGTAATAAGGGGGTAATAAGACTGATAATTAACCCGCAAAGAACTATGTAAGTATAAAGAATTTACGGTGTACTTACTGTGTAATTATAAAGAACGTACGTGTAGGTATAAGGGAACAATATGTTACGTTCGGGTAATAAGGGGGTAATAAAACTGACAATTAACCCGCAAAGACCTATGTAAGTAAACTGAAGTTACACCGTAACTTTGTTGTAATTACAGTATACCTATTTAGTACATCCATGTAGGTATAAGGGAATAGCATGCGATATTTGGGAAATAACGGGGGTAATAACCTGTGAATTTTTTTTTATATACTGTAGCCTATCATTTATAACTAGGCTATTTAAAACTAAGGGCTACTATAATTAGGCTACATCGTATGGTACAGTGTACTGTATATGGCCTAAACAACAGTCTTATGTTGTGAATATGATTTAAAAAGACGATGTACTTTTCATAATTTTATATTAATGTTTTTTACAGGCCTAGATAGACTATTTCTTATAGCGTAGCTACATATTTAATATTAAAGGATACAAGAGGGTAATCAATAAGCTTTCATAAGGTAAGGAGACATGTGAATGATAAATTATAAACTCATTTCACTGGATGTCTAGTTTTGTTGTGAAATCTCCATCATGTATCCTTTAATATTAAATATGTAGCTACGCTATAAGAAATAGTCTATCTAGGCCTGTAAAAAACATTAATATAAAATTATGAAAAGTACATCGTCTTTTTAAATCATATTCACAACATAAGACTGTTGTTTAGGCCATATACAGTACACTGTACCATACGATGTAGCCTAATTATAGTAGCCCTTAGTTTTAAATAGCCTAGTTATAGGCTACAGTATAATAAAAAATTCACAGGTTATTACCCCCGTTATTTCCCAAATATCGCATGCTATTCCCTTATACCTACATGGATGTATTAAATAGGTATACTGTAATTACAACAAAGTTACGGTGTAACTTCAGTTTACTTACATAGGTCTTTGCGGGTTAATTGTCAGTTTTATTACCCCCTTATTACCCGAACGTAACATATTGTTCCCTTATACCTACACGTACGTTCTTTATAAGTACGCTGTAAGTTCAGCATACTTACATAGTTCTTTGCGGGCTGTAATTTAAAGCGTTACCAAAAAATGTTGTAGATCATCCAGGTAACAAACACAGTAGGCCTATTAAAAACCAAGGGATCGAAAACGATTGCAGGGGGTTATTTTAATAATTTCAGCTACTTTTTTTCTTTTTATCTTTAAATTATTGATTTTTCTTTCATAAAAATAATTGGGCTATTATGTTCAGTGAAGATATTTAGTAAATGTCCTACCGTAAATATATTAAAACTTAATTTTTGATTAGTAATATGCATTGCTAAGAACTTCATCTGGACAACTTTAACCCTTTAACTGTCACCGGGACGCCTATGTTTACTTCACCATATTTCAAATAAATCTGATCTAATCATGACAAACTATATATTGTTGGAAAGACTCCGAAATTGATATTTTACCTCTGTTTTGTGTTACAAATTATGTAGGAAAAGTAATACATTAATTTATGACAAGAGTGCACCTCAAAAAATTTACATCATAACGGAACTTTTTCGCAAAAAGGCTTTCTTTGTTGCCTTTTTTCTATCACACTTTAGAAATCATAAGAAATTATATATCACTTGAAGACTTAAAATCTCAAAATTCATCCTTTGAAAACCATTTTTAAAATCAGACATTGCACTATCATGGAAATTGTACATGAAAATCATATTACAAAATGTTTTTGTGCATGAATTATAAAAAATTACATTTGGATGTAATTTTCATGTCTATCTTCACAATAGGGAGTGACAGTTAAAGGGTTAAAGGCGATTTTCTCAATATCAGGATGTTTTTGCACCCTCAGATTCTAGATTTTCAAATAGTTGTATCTCGGCCAAATATACAAACCATACACCAACGGAAAGCTATTTAACTTTTAGCTGATGCATAAATCTCAGTTTAAAGAAAAAACTGACCCTTATGACTGCTTTTGTGGTCCAGGGTCACAAACATGAATGAGAAATGAATGCTCCAGTGGCATGTTTTTTATGCACAGTATGGGCCAAATCAAAGCTCATCATGGGCTAGTGTTTGGTCAGAGGAGAACTGAGCCTGGTTTCTCCCAAGGTTTTTTTTTCTCCATCAGTGTCACAGATGGAGTTTTGGCTCCTTGCCACTGTCACCTATGGCTTGCTCAGTTGGGGACAACAACTAAATTGGGGACAAACAATTTATTAATTTGGAACTATTGATTAATTTCCTCAAACTAAAATTGTTTAAAGTTTCTTTTTGAATTATTTGATACTGTAAAGTTGCTTTGACACAATTTGTATTGTAAAAAGCGCTATATAAATAAAGCTGACTTGACTAGCGTTTGGCTTTGACAGCGGTGCGACTCACCGGCGTGGTTTGGTGCGCTCCGACTGCACCTCCCGTCCGTACGCGCGGTACATGCGCGCCTCCTGCAGCAGCGGTCGGAGGTCCTTGCAGTCCTGCACCAGCTCGTCAGCCTCCAGCGTGCTTGTGAAGAATGCCGGATCCAGCAGAGGCAGACGCAGCCACTCCAGCAGCTCCTTGAGGTCCCGTCTGCGCTCGTCCGGCCGGTGTTGGACCCAGCGGAGCGCGGCGGTCACCAGAACCTCCTCGGACACCTGCAGCCGCTCGGAGGCCAGCAGCTCCAGCACGCGGGCTTTGGGCAGGCCGAGGAACTCGTCGTGACGCAGGACCTCCTGGAAGTCCTGGTAGAGCAGCGTCTGGCACTGCTCCTGCAGCGGCCGCAGCACGTACAGACTGGCGAAGTCCATCAGGCCCAGGCAGTTGGAGTGGCTGACGCGCTCCTGCAGGAACTGCACGCAGGCTTTGGTCAGGACGGGCACGTCCAGCCGGTCGGCCGCCTGGAAGACGCTCTCCACGTTGTCCTCGTCCAGCTTCAGCCGGCCCTCGTACATGAAGTCCAGCAGGTTGTCCATGGCCTCGCTGGGGATGCCCTGCAGCTTGACCACGGGCTGCTTGCTCTCCTGGAAGGGGCTGTTGAACATGGTGCGGAAGTAGAGGCTGCTGGCGCAGAGCGTGGCGCGGTGACACGGGAACTCGCAGCCGTCCACCTGCAGCACCACGTCCGTGAAGGTGCCGCTGCGCCGGTAGGAGTTCAACACCTGCAGGATGTGCTCGGCGTGACACGAGCCCGAGCAGAAGCTGACCTTCGACCTGCCGTCCATCAGCTCGCCGTTCGTGCCGAAGCCCATTCTGGACAGATGAGGGTGACGACTGTGAGGAGTGACAGCGGCACACATTTTAACATAGCTTTTACCTACATTTGTGATGCAATCTGGGAAACCCCAACACATGGTGAAATTTGACCTTTTTTAGGTTTTGATACCATATGAAACCTTTCCAAAACTGTTTTTATTGTGTCCATAGTTTGAACGTAACAAAAGTTATGTCTATCTAAAGTTGGCTGATAGCTATGATTTTCAGGAATGGAATTTTGAGAAAAAGGGGTTTAAAGTGAGACGTGTTTTACTTTTACTTTACAGGTTTAAGGAGAGCTGTCAGGAGCGATATACTGCATTATTACACAAACAAACGTCTGTTTTCCATTTTTTATCATGGGCATAGTCTCCGAACTTTTGATCACCCCTTGTATGTTTTAAAAGCACCAATAAAGTACCTTGTAGTTGTAGTTTACATGAAACGCGCACTGTTTCTATAACACTGTCATTGGACTCCTCCTCTTTAGTAACTCCCTTATTCCGATCCTTCATCTCTGGATGTGAAATAGTCCGTTATACCATCGTTTAGGCCACTGAAATCACCAGTATTGAGTACATTGAGGGAAGTTATTTCGTTTGAGTGTGCAGCTTCTTCTGACTGCGTTGATCTCTTGCGCTCTGCCATTTCATGACATCAAACAATAAATAAATAAATAAATACAACTTTGCGTGCCGTAGTTTACACAAAAATGTGCATTGAGACACCTTTATTAAATGTTATGTGCTTTATTTTGATAGGTTAAGTGTTTTTGTGGTGTTTAGAGAAAGCACCTCCGCAGCACGTTCTTAACATTAGGGAAAGACACTTTCATTTCTGCTTGCTGCAATAAATCGCAATTTTACTGCACTAAACAAGTGAATTTTGCCGAAATATTTTCAGAGATGACAGACAAGATGTTATAGAATAATAATTTAATGCAAACCTAATTTTGACAAAAAAAAAACTGACATTCAGCATATTTTTCAAATTTCCTGAAAACGTTCCAGTGCAACATCTGACAGGTTTTCCCAGATCGCATCACAGTTTAATTTAATTATTACATTTTAAATTTCATTTTAATTAGTACAAGCTCATAAAAACTCATCATAGTTAAATAAAACCATAAAAACATTATTCTTGATTAAAATGTAAGTTATTTCAGTATCATTGAGACACTAGATTTCAGATTTTATTTTTATATGTTTTTGGTTTTCATTTTCATGTTAGTTTAGGTTTTAGTAATTTTGTTGTTGCCTGGTATCAAGCTAAAGTTTTAAACAAATTATTTCAGTTAATTTTTATTTTATTTCAAGCAGGATTATTGTATTTAACTAAAACTAAATCTAAGTCTAAAACCATATCAAATATTTTAGTTACTGGAATGAAATCAAATTAAATATAAAAATCTAAATAAAAATTATTTGTGACCCAGGAGCACAAAACCAATCTTGGGTTGCATGGGAATATTTTTAGCAATAGCCAAAAATACATTGCATGGGTCAAAATGATAATTTTTTTATTTTATGCCAAAAATCATTAGGATATTAAGATCATGTTCCATGGAAATATTTAATACATTTTCTACCGTAAATATATCAAAACTTAATTTCTGATTAGTAATATGCTTCATCTGGACAATTTTAAAGGTGATTTTCTCAATATTCTGATGCTAAATTTCAAATAGTTGTATCTCAGCCAAATATAACAAACATACATAAAAAAAGCTTATTTTTTAAAAAATCCAGGGTCCAGGGTCCAGGGTCACATTTTATTTCAGCTACTTGCCAAGGCAAATGTTTTCATCTAGTTTAAACTGATATGCTAAAATAGCTAAAACTGAAATAAGAAAATAATAAATGATACTTAATTCTAATGATAATTTTGTGAGATTATTAAACTAGAGAAAAATATTTAAAAGAATATATATATATATATATATATTTCAAGTAACAGTAATGTTTTTATGGTTTTAGGTTTAAGACCACAACAAATGGCAAATTCACACGCTCACATTAATTCAATTAAAATATAACAATTTAAAACATTAAGGCAAAATATGTGATTAAAATGATGAAAAGGCAACAAACACTTTCCCTTAAACTTCTTCAACATTCTGTGATCACATTATGCATTAATTATCCAAAACTGACTGCAAATTTTTTTCATGTTTGCTGTTGCATAAATGCAATAAATTATTATTACAAAAGCAAAACTCAGAGTTGCTGGATAGACATACATATATTTATGAGAGCTCACCTGTGTAAAGGACGCTCAGTGAGTCTTCAGATCAGCAATAAGAACTGAATGCTGTGTCACCTGTCCGGATCATTTATACCGGTGCTCTGTGTGGGAGGAGCTGGTGCACATAAACAGAAGTGATGTCACTGGCTGCTGTGGAAACTCATTTCCTGTTCCCATTAAATCAACTTCCCTTCCCTGTTCGCTAGTAGTGCTTCACTGTAAACATCTGCTGCAAAATCATGACTCTTTACACAACAGTCGGCTGTGTTTTAGTGTGATTTCTGAAAGCTGCTGTCAAGTTTATTTTAGAATTAATAACACAAATAGGGAATGTTGCATCTAGGCTGTTAAAATATTGACTTCTATAAAACAGACCGGATGAATCTGTTTGTTAATGTATGATTATGATAAACGCATATTGTGTAACTATTTATTGAGCATTTGGCCATTTTTGATTTAACTATAAGATAAGACACTGGTTTTACTGCAGTGGCATTTTATATTAATATTAAAGCTATAGTAATAATTTCACATTTTCAAAATAAAATTCAAATATCAATTTAAATCAGCTTTTGTTCTGAGTAATTTTGCAGACATGTTTGTTCAAAAGTAGAAGCAAACAAGTTTATCAGAGGTCATTGTGCTGCATGATCAAATCTGTAGTTTCATTATCAGTTCAGAAGCTGAAATGTCTCTCTAATGCTTAAAAAAATCTGTTTTCAACAGCTATAGTATGACAATTAAAGCTTATTTGAAGTGTCAAATAAAAGGTAAATTAGAAACAAAAACACTAAGATTGTTGTAGTTTCACTTCTTCATAATAAAGTGTTGATGAAGTGTTGTATTCCTGTTGCCCAATATTACCATGGAAATGAGACGTTAAATTATAAAGAACTTCCTAAAACCTGGCATTATTTATTATATTATTCACAGCAGTAAAACCCATTAACAGCATTTTTTTTTCTTGCCAAAATATTTTAAATACAGGTGCTGGTCATATAATTAGCATATCATCAAAAAGTTGATTTATTGCCGTAATTCCATTCAAAAAGTGAAACTTGAATATTATATTCATTCATTACACACAGACTGATATATTTCAAAAGTTTATTTCTTTTAATTTTGATGATTATAACTGACAACTAATGAAAATCCCAAATTCAGTATCTCAGAAAATTAGAATATTACTTAAGACCAATACAAATACAATGCAGCATGGCATGAAGTCGATCAGTCTGTGGCACTGCTCAGGTGTTATGAGAGCCCAGGTTGCTCTGATAGTGGCCTTCAGCTCTTCTGCATTGTTGGGTCTGGCATATCGCATCTTCCTCTTCACAAGGTTAAGGTCAGATGAGTTTGCTGGCCAATTAAGAACAGGGATACCATGGTCCTTAAACCAGGTAATGGTAGCTTTGGCACTGTGTGCAGGTGCCAAGTCCTGTAGGAAAATGAAATCTGCTTCTCCATAAAGTTGGTCAGCAGCAGGAAGCATGAAGTGCTCTAAAACTTCCTGGTATACGGCTGCGTTGACCTTGGACCTCAGAAAACACAGTGGATCAACACCAGCAGATGACATGGCACCCCAAACCATCACTGACTGTGGAAACTTTACACTGGACCTCAAGCAACGTGGATTCTGTGCCTCTCCTCTCTTCCTCCAGACTCTGGGACCCTGATTTCCAAAGGAAATGCAGAATTTACTTTCATCAGAGAACATAACTTTGGAGCACTCAGCAGCAGTCCAGTCCTTTTTGTCTTTAGCCCAGGCGAGACGCTTCTGATGCTGTCTGTTGTTCAAGAGTGGCTTGACACAAGGAATGCGACAGCTGAAACCCATCTCTTGCATATGTCTGTGCGTAGTGGTTCTTGAAGCATTGACTCCAGCTGCAGTCCACTCTTTGTGAATCTCCCCCACATTTTTGAATGGGTTTTGTTTCACAATCCTCTCCAGGGTGCGGTTATCCCTATTGCTTGTGCACTTTTTTCTACCACATCTTTTCCTTCCCTTTGACTCTCTATTAATGTGCTTGGACACAGAGCTCTGTGAACAGCCAGCCTCTTTTGCAATGACCTTTTGTGTCTTGCCCTCCTTGTGCAAGGTGTCAATGGTCGTCTTTTGGACAACTGTCAAGTCAGCAGTCTTCCCCATGATTGTGTAGCCTACAGAACTAGACTGAGAGACCATTTAAAGGCCTTTGCAGGTGTTTTGAGTTAATTAGCTGATTAGAGTGTGGCACCAGGTGTCTTCAATATTGAACGTTTTCACAATATTCTAATTTGCTGAGATACTGAATTTGGGGTTTTCATTAGTTGTCAGTTATAATCATCAAAATTAAAAGAAATAAACATTTGAAATATATCAGTCTGTGTGTATTGAATGAATATATTATACAAGTTTCACTTTTTGAATGGAATTAGTGAAATAAATCAACTTTTTGATGATATTCTAATTATATGACCAGCACCTGTATATGTTAGATGTATGTTGTAAACAATGAAGTTAAATGAAATATATTTTTGAAATTGAAAATGTACCAAAATATATTTCAAAATGTATTTTAGGGGCAAGAAATATGCATTTGCAACCAGTATAGCCTACGCAAATGTTGAACGAATAGCCCACAACAGATCACAAATAGATTTATAATGATTCAATAATCCTTGTTTTATGTTTTAATAACAGTTGTTGTTTTTTTGTTTTGTTTTGTTTTTTTTTTCAAATGTGAAAACATTTTTCAAATATTTGGGTTATAAAGAGCAAATAAAGCTGTGACAAATAGAGTGCAAGATAAACTTAAAATGCTTTTAAAATATATATTTAGATGTTTTTTAAATATATTTTCAAAAACATACAACAAATAGCCAAAAATTGTTTTGATAATATATATATATATATGATTTCCCCCTGTAAATGTACTGTTAATATCACATAAAATTTATTAAAAGAAAATTTTGATGAAACTTCACTAGGCTTCACTAGGCCATCCCAGATGTAGATGAGTTTGAAAAATGAAACATAAGTTTATTCAAGTGTGCAATTAGCATACTTCTTTTAAACTTTACAATAGGAAAGCATACTTTCAGTATACTTTTATGTACTTATCAGAAATGTGCTTTGTATACTTAGAAATATGATTAAAATGACATTTAAGTATACTAGACTTATATTTAGAAGAAGTCTAAGTATATTTGAGCTATACTTGTGCTCTGAGAATCCGTGTTTTCATTGTCATACGCTAGGGGTGCTATTGCACATCTTTTGTACAAAATTTCCAAAACACAAGTAAAGACATCATCAGACATAAGACAGCATGAAAACCACAGATATGTACAACTGTGGTAATAATGACTGTCAAGCTTTGGGGTGCTTTGGAGTGTTTTTTAGCGTTTTGTTTAAAATGTTGTTAAATTATTTATCTATTTTTTCATTTATGAAACTTACCCACATTCAAGTGTTTATAGAAAAAAAGAGTGCGTGAAGCTAGAATAAAATGTTTTAGTTTACAAGCAGATACCCCGTTCTTTCTTTCAATGTTTTGTATGCATAGATATTTATATAACAAAATATATACAAATTAATACATAAATAGGGACATCGTAGTATACTTGAAGTATGATTTTAAGTTCACTTAAAGAAAATATACTTGCAGTGTAAAACTACTAAACTATAGTTTACTGAGACTATACTTCAAAGTGTATTTAAAAAAATGCATAAAAAGTATTTAATTAGTAAACTATCAGTATACCTATAAGTTCAATTTTAGTATACTTGCAGTACACACAGAAAACAGAGTTAAAGTTTACTTATATACTTAAATATATACTTAAAAATTATATACTAGAAAGTGGGCCAATTTAGTCCCAAGGAGTAATGAAATAGTACACTTAGAAGTATACTACTAGTACACTGATACACTACAAAAAAAAAAAAAAAAAAACATTTAGATTTTTGTCTGGTTTCTAGCCGAAATATCTAAAAATTATTAAATCAAGAAGGGCTTTCTAGACAAGTAAAATGTATTGTTTTGTTTTCAGAAAAAAATAAGTTACATTTAAGTGAGTTTTTGCTTGAAACTGCCAAAAACAAGACAATAATTTTACTTGTCTAGAAAATCTAATAAATATATATATATATATATATATATATATAGACAAAAAATTCTAAAATAAACAAAGTATACTTCTTTTTTGAGATATAAACGCATTGTGAGTTATAAAATCAGAATTGCAGGATATAAACTCCCAATTGCAAGAAATATAGTCAGAATTGCAAGATATAATAAGATATATAATTTTAAGTTATAAACTCCAGTTCTGAGGGGAAAAAACCTGATATGTTCACAGAATCATGAGTTTATATCTCGGAATTCTGACTTTATTACTCGCAATTGTGAGTTCAAATCTTAAACTTATGAGAAAATCAGAATTGCGAGTTCCCAGATAGCACACGCATGTCTGCAAGATGTCTGTTAAAGATCTCTTGATCTGGAAGGCATCTGCTGTGTACAAACGTCTGGCAGACATCTGTAAGATGTCAGTTTAACATCCATTCTAAATCATAAACATCTTAAAGACATCTAATAGACGTCTGATAGGAAACGTCCAAAAGACGTCTTGCAGATGTAAATTCAGATGTCAAATAGACGTCTGTGAGATGTAGGCTACGTGTGCTATCAGAGTTTGTACCATGCAATTCAGAGGGGGAAAAAAGGTCAAAATTGTGAGATAAGTCACTGATTTTTACTCAGTGGCAGGCTTACATACATAATAACGCTTCCTCCGGTAGAAAACTTCCCAACGAATTTCGACCTACATTTAATTTTAGCATGTTTTCATTTAGTTGGACTCTTCCACAGAAACAGAATTCACAATCACCGGAGACAATGATGGTATAAAATATCCGCTAGATGGAGACAAACGCCGCTATGTTAGTGATCGTCCTCACATCGTAGTAAACAGCAGTGAACACCAGCAATCTGTGTCAAATGCTAAGTAGCAGTTCGTTTGTTTTTAGAAACACCACTGTGGCGTTAAGTCATCTGGCTCATAAGTGTTTTGTTTATCTACTTTGTTTAGCTACGTCATAAACCGCGCACGGCGGATCACACGCGTCTGCACTAACAGCGCGTGACGCGACGCGATGCGACGCGCGCGCTCTGTGGATTCGCGTGTCGTAACGGTGCTTTCTAAACTTTGTCTTGACAGAACACGAGCTGCGTGCGAGACACGGCAAGAAAAAAAAGCAAAAGCAAGCGCCCGGGTGAAAATTAAGAGTCTTTCCAGCCGGGAATCCTGAATGATGCGCGGGAATTCCTGAAGATGCGGCGGGATCAAACTGTCATATGAGACACAAACAATGACGCGGTGTGTCCAAAGCAACGCGTGCTTTAAACTTCAGGTGACTTCAGGTTTCGGTTAACTTCAGTGTAGGCAACACTAACATTAAAGTTAAAATGAAAGAGAAAATAAAGTAAAAATGGTGGAAGTTGACTGTTTGAAAAAGGTGCATCATTAACTAGGCTACCATTTTACTGTGGTAACAGTAGGTAAAGGTTAATAAGGAACTGTGTTGAACATGTTTTAGGAACAGAGAGACACAGTAAGAGAGAGAGAGAGCACTAGACTTAACATCGACAATCATTTTCTTATTTCTTGTTTATAAAAAATGCTTTGTATTTATGTATGTATCAATTGAATAATTTATAGATTTTATTTTTCTGTATGTATTATATAACCTTTATTTTGTCATTACAAGTGGTGCCAATAAACCGCATTTGAATTGAACTGAATTGTATTGACAGAGTGTGTGTGAGAGAGAGAGAGAGAGAGAGAGAGAGAGAGAGAGAGAGAGAGAGAGAGAGAGAGAGGGAGGGAGGGAGACAATAAGAGGGAGAAACAGAGTAAAAGAGAAAGAGAGACATACACACACAGTGACAGAGAGAGTCACAGAGGAAGGGAGGAAGGGAGAGGGAGGTCTGTCCAATCCCATACAAGGCTACAGCGCAAAAGGAAAAAACA
Organism: Cirrhinus molitorella; assembly: GCA_033026305.1. Lineage (NCBI taxonomy): Eukaryota > Metazoa > Chordata > Actinopteri > Cypriniformes > Cyprinidae > Cirrhinus > Cirrhinus molitorella. Next base: position 929,035 of record CM065139.1, read on the forward strand.
AGAGCGTATTTGCAGGATATTCTCACAGGATGTGTAACGGAGCAGAGCGAGAGACGGAGGAGCACTTGCAGCTGTAGTGAGTCGCTGAGGAGACCAGCATGAGACTGTCATCAGCCGAGAACAGCACAGGAGCAGCACACTACTGAGGTGACACACCTGAGACACACCTGCGCTTCTCACTGTCAAGTCAGTCTAGTGTTTCGGATGTTTTGCTTTTCTGATCTTGCGGCTTACGGCTTCCCCGTGATGGGCGCAAAGATGAGTAATTGCTAGAGATCAGAGGGTTAACTTCTGCTGAAACATCACCCTCTGATATATATTTAACACATAATGTGGAAATGGAGATTAACCTTTTGTATTTCTGCTGTGCTCATCACGCGTGGGCGTTTCTGTTCATGTCAAATATCAAAGAAACTAGATCAGTGCAGTCGAGACAGGAGTGACACATCTGTTGACATCGAGAAAGATTGAGTGTTCCACTTCAGCATACATCATCATACCAGTTAAAAACAGAAGCTGTGACGTGAGCGAGTCTGGCGTGATGTCATGTGTTGCATCCTACTGTCATTCATCCTCATTCACTCACTCGTCTGTCTGTGTCTCTGCAGCATCATGGGCACGCGTCTCTGGATACTGATGCTCGTGGTGAACCAGGTCGCGGCGTTCAGACGTCCAGCAGAAGATTTGCCCTGCCAAGTGGTGAGTTACAGCATCTGTCTTGTTCAGCTTGACTCTCTGAGTGAACAAACTACAGTTCTTTGCCTAGAAGTGTGTTAAAAAGACTGAAAACTGATTTCAAGTCTTCATGCCTCGGTTGCTCAGGTTAGGTGGTCTTTAGGGGACAGTTAATGTGACCGTGGAAGAAAAAAACATAATCTGAAAGCTGTGTGGTTTGTTAGGATAGAACAATATTTGGCCGAGATATAGCTATTTGAAAATCTTGAATCTGAGGGTGCAAAAAAATCTAAACATTGAGAAAATGGCCTTTAAAGTTGTCCAAACAAAGTTCTTAGCAATGCATATTACTAATCGAAAATTAAGTTTTGATATATTTACGGTAGGAAACTTATTAAATATCTTAATTTCCTAATGATTTTTGACCCATACAATGTATTGTTGGCTATTGCTACAAATATACCTGTGCTACTTAAAACAGGTCACAAATGGCCTTTAGGGGACAGCAAATGTGACCCTGGACCACAAAACCATCATCTGAAAGCTGTATGGTTTGTTAGGATAGGACAATATTTGGCTGAGATACAGCTATTTGAAAATCTGGAATCTGAGGGTGCAAAAAAAACATAAAATCTCTGAAAGTTTTCTATTGATGTATGGTTTGTGTATAGGACAATGTTTGTCCTAATGATTTTTGGCATAAAAGAAAAGTTTTGACCCATACAATATATTTGTGGCTATTGCTACTTAAGAAGGATCACAAATGATCTTTAGTGGTCATTAAACAGAGTAATCTGTCTCCCATAGAATATTAGATGCTCAGATATGCCAAAACAAGTCTGTAATCCAATCGTTTCTCATCAAATCAACTTCAGTATTAATTACATTTGTTCACTCTAGAGTCGCTCCTAAACTTTACAATGAGAAAAAAACAAATCTAGAGAGCCATATTAGGCAGAAACATCCTCCCAGTGCGTCCAGTGAGGACAGTGGACGATTACGAGTCTTAGACTAAACCATAGACTCTGATAAGATGAAGCGATCATACCAGGTTAGTGAGTTCACGATGACTGCGCTCAGGGCAGGAAATCTCTCCTGACCATGCGATTGGACATCAGTGACACACGGCTAATGAGCGCAGAGGAAGTGTGTGTAGGATGAAACACATCAGCGCTCCATTATGTCCCCATCCTCCTGCCGAACTCTGAACTCTGGCGGAAACAGAGGGTCAGTCCCAGAGGCGAGGGAAAATCCTAAAACGACATAGTTATCTAGAGAGCGTAAATAACGGCGCAGGCGTGTAGATGGAGCGCAGATAGCGTAAACTGAGAGCTGCTTTTTGTCATACGTCATGCTAAAAACTGTGGGGTCCATTGTGTTGAAATATTCCAGGAAACAGCTGAATGATGTCATGAGTAATGCACAGCGTACGTCAGTATGATTTGGACATCGCTTGTGGTAAACAATGTTGGCTAACAGCACTCTTTCGTGTCTGTTTAAGGTCCACGAGGATGTCGACTGCAGCAGTCTGAGCCTAAGACGGGTCCCGGCACACCTGCAAATGCCGGCCTCCGTCCACCTCCTCGATCTGTCTCAGAACCTCCTGCAGAACCTCACGGCCCAGGAGCTTCTGGCCTTTTCCAGCGTCCGGCATTTGAACCTCCACGCCAACAAGATTCAGTTCATCCAGCCGGGCCTCTTCCAGAACATGAGCCGTTTGGAGGTGCTGGATCTGTCTGACAACTCCCTGGACCTTTACGCAACTCTGAAAACGTACATCGGTCCGCTCTCTTCTGTCCGGCATCTGGACTTGTCAGGAAACGGCCTGTTCACTGACATGAGCGACTATTTCCTGAGCGATGCTCCGCTCCTTGCAAACCTCTCTTTAGACGGAAACAGCATCACTAAAATAAGCAAGGACACATTTAATGGGTCGCAGGCTTTAACAAACATTGACCTGCACAATAATGTCATCATAGAAATCGAAGAAGGTGCTTTCGAGTCCCTGACGGGACTCTCCGAACTCGATCTGTCCGTGAACTCCATTTCATGCATCACGGACTTCAACCTCGTGCAGCTCAAAACACTAAACTTGAGCAAAAACAGCCTGACCAGCTTCCAGACCATTGATTCGGATCTGCAGTTTGAGCTGCTGTATTTGGACCTGAGAGAAAACAAAATCCTGTACTTCCCTGTTCTTCCCCAGAGGAACAAACTCATGTACCTGGACCTGTCCAGAAACCTCTTGAGAAGCGTGAACTGCTCTGGTCCGCTAGAAGAGCTGGAGAACCTGAAGGCCAGCGGGTATCTATTCACCGACCACGACAAGCCGCTCTGCCTTTGTGTCAATCAGAGGCACCAGGATCTTCCAAGGTTGCTCTACTTGGACTTGAGCTACAACCAGCTCAAAGCGATCCCATCCTCGTTCTTCAGCAGCATGGTTTCTTTGGAGAGCCTGAACATCAGCAATAACTGTTTGGAGAACTTCAGCGTGGACGCTGAAAGCCCTCTGAACTCGCTGAAAACTTTGGACATCAGCTACAACAACCTGCAGAACTTGTCCTTTGGTGAGAACACGCTGGCTGCGCTGGAGGTGCTGCACCTTCAGGGAAACGCTTTCAGCACGTTAGACGCCGGGATTTTCTCAAGGCTCCCCAACATACGTAGTCTTCATCTTCAGGAAAACCTCTTCAGCATATGTCCTCCCCTACAGGGTCCAACGTACAACTGCATCCAACTGTCTTCTATCCCAACCCTGAGCTACCTGTACCTCTCGGAGAACAGTCTCATGTCGATTCCTTCGGGTGCATTCCGCGGCAGTCCGCTGCTCATCCTGGATCTTTCCGGGAATCCCGACGTTGACTTGGGCCCGTCTTCTCTCTCGGGTTTGGAGACGTCTCTCGCCCATCTTTCTCTCCGAGGAAATCAGCTCCAAACCCTTGCCGTCGACTTCACCCTCTTCCGCAAGCTTAAGACGTTGGATCTGTCGGTGAACCGACTCACGGGCGTCTCTCTGTGGAGCGGAGATTCTTCCGTGGAGTCCTTGAACCTGCAGAACAACAGTTTGGTAACACTCGCACCCGACACGGTCTTTGCACTGCAGAAAACGCTCAAGATTTTATACGTGGGCTCGAACCCCTTGAGCTGCTGTGGAAACCCGTACCTCCTCACGTTGCTCCAGCAGGACAGGCTGGATGTGCCGGACATCACAGCGGCGACCTGCTGGTACACCAGAGACTCGGAGAGCGTGGAGATCAGCGTGAGTGCCGTTCAGCAGGAGCACTGCGAGTCGGTGGACAGGAAGGTTTTGTGGATCAGCGTGATTGTGGTGCTTGCACTCGGACTGACACTGGTGTCGGTGGTCTCTCTGAAACTTTGTCACTCAAAAACACATGGATTCAAAAGAGGCATCAAGGCCTGAGTCTGCAGACCAAAGAAGGAAAAGAAACCAAAGCGTTCTCACCTGACTGTGGTGCCGCATGCATGACAGCCATGGTTTCAGTATGTGATGCGTGGGTGATCTGGAACAAGTTCAATGTGAAATCCTCATCACCATCTTTTGCATTCACATCCATTTGCTATTTAAACAGAAATGCATGCAATATTCACAGAATATACTGGTGAGGGTCACGCAGGACGTGCTCTTGCATTCATAACCAGCCACATTGTAAAAAAAAGGCTTAGCTTACTTAATATTTTTGTCTTGCTTCTAGTAAAAATATCTAAAAATTCTTAAATTAAGGTGCATTTACTAGATAAACAAAATGACGATATTTAGTCTTGTTTCCAGTTGCAAAAAACTATATTAAGTGCAGTTTGCTTAAAATTAGTACAATTATATGCCAGTGGGGTGAGTAAAATACTCTTGATTTAAGAATATTTTACTTACCCACTGGAAAAAACTAAATTAAGTGTATTTTGCTTAAAACAAGACTAAATATCGTATGTCCTTTTGCTTATCTAGTAAATACATCTTAATTTAAGAACTTTTAGATATTTTGACTAAAAAACAAGACAAAAATACCAAGTAAGATAAGACTTTTTTTGCAGTGCGGATGCAAGAATGCGTCCTGAGTGAACGGCACAAATGATGAAGTTTTTGTGCTAATCTTCTGCAATAACACTACATTTTCTAATGCACGCACTTTATCGATTGTGATTTGTGAATATGGGAGTGAAAGTACCTGCAATGTTTTTGCATAATGCAAAAAACAAATGCAAGCAGAGGTCAAATTCACTGGATGGAGTTCTAGAGCGAGACATGTGATTGTACAAGTGTGTTTTCAATATGGATGAAGGAATTTCATCGCCCGGAGGAAGTGTTTTTTATTGGAACACCTGCAGCAGAGCGTCTCTCAGCATCGCTTTCCTGTTGTTGAGCTCAGTTTCCTATCAGAGAACGCAGCGTTGCAATCGCCTCCATGATTTATTCATTCGGCCTCTCTCAGTGACATTGAACTGTGTTGGACTGGTGATCAGGTTTGAGCACAAACACACACCGGCTGCGATGTTTGTTTGGTTAGTCGGGTCTTTTTTTAGATTATTTCCAGCCCGGAGCTGAAATAAGTTTGACCCTGGTGTCTATATCAGGCGTGGATAAAGATAGGCAGGAAATCCCTGTTGAGGGAAGCGTGCATCATCACCGCAGATATTAATAGAGGTTTGTTTCAGAAGCTGTTGACGTGCTACTGACAGCAGCTTCCTCCTGTCCATCTGAGTCACAGCCACGCCCCCTTACACATGACAAAACCCGCAGGAGTCAAAAACACACGTCACGGATGAGCAGCCACTACACGCCAGTGCTATATGAAGGAACTATTACCACAATGTTTGTATACTGAACTACTGTGTAAATCTATTTATAAAATATTTTCCTAAATAAAAAGTATCTGTAATTTGCTGTCTGTTCACTGTTCTTCCACATCAAGATTTTATGCTAAAGTCAACATCATAAAACACATTATTCCACTTTGCATCTAACTCTGATTAGAGTATTTGTAGACGTACTTGCAAAGTTACTTAGGTTAGGGTTATTTAAGTAAATTCTAAAAGCATTGAAATACATTTTTGTTTAACTCTAACAATAAAAAACTAAAAAAACTACATAGACATTGAAGTTGCAACATTTCCCATTTTCATTTAGTTTAACTTGTTGCACTATAACTACAACTGAAATAAAAGTTAAAGAAAACTTTATAGACATTTAAAAGAAACGTATTTTATTTTTAGTTTCATTTCTCATTTTCATTTAGTTTAACTTGATGTACTATAAATAAATAAATAAATACACCTACAACTAAAATAAAAATGAAAGACTATATAGACATTTAAAGAAACTTATTTTATTTTAGTTTCCAGTGCTACATTTTTTATTTTCATTTAGTTTAACTTGATGTACTATAAATAAATAAATGAATAAATACATACATACATAACTACAAATGAAATAAAAATGAAAGAAAACTATATAGACATTTAAAGAAACTTTTTATATTAGATTCGAAATCTAAAAAAGTATCATTTTTATTTAGTTTAACTTGATGTATAAATAAATAAATAAAAATACAACTACAGCTAAAATAAAAATGAAAGAAAACTATATAGACATATTAAACGAAAAAACTAACTTTACAAAAGGTGTCATTTGTTAACATTATACTAACATGAACAAACAATACATTTATTGCACTATTAGTATTTATTAATCCTTGTTAATGTTAGTTAAGTAAAATACAGTAGTGGATTGTTTGTTCATGTTAGTTCACAGAGCATTAACTAATGTTAACAAACACAACTTGTGATTTTCATAATGCATTAGTAAATGCTGAAATTAAAAATAAGATTAATAAGTGCTGTAGAAGTATTGATTGTTCTTAGTTCATGTTAACTAATGTAGTTAAAATTGTAAAATGTTACCACTAAGACTAATAAAAATGACAAAACCACACAACAAAGTTAGTGAAACTTTAACTAAAATCAGCATGAAAGCTGAAAATATAAAAATAAAAACCACAATGAAATAACAATATTATCTCAAAGACACTGCTTGGGAACCATCCAAATAAAGTGTAAGCAGATATGAAACAAACTAATACTCTGACAGTTAGTCATAGTTAGTGAAACATCTAAAGGCGACCAAATAAAGTGTTACCAATTCTAAAGTATTTTGCTTGATAACCTAAAAAGGAAACAGTTCTCTAAAATGACTTTTCCACTGACATCATTCTTATGTTGCTGGATAACATTAGACAATAATCAAATATGCGTTTAGTCACTGTTTTAGGAAACTCACATGTGGTTTGGCTGCATTCTGATGCCTCACACCCGCTTTTCTCACAGTTCACTCCATCCCAGCGGATGCAATCATCTGCTCAAGCCAACAGCGTGTGTGCTTCACAGAAACAAACAGTCCTGCAGTGATCATACATTTACAGAAGCACTGTCAGTCTGTCTGTCAGTTATGAGGTTATTAAACAGCATGGATGATCAATAATTCGATGAACGGATATGGGCTCTCAGTTCTCAGTGTGGGCTGGCAGAGCGGCTCCAGCACAATGCCCATCAGGCCTGTCCAAACAGGAAGTAGCGCTAAAGGAAACGCGCAGCACAAACATGGAACACCAAGTTCTCAAAGACACGCTGCTGTTTGTTTGGCCGCGGTTCCCCACTGTTTTCAGCTCTTAAAGGGCTCATTTATGTCATCTTTCAAAATCTTATCAATTTATTACTCAGCCCTGCAGAGAATGTGCTGAATGAATCCCAATACTTGTTTCTTACTCATTTTGAGCTGCTAATTCCAAAAATATTCACATTTCATTACAAAATCTGACCCAAGACCACAAAACCAGTCATAAGGGTCATTTTTTTTTTAAATTTGAGATTCACACAATATAGGAAAGCTGAATAAATACACTTTCTGTTGATGTATGGTTTGTTAGGATAGGACAACTTTGAAAATCTGCAATCTGAGGGTACAAAAAAAGTCAAAATATTGAGAAAATTGCCTTTAAAATTATCCAAATGAAGTTCTTAGCAATACATATTACTAATTAAAAATGTAGTTTTTATATATTCACAGTAGGAAATTTACAAAATATCTTCATGGAACATGATCTTTATTTAATATCCTAATGATTTTTGGCATAAAAGAAAAATCGATCATTTTGACCCATACAATGTATTGTTGTCTATTGCTACAAATAAACCCATGCAACTTAAGACTGGTTTTGTGCTCCAGGCTCACAAAATATGATGCATTTCGTAACATGTTTGCGATGGAGAAGTCATGTATTTTCCCTAAATCAGCTGAAAAACAACTCCTGTCAAGGTTAAAATGGAAAGAAAACAAAAACGCAAACATGTTTTCTGCTTTTACTGCATCCCAGAAAATCACAAATTTCATAAACACTGTAAAAATGACTGCTGTAATTATAACTTATAAAAATATGTTGCTTTAACTTAAAAAAAAAAAAAAGCAAGTGTGCTTAACTTAAAATTATAAGTTTAGTTAACTTTCGGGTTTACTTCGGGTATTTAAGACATCTGAACAAATTTTAAGTTGTTATAACTAATTGCTAAACTTTTTTTTTCAGTGAAAAATATAAATTTGTGTTTGTGTAAAGTTCAGAACAAATGTTTCCACTCCGTTGCAGATTTGAAGTTATACGATATTTGAATACTTTGTCATTAAAACTGAAACTTTTGACATTTGACTGCCATTTGAATTTGATTCTTCATTCTTAAACTAAACGTGATGGAAACTTGTTATTCATATTTCAGAACTCAGCATTATCAAATCGGGGTTTCTTTGCAAATGAGCAGAATAGCAGAAATCGAGATGCAGTGCTGTGTAATATCTTCTCTGAGGTCATAATTTAGTTTTTCTTAGTTATTTTTCACCTGACAGTGAAACTGGTGTTTTTTTCTTCAAGTGTTCGATGTAAACGCCTCTTCGCATTTGAAATGAGTCACATGGTTTCAAGTACAGTTTTAATCTGCTCCTCCTTTAATAAGAGCCTCATCATGACAGACTCATCAAACAATCGCCGCTCAAACGCTTCAGGAATAACAGAATCGATCGCACTTCCTCCTCATGAGCTCACTGTGACCGGACTGGTCAATTGACATGTAAATGAGGTCATATGATGCTGATATGTAAATGAGATCGTGTGATGATGTCACAGATCGACTCCTCTTTCTTCGCGTTGTACGTTTTCATGGCACAATGAAGCCGTTCATCTGCAGAGATCAAGGAGAGCGTGATTCCTCCTGAAGTGGTAAACCACCAGTTTCTGAGCACTTTCTTTCTATATCAGGTTCTGTTTGTGTACGAGCTGAAGACTGGCAATTATGCATTACAATAGCAGCGGCGTTATTTATATAATTACTGTAAATCCCGTCCTTATGATGTGTAGGACGTTCTTGTTTTCACATGAAATGTACTTACTAGAAATGAGATGAGAGTCACGTGAAGAGTGTCTTTGTTTCTGTGGAATCTCTGAGACAATAGTCACGTTCATCATCATCATCATCATCATCATCGTGTGTTTCCCCACCGGTCCAGTTAATCAGATCCGCCTCTGTCAGGAATGAGGAAAGATGCTTCACAAGTCATCGGAAACTTCCTTCTTCCCACTTCTGAAGTCATAATTACGAGTTTTACGTGTTCCAATGCTTTGTTTTTGTTTTTTAGAAAGAATAGGAATCACCGAGGACACCAAGTTCATACTTGCCTACTTCTTGGGGAAATCTTATTAAAGCCTGAAAATATTTAACCGATATCCAAAGGATTTTGAATAAAATGTAGCATCTCATTTGTTGACAACCATATAAAGATAACTTGCACACTCACCACAGTATCTCGATTCATCAGTATCTAGTCATCCTGCTGATGATTCTGAAGTTTCAGTAAAACCTATTACTGTGTTGTTCCTGAATGACCCACAGCTGTGTGTTTTTTGTTTAGTGATAGTTGTTCATGAGTCCCTTGTTTGTCCTGAACAGTTAAACTGCCTGCTGTTCTTCAGAAAAATCCTTTAGGTCCCACAGATTCTTTGGTTTTCCAGCATTTTTGTGTATTTGAAAACTTTCCAACAATGACTGTATGATTTTGAGATCCATCTTTTCACACTGAGGACAACTGAGGGACTCATATGCAACTATTACAGAAGGTTCAAACACTCACTGATGCTCCAGAAGGAAAAAACATGCATTAAGAGATGGGGGTGAAAACTTTTGAACAGAATGGAGATGTGTACATTTTTCTTATTTTGCCTAAATATCATATTTCTTTTTATTTAGAGGCTACAGAAGATTTTAAAAAAGTTAAATTTACAGTGATCTTCAAATTCACAACATTTTCACCCCCAGCTCTTAATGCACGTTTTTTTCCCTGTTTTTTAAAAAAAACACAGCTGTGGGTCATTAACACAGTAACACAGTAATAAGAATCAAGGGGATATAAACTTTTGAACGGGGTAATTTTTTATAAATTCAGCTATTGTTTTCTCTTCTGGACTATGTGTAAACATCCTTTACTTGAAATATCTAATTCAGGTCAGTACTAAATAAACAATGCCATGCATTTTGTATAACCTTTCTTATTAAGGAAAAATAATGAACGTTTTGCAGATTCTCAAAGGGGGGTGTAAACTTTTGTAAAATATGACTTGTCCAATGGCCATTCATGTCCAATTTCCGACTAGGAAACTTCTATTTATGATAATTATGATACCACGCAAATGGTTAAAAATGACATCATAATGCTTCTTTCATAACACTGCCTTCAAAGACTCCTTTGCTGAAATTATGTTTATTTAGCAAAAGGAAAAGTCCATCTGAGATGATCCAGAGGTCAGGAAACGTTGAGTTTGTCTATGCATTTTCATGCTTAAACTATTAAACTCAGCATGGATTAACCAGGCTTTATTTTATTAGCCTTTTGAATAAAAGAGCCAATAGAGCGGTTCCAGGAGTACAAATCCCGTTTGTAATCAGCCAAAAAATATATTTTTAATAATAACCTATAAACCATTAAAGACGGATGTACTGTGATCTACAACCATCAGACCACATTATTTCAACTTATTTTGTAATTCCTGGGTAAAAACTACATTACCCATGATTCTGCAGAGAATTCTCCACCAATCAGAGAACACATTGCTCCTAAACAACTGCCCAATAAAGCACTAACCCATTGACTTCAGAAGCATGTATTACTAAGTATTACTATTTTGCACCATCTCTAGATGAGAGCAGTATGCTAGTATGCAGTAATTTCACGCATAATAAGGATATTTTGCAATAAATATCAAATATATTGTTCCTATATATACGATTAATATCTCCAAATTATTCGTTTTGTATTTCTCTGTTGTTCTAAATTCAGTTATGTCTTCATGGGATTGTAGTCCTTTCCCTCACTGAAGTTATTAAGTTCAGAGTCTTTTGTCTTTTTGTCTTTTGTTAGATTTTCAAATGCATTCATGCTTCAGATCAGAGTTTGTAGTGTTTCTCCTCATAGCTGGTTGGTTTGGTTCATGGATTATAACTCTCTAATGAAGACTTTGTAAAATCCAAATGGGAAAAATGAACCAGAAAAATACCTCTGGAAACAATGATGCTGAAAAAGTGCACTGATGCAGTCTATTAGTAAAGTCAGTTAACATGTGATTTGAAAACTGTTATTCAAATGTGAGTTTGGGAAGTTTTTGAGATTTCAGTATTTCCCCATTTAAGTAAAGAGGAGTTGCACTACATGTGAATATGCCTACTTGCATACTATATATGTGACCCTGGACCACAACACCAGTCATAAAGGTATAACTGAATAAATAAGCTTTTCACTGATGTATGGTTTGTTATGGTAGGACAATATTTGGCCGAGATACAACTATTTGAAAATCTGGAATCTGAAGGTGCAAAAAAAAAAAAAAAATCAAAATATTGAGAAAATCCAGTGGTGGATGAAGTACACAAATCAAGTACTTGAGTAAAAGTACAGATACGTATAATAAAAATATTACTCCAATATTACTCCAGTAAAAGTGAAAGTACAAAAGTACCAAATTTTTTATGTACTTAAGTAAAAAAAAAAAAGTACTGACAGATTTATTTAGCAGTTTTATATAGGCTACTAAATGAAATTGTATATTAGCACATAAAAGTGTTTTGAAGCTCATTGTTTTGTTTTTGCATGATATGAGAATAAGGCCTGAGTTAGGAAGAACATTTTAAGCAAAATATAATTATATTTTCATAATTATTTTTTATTCTCAAACCTTATCTGTGGTGTAAAAACACCCCTGGAAAAAAAATGCTATACTCTGAACATCTGAATCTATCTAGGTAGTTGAATAAACATATTTGGAATTTTTATTACCTCAACTTAGCACCAGAAAGCTTGTTAGCTAGACAGTTGGCATCAGCTAACAATATTTACTTATTTTCAGTATGGTTATGAATAAACATTCATATCTGTCTACTCGGCTAGTTGATTTATATGGTTAATAAAAAATATAAAAACAGCTAAATGCATAGCTTTTCAATAAAACTGCTAACGTTACAGCAGGGGGAATATGAATGTGCATGAGTTATTTTATTTAATTCAGATTATTTTAATGTTTTGGTTTTTTTTTTTACCTAAAACATAGAGACACTGATGTTGGTGTCTGCATTCAAGCATTTCAGTGGGCTTAAATAGATCATCCTGTACAGAAGATTTAGTTCACAAACAACTGACAAATTTGACCTAAATATGATTTTCAGTTACAATAAATAGGATCAGTCCAATTCGTGAATGAATCGTTTGGTGCGATTTGTGAACCGATTTAACAGGTTAATTGAAAAGAATCTGTTTGTTCATGAATCAGACACCACTTTTGCGTCTCTGAACATGTGATATATGATAAGGAGTAACGATATGTTTTATGAAATGTAGTGAAGTAAAAGTAAAAGTTACTCAAAATAAAACTACTCCAGGAAAGTACAGATATTTGAAAAAATTACTTAGGTACAACTGTCCACCACTGAGAAAATCACCATTAAAGTTGTCCAATCTAAGTTCTTAGCAATGCATATTACAAATCAAAAATTAAGCTATAAACTGCAAAAACTGCTTTTCTTACTTTTTTTTGGTCTTGTTTCCAGCCAAAATATAATATATCTAAAAATTCTTAAATCAAAAAGGATTTTCTTGAGAAGCAAAAATTATTGTCTTGTTTTCAGAAAAAAAATAAGTTTTTGCTTGAAACAAGCAAAATAATCTGCCAATGGGGTAAGCAAAATAATTTAGTTTTCTGCTTGAAATAAGATTATTTTGCTTACCCCTTTGGCAGATTATTTTGCTTGCTTCAAGCAAAAACTCTCTTAAGTTTAACTTCTTTTTTTCTGAAAACAAAACAGTCATGCAATTTAATTTAAGATTTTTTTTAGATATTTTGGCTAGAAACAAGACAAAAAATCTAAGTAAGCAAAAAGGTTTTTTTTTTTGTTTTTTTTTTGCAGTGTATTCATGCAGTATATAACATACTTGTTTTAATGGCTGCCAAGTAAGCTTCAAAACAAATTTAGATCTCTGAAGCATGTCAAATTGGTGTGTGTAGAGTATTTGAGTCACTTCAGCTTCCATTCTGGTGAGGATGAATCTGGAGTTTAGTGCTCAACTAATGTGCGTTTAAACAGAACAGTCATTATTAATACATACTCTCTCTCTCTGTCTGTGTGTGTGTGTGTGTGTGTGTGTGTGTGTGTGTGTGTGTGTGAGAGAGTTGGTTGGGTGGGTGAGAGATCCAGACAGCGATCAGGACGGGTCTGGCGGGTGGGTGGTGTAACATCAGTGCGGCGGACAAACAAACATGAGTGAGATTTGTTTAGATCCTGTGAGATCGCCTGTGTCTGATTTGTTTGGTCTGTCTACGCTCCAGCCTGTTTCCATCTGCTGCTAATTTCACCCACAATTCCTTTGATTTCACTTCAGCACTTTGATACGCAGATTAAATGTTGTTAGTAATGCTGACGTCATCATATCCTGTGTGTGTTTGTACTAAAACATGTTTCAGGGACAAATTTGGACCTAAATGTGAGATAAACATTCCAGTGAATCTATCTTGATTTAAGGATGCTCAGTCATTCGAACTGGGAAACAATGAGGAAGAATATCATTTCTAGCAGTGTTAGTGTTAGTGAGTGGGTTAGGGTTGGGTTATGGTACACAGTCACACACATTAGTCATGTCTGACTGAGATCTGTGTTGAATCTGAGGCCTTTAGAAGGTCTGGATGTGGATTTTGCTGGATCACATGAGTGTGCCGCTTTGTCACGTTAAACTTCTTTTAAACTAAAAATAGAAAAAGCATACTTTCAGTATACTTTTTATGTACTTCTCAGAAATGTCCTTTATATATACTTAAAAATGTCATCTAAGTATACTAGACTTAGAACTAGAACTAGAAGAAGTCTAAGTATATTTTAGCTACACTTGTGCTCTGATAATCTGTGTTTTCAATGTTATATGCTAGGGGTGCTATTGCACATCTTCTGTACAAAATTTCCAAAACACAAGTGCAGAAGAAACCGAAACAACAGGTGCTTCCACATGATGATCATCAAGACATAAAACAGCATCAAAACCATAGATATGTAAAACTGTGTAACGTTATAGAATAAAATGTTGACCTATGAAGAGGTAATAATGAATATAAAACTTTGGGGTGGTGATCAACTCCATCTACGTATTATCATCAATAGTCTTTTTTTTTTTTTTTAGCTTTTTGTTCAAAATGTTGTGTATTTATGTTTTTATGAAATTTACCCATATTCAATAGCTTAAAAAAGGAATGCATGAAGCTAAAATAAAACATTTTTGTGTACAAGCAGATACCCTGTTCTTTCTTTTGATGTTTTGTATGCTTAGATATTTATGTAACAAAATATTTACAAATTAATACCTAAATAGGGACATTCATTTTTTTGTTTGTAACTTGTTTCAAAAACTGAAACCTTCATATATGCTAGCTGCATTACATGTAAAGTAAAACATTTAAAAAGTTTTCTTGGTTTAACTTTGATGAGTAGAGCTTAGGCCTACAGCTCATGAAAGTCAAAAATCCAGTATCTCAAAATATTAGAATATTTCCTAAGATCAATCAAAAAATGGATTTGAAAAACAGAAAAGCTCAAGTTCTTTAAAGTATGTTCATTTATGCACTCAATACTTGGTCGGCAGCACATATTACAGCAAATGACTTGCTCCTATTGCAAATGACAGCATCAGTGAAGTGTGGCATGGAAGTGATCAGCCTATGGCACTAATGAGGCACTATTGAGCCTTCAGATCGTCTGTATATTGTTGGATCCACTGTTTCTCATCTTTCTCTTTAAAATATCCCATAGATTCTCAGTGGGGTTCAGGTCAGGCTGGCCAATAAAGCACAGTAATATGATTTGCACCCCAAATCATAACGGACTTCAGAAACTTCACACTGGACTTCAAACAGCTGGAATTCTGTGCCTGCAGTCTTCTGTTAGACTCTGGGACCATGATTTCAACATGAAATGCAAAATTTACTTTGGAGCACTGAGCAACAGTCCAGTTGTTTTTCTCCTTAGCCCAGGTAAGACGCTTCTGACATTATTTCTGTTTCAGAAGTGGCTTGGTAGTCTTTTTCCTGGAGATGTCTGAGTGTGGAGACTCTTGATCTTCTTTCTACTCCTTGTGAAGCTCTCCCAAGTGTTTGAATCAGCTTTACTTGACAGTCATCCCTGTTGCTTGTGCACCTTTGCCTACGCAATTTCTTCCTTACAGTCAACTTTGCATGTAATATGATACATTTGATACATCACTCTGTAAACAGCTGCCCCATTCAGTAATGACCTTCTGTGACTTACTCTCTTTGTGAAGGGTGTCAATGATTGTCTCCTGGACCATTGCCAAGTCAGCAGTCTTCTGCATTAGTGTGGTTTTAAAGAACAAGAGATACCCAGAATTTATACTGTAGGGATGGTCATTTAATGAAACTCAAATGTAAATATTCTAATATTTTGAGATACTGGATTTTTGACTTTCATGAGCTGTCATCAAAATTAAAACAAAAAATGTCTTACTTTACATGTAATAAATATGTGAATGTTTTTTTTTTTTTAAATAAGTTACAATAAAAAAGTAACTTTTCACGCTATTCTAATTTTTTGAGATGCACCTGTACTAGAAAGTGGGCCAATGAGTATTGAAATAGTACACTTAGAAGTACACCACTAGTACAGTGATATTTGTATACTTACTACATAAAAATATACAGGTGCTGGTCATATAATTAGAATATCATTAAAAAATTGATTTATTTCACTAATTCCATTCAAAAAGTGAAACTTGTATATTATATTCATTCATTACACACAGACTGATATATTTCAAATGTTTATTTCTTTTAATTTTGATGATTATAACTCACAACTAATGAAAACCCCAAATTCAGTGTCTCAGAAAATTAGAATATTGTGAAAAGGTTCAATATTAAAGACACCTGGTGCCACACTCTAATCAGCTAATTAACTCAAAACACCTGCAAAGGCCTTTAAATGGTCTCTCAGTCTAGTTCTGCAGGCTACACAATCATGGGGAAGACTGCTGACTTGACAGTTGTGCAAAAGACAACCATTGACACCTTGCACAATGAGGGCAAGACACAAAAGGTCATTGCAAAAGAGGCTGGCTGTTCACAGAGCTCTGTGTCCAAGCACATTAATAGAGAGGCGAAGGGAAGGAAAAGATGTTGTAGAAAAAAGTGTACAAGCAATAGGGATAACCGCACCCTGGAGAGGATTGTGAAACAAAACCCATTCAAAAATGTGGGGGAGATTCACAAAGAGTGGACTGCAGCTGGAGTCAATGCTTCAAGAACCACTACGCACAGACATATGCAAGAGATGGGTTTCAGCTGTCGCATTCCTTGTGTCAAGCCACTCTTGAACAACAGACAGCATCAGAAGTGTCTCGCCTGGGCTAAAGACAAAAAGGACTGGACTGCTGCTGAGTGGTCCAAAGTTATGTTCTCTGATGAAAGTAAATTTTGCATTTCCTTTGGAAATCAGGGTCCCAGAGTCTGGAGGAAGAGAGGAGAGGCACAGAATCCACGTTGCTTGAGGTCCAGTGTAAAGTTTCCACAGTCAGTGATGGTTTGGGGTGCCATGTCATCTGCTGGTGTTGGTCCACTGTGTTTTCTGAGGTCCAAGGTCAATGCAGCCATATAACAGGAAGTTTTAGAGCACTTCATGCTTCCTGCTGCTGACCAACTTTATGGAGATGCAGATTTCATTTTCCAACAGGACTTGGCACCTGCACACAGTGCCAAAGCTACCATTACCTGGTTTAAGGACCATGGTATCCCTGTTCTTAATTGACCAGCAAACTCATCTGACCTTAACCCCATAGAAAATCTATGGGGTATTGTAAAGAGGAAGGTGTGATATGCCAGACCCAACAATGCAGAAGAGTTGAAGGCCACTATCAGAGCGACCTGGGCTCTCATAACACCTGAGCAGTGCCACAGACTGATCCACTCCATGCCATGCTGCATTGCTGCAGTATTTCAGGCAAAAGGAGCCCCAACTAAGTATTGAGTGCTGTACATGCTCATACTTTTCATGTTCATACTTTTCAGTTGGCCAAGATTTCTAAAAATCCTTTCTTTGTATTGGTCTTAAGTAATATTCTATTTTTCTGAGATACTGAATTTGGGATTTTCATTAGTTGTCAGTTATAATCATGAAAATTAAAAGAAATAAACATTTGAAATATATCAGTCTGTGTGTAATGAATGAATATAATATACAAGTTTCACTTTTTGAATGGAATTAGTGAAATAAATCAACTTTTTGATGATATTCTAATTATATGACCAGCACCTGTACTTGAACTTCACTTAAGTATACTTTATGAAATAAACTTGAAGTACACTTCTCTTTGGTAAGGAATGGTGCAGAGTTACACACACTAGTCACGTCTGACCGAGATCTGCGTTGAATCTGAGGCCTTCAGAAGGTCTGAATGTGGATTCTGCTGATCACATGAGTATGCTGCTTTGTCACGTTAAAGGAAACACTGTAAGCAGATGAGCGGATATCTGAGCCAGATGATTAAAGCAGAATGAAAAGAGCGAGAGTTCAGCGAGTCTTTCATAGTCGCCCAGAGGCCACCAAACACGCTTCACACACAAGCGCATCAGAGACGCTCCTCGCGGTGGCTTTTTTCAGGATTTCACTCTTTTGTGCTTGTGCTTCAGCCTGCAGCCCTGAAACTAGAATTTTGTAAACATGAACAAAGAGCTGCGCTCGGCTTACCGAACACCCATTTGCTTATATAAGACTCGACCCGCTGATGGCCGCTGCCGCTCTCACACACGTTTGTTGTTGCTCTTTGTGTTTGTTTTCAGTTGTCAAGTGTTTTCATGGGAACGGATCAGATCTGATTCAGTCTTATCTATTCATGCACAAATATAATATCACAAGAGTTTGTAAGTTACATGAGGGTGACTGATTGTGAGCCATTCATGTGGTTTTGATGGTGAAACGGCACCAAACCTCTGGTGTTTTTCAGAAAGTACCTCGGTTTTTTATGTCGTTTGGAGCTCAGTTTCATACAGCAACATCTGAGTCCAGGTTTTCAGTATTTCCCGTTCCCTGATCCCTAGAGGGAAAAACTGAGAGAGAAAAAATGTTCCTGGAGAGAAAGAACAGAGCAGGAAAGAAATCAATCATACACACCACATCCATATGAACTCTGAAACACACACAAACAGAGTTCTCCCCAATAGGGGTTTAAAAAAAACACCTAATATTCAGACTAATCTGACACTTTCAGAGGAGAACTAAACCTGAACTGAACTGATCTGAGTAATGGCACTATTGTTGCTTCATAAACTGAAACTGAGTTTGCTTCATTCATGAATAAAAAATGTCATTTTCCTGTTTAACACTGTGAAGCTGCTTTGAAACAATCTATGGAAGCTTAATAAAAAAAAAAAAAAAAGTTTATTTTACAAATATAAGTTTAGATCTCGCAGTTATGTCTTATATCTCACAATTCTGATGTTTTCTCTCAATTCTGAATGAATATCTCATAATTTTCAGTTTATATCTAAATTCTGATTTATCACCTCAGGTCAGCAATTATTCTGTTATTCAGTCATTATTCATCATGTTAAACTAAACCATCAGTTTCCGCTTAAGATGTTAAACTTTTCATTATGAATTGCCAGTGACGTTTCTTTCCACTGCGTCTGACCTTCAGAACTCATAGTTCTCCAGAAGAGTCTGATTGTGAGGGACATTAAAGAGCTTAATTCTCACTTTCAGTCAAAGCTTTTTCCTTTATCAGCCATTGAGCATTTTAAAAACCATGACGGGCAAATTCACATGAAACTGAACATAAGCTTCCTCACTAACAGCCCCTGGAGCTCCAGTGGTGACTTTACAAGCACAACTGGTGTCAATTAGCAGATTTTCATATGACTGGAGCGCAGTGAAAACTGAGTCTCCAGCAGCTCTAGATGACACACACTGTTTGGACAGGTGGTCCTCACTAACTAACCTTTACTAACCCACTGACTGCCACTCGCTTTCAGGATGTTTCGTCGGCACGGGTGAGTGAAAGCGGAGAGTGTTTTACTGTAAAGAACTCAGATTCTCCCGCATGTTGTGAAGCGACAACAAAAGTTTTTCTGTAGATCTGCCAGTGGAGATGTTTCTCATGACCTCCTCCAGTCCCTGATGAGTTCATGATGTTCCTGAGGCGCTCCTCCAGAGACACACAGATAGAGAGATAGACGCATGTATGGGGTTTAATTACACATGTGGGAATCACTGATAGCGGCTCCATCTCCTTCCAAACACACACATTCCCATATATGGCTGTACATTCGGCGTCATGAGAAGATCTGCTCCTCTAATACACGTCTCGTGTCTTTGAGAACATACAGTGCTGATGCATTTCCAGCAAAGATGAACCCAGAGAATCCGTGATAATGTTTCCTTCCGTTTTCAATGGAATTTCAGAACTACTGTAACATAACCAAAGAAAACAAAATTTTAGTAATTATAGAAATAGGTTTAAAGATTCACATAAGGATGTTGTTTTGTGTATTATGTTATGTGTTTTAATCTCATGCTCAAGAATCAAAAACAAATGTTTAGTTTACTATTTTTACAAATGTGACCATGGACCACAAAACCAGTCATAAGTGTCAGTTTATAGAAATTGAGATTTATACATCATCTGAAAGCTAAATAAATAGGCTTTTCATTGAAGTATGGTTTGTTATGATAGGACCCTATTTGGTTGAGATACAACTATTTGAAAATCTAGAATCTGAGGGTGCAAAAAAATGTAAATACTGAGAAAATCGTCTTTAAATTGTCCAAATGAAGTTCTTAGCAATGCATATTACTAATCAAATATTAAGTTTTTATATATTTACGGTAGGACATTTACAAAGTATCTTCTTGGAACATGATCTTTACATAATATCCTAATGATTTTTGGCATAAAAGAAAAATCACTAGTTTTGACCCATACAATGTATTTTTGGCTATAGCTACAAATATACCCCAGCGACTTATGACTGGCTTTCTGGTCCAGGGTCACATATATGATATTAAGCGTGAATTAAAATCACACACACAGAAATATGGTAGTGATTGCATTAACTAATGTTAACAAATGAGACCTTGTTGTAAAGTGTTTCTAGTTTCCCATGTTTTCCGCAGGACTGCGTCACTCGTGTCAGTGTAATAAACAGCGGTACGTGCCGATGGGAGGCACAGGAAGTTCCTGCAGTAAATCAGTAAATTGTAAGCAGACGTGGGGTTCATGAGCTGTACTTGAGTCACGCCGAACAGCTCTTTGTGAGTAAGATGCGAGCTCAGCCTCACTTTCTGGAGGTCAGACGGGTCAGAGATGAAGCACTTTCCTCTTTCTGAAGAACAGCACTAGATTGTGACAGTGCTGTGATTTCACCATGATGAAATGGCTCAAGGAATGGTCATGGTCAATCTCAGCTCATCCACGACTCCTCCTGTCTGTCCTTGAGGAAAGGGGAGACATCTCTGATCTCCATCTGGAAACATCACTGAATTCATTAGTTCATCAACAGTTTCAACATCTTCTAAAGAAACATAAATGTCGTTACCATCCTTAACTGACCGCTGTGATGCCGGAGTGCTGTGGGGTTACCAGGGTGTTCATTAGTTGCAAGGGTATTTCTATGTGCTTTCCAGAGTGCTTCTATAATTGTCAGGGTGTTTCCATGATTTTCACGGTCTTGTTATGTGGTTGCCAAGGTGTTGTTATGGTTATCTGGGTTTCTTTGGGTGTTTCTATGATTGCCAGGGTTTTTCTATGGTTAACAGGGTGTTGTTATTGTTCCCAGGCTGTTCCTATGGTTTTCACTGTGTTGCTCTGTGGTTGCCAGGGTGTTGTTAAGCAGCTGCCAGGATTATTCTATTGTTGCAAGAGTCTTTCTATGGTTTTCTCAGTGTTAACATGGTTACCTGGGTGTTGTTATATAGTTGCCAGGGGTTTCCTATTGTTACCAGCGTATTTCAATGTGCCACATGTTTGCCAGGGTGTTGTTAAGGATACCAGGGTGTTGCTATGTGTTTGCCAGGGTGTTATTATGGTTACTGAGGTGTTGTTAAGGTTACCAGGGTATTGTTATGGTTGACAATATGTTGATTATGGTTGCCAGGGTGGTATTATTCTTACCAGAGTGTTGCTAAGGTTACTAGGATATTGTTATGGTTGCCAGGGTGTTGCTATTGTTGCCAAAATGTTGTTTAAGGTTACCAGGGTGTGGTTATGGTTGACATAATGTTGACTATGGTTGCCATGGTGTTGCTTTGTGCTTGCCAGGATGTTATCATTGTTACCAGGGTGTTGCTAAGGTTACTATGATGTTGTTATGTTTGCCAGGGCGTTGCTATGGATGCAAGGATGTTGCTATGGCTCCCAGGATGTTGTTAAGGTTACCAGTGTGTTGCTATGGTTGCCAGGGTGTTGCTATGTGGTTGCCAGTGTGTCATAATGGTTACTGTGGTGTTGTTATGATTGCCAGGGTGTTGGTATGACTGCCAGGATGTTGTTAAGGTTACCAGGGTGTTGCTATGGCTACAGGATGTTGTTAAGGTTACCAGAGTGTTGCTGTTTTTACCAGGGTGTTGTTAAGATTATTGTGGTGTTGCTATGGTTGCCAAAATTTTGTTAATGTTACTAGTGTTGCTATGGTTCACAGAATGCTGATTATTGTTACCAGGGTGTTGTTGTGTTTACCAAGATGTTGTTATGGTTGCCAGGGTGATTCTGCGTGTTTGCCAGGATGTTGCTATGGCTACTGGATGTTCCAGTTACCAGTAGGGCTGTGCCGATTTTCAGACGCGATATCATGCGCATCTCGTCAGTAATGCCGGTTCTCTGATTAGTCCTAAATCTCATTCACCTGTTCATTCATGCAGTCACTTTTACTACACAGAGCCGTAGTTCACTGACAAGCTACGCAAATATCGCCTTCAGTATCGCAGGCGATACATATCGATAATGCACGTGAAACTGCGTAGCTTGTCAGCGAACTACGGCTCTGTGTAGTAAACGTGACTGCATGAATGAACAGGTGAATGAGATTTACGGCTGATCACAGAACCGGCATTACTGACGAGATACGCATGATAATTCGCGTCCGAATATCAACACAGCCCTAGTTACCAGGATATTGATATGTTTACCATGATCTTGTTAAGGTTACCAGAGTGGTGTTATGGTTGGTAGAGTGTTGATATGGTTGCCAGGGTGTTGCTATGTGTTTGCCAGAGTGTTACTGTGTTTACCAGGATGTTGTTACAGTTACTGGGGTGATGGTTGCCAAAATGTTGTTAGGGTTACCAGGGTGTTGTTTTGGCTGACAGAATGTAGATTATGGTTTCCAGGGTGTTGCTAAGATTACCAGGATGTTGCTATGGCTACAAGATGTTGTTAAGGTTGCCAGATTGTTGCTATGGCTACAGGATGTTGCTAAGGTTACCAGGGTGTTGCTATGGTTGCCAATATGTTTTTAAGGCTACCAGGGTGTTTTTATGGTTGCCAGTGTGTTGCTATGTGTTTGTCAGGGTGCTACGGGGTTGCTTGTGATGCTCCTTATTTTGGATGTTGAAAGTCTGCTGAATAAGTGAACGTGAATCATGTAAACACTGAGATGTTCTGGGTGGATGTGAGTTGATCAGATGAGTCTGATGTGAGCAATCACTCACATGAATAGTTCTGACTAATTAAGCCGTTTTTTGGATCTGTGCTGGCTGACATCAGTATGAAGGTACTTTATGTTTTGGCAGTGAATGTTTTTGTTCTTCTGAAGCATCTTTAATGAGAAACACAAACCATATGACCTACAAACCATAAAACAACATCTGGAGAAAGACCTTCAGATGGTTTTAATGTTCTCATGTTCTCACACAAACAAACAAATCAAATCATACAGCCGTTCGACACATAAAACACATCTATAAAAAGAAGAAACATGCTTCTCTGCACAATTATAAACATCATGAGCCCAGATGATCCCACAAACCCGCAGACACATTCACAACAACAGCACAAACCACACTGTGTGATAGAGAGGAATCTCAGCTTTGATCTCTGACGAATAACATCACACGTGTGTGGTCTTAACGTTACACACACATTCTTGCATATGTGGTTTATGGCTTCATTCCATAGGCGTAATGGTTTTTCTACTGTACAAACTGTATTTTCTAACCCTACACCTAAACCTTCTAACCCTACACCTAACCCTACGCCCCTCACACAAAACTACAGGCATCTTTAGATTCTCAAAACACTTCATTTTGTGTGATTTATAAGCTTGTTTCCTCATGGGTACCATAAAATATTCAAATGTACTTGTATTACTATACTTGTGGGAACATTTGGTCCCAATAACGTAGTGAATACCAGGTACACACACACACACACACTCTCTCTCTCTCTCTCCAGTGGCGCATTTCTGACATCAACAGCAAGATTCCAGACAGAATAGTTGCAGTTGTTTGGCTGCAGACGAGACGAGACGAGCTCTATAAATACACAGCATGTTTGACACAGAAAAGAATCTGCTCATATAAACAACGACACTCACAAGTCTCCGTTTAGTCTCAACGATTAAAACGCACACACTATCAGCTGCTTTTGTAGGATTCCTCTTAGGCATCACTACTGACCTAAAATCAGTGCTCAATCAGGGGCCTCAGAAAATGAACCAAGAATGTCCCCAAAACATCTTATAATTATAAAATTTATTGATATCAACTAACTTAAAATGCTAACTTAAAACACAAACACAAAGAATATGTGACCCTGGACCACAAAATTAGTCATACAGGTCTTTTTTTTCCAACTGAAAGCTGAATGAATAAACTTTCCATGGATGTATTGTTTGTTAGGATAGGACAATATTTGGCTGACATACAACTATTTGAAAATCTGGAGGGTGCAAAAAATCTAGATATTGAGAAAGTCGCCTTTAAAGTTGTCCAAATGAAGTTCTTAGCAATGTCATGTTACTAATCAAAAATTAAGTTTTGATATATTTCTTCATGGAACATGATTATTACTTAATATAGTAAAGATTTTTGGCATAAAAGAAAAATCTATAATTTTGACCCATACAATGTATTGTTGGCTATTGCCACAAATATACCTGTGCTACTTAAGACTGGCTTTGTGGTCCAGGGTCACATATATGCAATATTAAACTGACTCATGTCTTTGTGTTCTTAAACTGGGTAGATTACTTTACAGGCTGTTACTGATTACATGATGTAACGTAATCTAGGTTATTCATTTTTAAGTAATGTAATCTGACGTCTATTAGATTACTTCTAGATTACTTTTTATTTAAGTAGTTTTGAACGTACCATTAAATATACCACACTGATTTAAGAAAGGGAATTAAAAAGAAAATATATTCCTTTTTTTTTTTTTTTTTTTTGTTATATCAACATCATAAAATGCATTAAACAGGGTTTGCCAACAGTGTAAAAAACAAAAAACACAATTTGAGTCAACTTAAAATAATGTGTTACACTGCTGCCTTAAAATTTTAAGTTCAGTCAACTCAAATTTAGTCAACTTGAAATGCTATGTTTGTACTAAGTGACAATGTTTGTACTTATTTGACTAAACAAAAAAATTGTGCAGCTGTGTTTGTTACTCAGCTGCCTTATCATTTTAAACTGAATCAACTCAAATGTCACTTAGTAAAATGTAACATTTCAGGTTGACTAAACTTTTTTAGAGTTGACTGAACTTAAAATTTGAAGGCAGCCAGGCAACAAATTATTTTAAGTTAACTCAACAAATTGTGTTTTACAGTGTGGCCTTAATGTAAGAACTGCAGTGGGTTTGTGAGTTACGGAGTCCCTAAAAGGTCCCTAAAATATTTTTACCTTTTTTTTGCGTTCCCTCGCACAACCAGTTGAGTTCGGACAAACACTTCCTGATTAAATAAACTAGTTTTCGATTGTTTTATAAGCTTTTAAGCTGTCTAGAGACAACAAGGTGCTGCAGAAAGCGCACCCTGTTGTTTTACAAAAGCAATTTAGTAACGTTTTGTTTGGTATTGTGGAAGTACACAAAATAAAGGAGACATTCATATTTCTTTCTTCTGTTATTACAATGTAATGCCGCCGACCCAAGAAGTGCAGGGTTGCACTATATGTGAGATGTATATTTGCAAGAAATATATGCAACAGCCAAACAGTATGAAAAACGTTATTGTGACTAATTTGCAGAGCGGTAAATATTAATAAACAGATTAAACAGAACACGTTAAGCTTTTTCTTGTTATGGAAAACGCTTAAGGTAGGCTAATGGACGAAGAATGTAATATAAAAAGACCTAATCTGGTACACAGTTTATTAATATATAATGCACTGGAAAGCATAGAAAATATGAAAAAAAGCCCAGAATATGAACGGAACTCGCACATGTTTTCTCCCCCGTAGAAAAACATTAAAAACTCTTATAGTGGCTTAATGCATTGTTTGTCTGTACATAGCCTATTTATTTTAAATACAATATAAAATTTGCGCTTTTTATTTTATGGTTTTCTTATATTAAGCCATGTTAGTGCGGTTTTCTATGGGGAAGAAAACGCTTATCATGAAATATAGACATATTTTAATAATGTCTATAGCATATTTGGTCTTTTTTTAATCACCATCTTCATTAAGCCTCTTATTCTTTATGGGAGGAAAACCATTAACGTGCAATTTAGCACTTTCTGTTCATGTTCTGTATGCTTTAAGGTGTGTACTGGTCCTACAGTTTACATAAAGTGTTTAGAATGTCTCAAAACCGTGCCTTGAACTTAGCACTGACTGTATTTCTTTATACTTGAGTCCAAGATCAAAATAAAGCTTTATGAACCGCACCATTGTGAACGTACGGAGCTGTATGAAGCACTGCAAGCTATAGAGAGTTTTGCGAGGGAACACAAACATCTTTGTGAGAGAATGCAAAAGTTTTTGCGAGGAAACACAAAGTTTTGCGAGGGAACATCTTTGCGAGATAATATTTTTTCCTCCTACTCAATTTTTTTTCCACCCACCCCAAAAATGTTTTCACCACCATGTCCTTTTAGGGGCTCCGTAGTGAGTTGATAATAAGCTAATAATTAATTAAATCATATTAAGAAATTTTATGTCAAAGTGACCATGTAACTGACATCAGAGAATTGTAAACATGCAAATATGTGTTTAAATATGAACTTCCTCAGACGTATTTTATGTTAACATTTCATGTCAAAGGGGTTTGGCTGACATTTGGGAATCCCTGCATCACATGAAAAAACATTATTAAACATGAAAATAATGACATTACAAACACTCCCACAGTCTTCCAGATTTGAAATGTTGTTGTCCAGACATACAGTATTCTGAAGGTCACTGGATATGATGATAACTGATGAGTCATTTGCACAATTATTCATTTCAGACATGGTCTAATTGCTTGAGAGGTGCTTTTCTTCATGCAAATTTATATTACATGACATTATAGTGACTTATAGTCTAAGCTAAATGTGAGCCTGGAGCACAAAAGGCAATTTTCACAAAAAGCAGATTCTGTATTCCTCAAAATGAATAAAAACAGTGAAATGCAACAAAGAATATAAAGCAAACCTGCAATAATTAAATACGTTAAGTAATTCTTTATGTATTTAATCCCATTTTATTAACCTGTGTCTTTGACCTTTAATGATCCAATGCAACATACCATTAGCAAAAATGACTCAAAACAAAACTAACATTTGTTTTTCTTCTTTTATTGCTGATGAGTGTTGAACTTTCTTCTTCTGCATTCTAATATACAGACGTGAAATTATTTTTCCTTCAGCCTGAGGTTTTTTGGTGTGAAAGGGCTGTTACATTTGCCAAAAATAGAACTTTTTATTTTAAAAACAAACAAGCAAGCCCTGCCCAGATTTAAAAAGTAACACAATGCATTACTTTACGTACAAAGTAACCATGTAATTAGTTACTTTTTTAAAGGAGTAACTCAATACTGTAATGCATTACTTTTAAAAGTAACACTGATCCTAACAAACCATTACATACATCAGTGGAAAGCTTATTTATTCACCTTTTCAAAAAATGACCCTTATAATTAACACAGTGGGATTTTTAGTAAGGAATAATTAGGGCAAATCAACACATTATGTATAATTTACTGCCATTGTGTGAATAATATTTAATCATGTAATCCATAAAAAAAAGCTAATGTGATTATGAGCGTTTTAAAATGTAATATACTCCGTTATGAGTACTACAAAATCCATCAGTTTGTCCTCAGTAAGCAGTTGCTCCTGCAGTTGTAAAAGTGGAGAAACACTGAAGTGCACACTAGTTCCTCAAGGGCACTTGCTGGTACTTTTGAAGGACTTCACCTATCACCTCAGTTCTTCTGTGGAACGAGCCGCTCGCTCATCTGACATTCACTGACTGTCTGAAACATCCCACATCATCAAACACACACACACACTCTCTCAGAATCCGATCGTCACTTCCTGTCTACAGATAAACCACATGAGTCACTCGTCTATATTCACTTCATCTTCAAACAATAACATGCCCTTACCAGGCGTTCTGACTATATTTGTCCAGATGATCAAATGTCATGTATCATAATTCATAATCATCTGATTTGTTCATCTCTTGTTCGTGCCAAATGTGGGAAACTGAAGCTCTGAGAGAAACGTCAGTGACATGACAGCGGCTCCACAGAGGGGCTGATAGGTATTTGAGAGGCTATAAATAATTTCATCTCATATTTAATTGGAGTTTAGGATGCTTACAGTCAGAAATCAGAATGCACAGCCTTTAAATATGAATATTATCATTGACAACTTACCACTGTGATCCAAAAACAAAAAAAAAACTCTTGCTGTTAAACACAATATTTTTGTCTTGTTTTGCAGTACAAATATAAAGTTGCATATGCAAAATGACAGAAGAAATCTTCTTGTCTGAGAAAATAATCAAAACTAATATTGAAAAAAAAAGAAAAATCCAGCAATGGGATCAGAAAAATAATCTTGTCTTCCTTTTTAATTAATTATATTTTTCTGACTGCACATGCAGATTTTTATTGTTTTAAACATAAACACACTTAATTTTATCTGTTTCTCGGAAAACAAGACTGAACATCTTGAAGTCATTTTGTGTCTCCAGTAAATGTGTCTTGATTTATGAGTGTTTAGACATTTTCACTGGGAAACAAGACAAAAACAACTGAGGAAGAACCAGCTATTATAGCATTGTTTGTTGTTTACGTAGCTTTTATTTTTATATTACTCTCAATTCTTCAACAATTGCAGTTTTACTATTCTTTCTTCAGTATTAAAATCTGAGTATCTATGGTAGTTTTTGTAGGTTTTATATTACAATGATTACAAATATTTATTGGCATTTATAAATATTTATTTATAATATGTATCCATTGGCGTTCTTCTTCTTCTTCTGTTTCTTCCACTCTTGGCAGCCCACAGAACTACTTGCGGGAAAATTGTGTAATTTGACACACCGGTAGAGGACAGTCTCAACATTAATTATAGCAAATTTGGAGTCTCTAACTCAAACTCTCTAGCGCCACCACTTCTCCAAAGTTTCACTTATGTTTATGCTAATAACATTTGAACCGTAAAGTACAGAAGCGAAATTCTTTTTTTCTCTGAATCAATGGCTCATGTGGTAAAAGCAAAAATTTGCAGGCTTATAATTTTGGGTGTGTTCAACTTTTTTTCACAGGAGTCACATTTTTAGACTCCTGAATATTTGCTGAGTCCAGCGATACCAAACATGACAGGTTCTGCCTTATGGTTTGTCCAACGTTGCATTTTAGCGCTTAAAAAACATTTGCCAATATCTTAGAAACCGCTACTCCGATTGACAAAACCACCGTAGCAAAAAAAGAAACATAGCATGGTGGCTATACGCTAATGTCTAACTGCCAAAATTTTAATACTAAATGGCAAACTAAGTCAGACATCTGTCATTTTTTCTCTTCTCATATACAGGTCCTTCTCAAAAAATTAGCATATTGTGATAAAGTTCATTATTTTCTGTAATGTACTGATAAACATTAGACTTTCATATATTTTAGATTCATTACACACAACTGAAGTAGTTCAAGCCTTTTATTGTTTTAATATTGATGATTTTGGCATACAGCTCATGAAAACCCAAAATTCCTATCTCAAAAAATTAGCATATTTCATCCGACTAATAAAAGAAAAGTGTTTTTAATACAAAAAAAGTCAACCTTCAAATAATTATGTTCAGTTATGCACTCAATACTTGGTCGGGAATCCTTTTGCAGAAATGACTGCTTCAATGCGGCGTGGCATGGAGGCAATCAGCCTGTGGCACTGCTGAGGTGTTATGGAGGCCCAGGATGCTTCGATAGCGGCCTTAAGCTCATCCAGAGCGTTGGGGCTTGCGTCTCTCAACTTTCTCTTCACAATATCCCACAGATTCTCTATGGGGTTCAGGTCAGGAGAGTTGGCAGGCCAATTGAGCACAGTAATACCATGGTCAGTAAACCATTTACCAGTGGTTTTGGCACTGTGAGCAGGTGCCAGGTCGTGCTGAAAAATGAAATCTTCATCTCCATAAAGCTTTTCAGCAGATGGAAGCATGAAGTGCTCCAAAATCTCCTGATAGCTAGCTGCATTGACCCTGCCCTTGATAAAACACAGTGGACCAACACCAGCAGCTGACATGGCACCCCAGACCATCACTGACTGTGGGTACTTGACACTGGACTTCAGGCATTTTGGCATTTCCCTCACCCCAGTCTTCCTCCAGACTCTGGCACCTTGATTTCCGAATGACGTGCAAAATTTGCTTTCATCCGAAAAAAGTACTTTGGACCACTGAGCAACAGTCCAGTGCTGCTTCTCTGTAGCCCAGGTCAGGCGCTTCTGCCGCCGTTTCTGGTTCAAAAGTGGCTTGACCCGGGGAATGCGGCACCTGTAGCCCATTTCCTGCACACGCCTGTACACGGTGGCTCTGGATGTTTCTACTCCAGACTCAGTCCGCTGCTTCCGCAGGTCCCCCAAGGTCTGGAATCGGTCCTTCTCCACAATCTTCCTCAGGGTCCGGTCACCTCTTCTCGTTGTGCAGCGTTTTCTGCCACACTTTTTCCTTCCCACAGACCTCTTGCTTGAGGGTGTCAATGATGGCCTTCTGGACAGCAGTCAGGTTGGCAGTCTTACCCATGATTGCGGTTTTGAGTAATGAACCAGGCTGGGAGTTTTTAAAAGCCTCAGGAATCTTTTGCAGGTGTTTAGAGTTAATTAGTTGATTCAGATGATTAGGTTAATAGCTCGTTTAGAGAACCTTTTCATGATATGCTAATTTTTTGAGATAGGAATTTTGGGTTTTCATGAGCTGTATGCCAAAATCATCAATATTAAAACAAAAAAAGGCTTGAACTACTTCAGTTGTGTGTAATGAATCTAAAATATATGAAAGTCTAATGTTTATCAGTACATTACAGAAAATAATGAACTTTATCACAATATGCTAATTTTTTGAGAAGGACCTGTATAAAAATGTCTATAACTCAAAAAAAGAGAGATATTTTCACCAAATTTGACACATATATAAGGGCACACTCTAAGGACACATAAAGAATTTGGTGGGATTGTGCCTCTTGGTGGTGCTATAATTGAACAAAACATGAAATTTCCATTGACTACGATAGTTTAATGATATAAAATGCTACATTTTTACCAATGCATTGGTGTGCCATTACAAAACTTTGTATGTACCATCGAAACCATGACCTGAAAATACTCAAAACGTTTTGAAACAGTGCCACCTTGTGGTCAAAAGTGATAACCGATTAAATTATGGTCATGATTTTTCATCCATTTTGACTAAAATCACCTTAAAACGGCTTTAATTACTCAATAATTACTTATTGCTGCAGTTGTTCTAATGCTTCCCTTGCCTAGTGCTTGGCCCTGTAATTGCTGCTTGCAGCTATATTTACTTTTTTAAATTATTATATTGTTTTAATTTCAGTGATTATTATTTTAGTTTTAATGATTAAGCTCTTAGTTTTTTAGCTGATTTACTGAAAATTGTTAATCAGTTCAATTTTAATTCAATTTATTCCATGGAATGTCTGGATACTGGATTCTGATTGGCTGGCAGGTATGCAGTAAAACCGTGCAGAGGTAGTTCCAAGTCAGTTTAATCACTGTTCTATATTAATGCACTGCTTTAATTAATGCACACAGAGAGAGAGAGAGAGAGAGAGAGAGAGAGGTTGGAGATTGCATTGCACTGTGCACAAAAATAAACTTGTTGTCAGCGCTTCCCCGTGATTCTTATTAATAAAATAGCCTAGATACTAGATCGCTACATTATATTCCTCAGCAACGAGGTGAATTACTAAATTTGAATTAATTACTTGTTTGTACATAGAGACTCGCAACATTCAGGCAACACAACACGCACAACTGTCATATTTCTCTCTCTCTCTTTCTCGATAGATTGATAATTTATTGAAATAAATGTATTCATTCAAATAAATGTGCTCTCACCACACTATTTCATCTCTGTCTCTTCACAGAGGCTTTGCGTTGTGCATTTAAATTTTTTTTTAATGCACAGCAAACCGTTGAGTATCCCTTAATTAATAAAAAATAATTTTAATTGGTACTGATTATTAAAACAAATTTATATATATATATATATATATTATGTATTGTGATACAGTTAACGCAGCCATTGATTATCTTAGCATGAAAAATAAAATAATATTTTTTTTTTTTCCCAAACAGTAAATGGATTGTCTGCAGAAAGTTTTCAGATCACTGAAGCTGTCAATCACAGAAATGTTCAGAAAACAGAATAGATGGAATAGAATAAAAGCAACAGAACTGCTTTGCTAAAAAAACTGCATCTGTGCTGAGAATCTCTTCACTTTTAAATCTCATTTCAGCGAAAACTAATGAAATCACATACCTGTCTGTGTGGTCTTCATCATCATCTTCATCCAGCTCCTGTAAAAACTGAAGTGAGTTTGAACAGAACCAGATGACTCCACTTTCAGTGTGAACACAAATGATGTTTGTGACTTTAGCAACAGGATCATTGAGACACTATTATTGGTTTTACTACATTTTTAAGCAGTTTTTTATTTTAATTTTAATTCTAGATAAAGTTTCAGTACACAATTTTGTAGTAGTGTCTATGTAATGTTTATTTCAGTTTTAGCTATTTTAGTACGTCAAATTAAACTAAATGAAAATGAAATGTTTTCTTGGCAGTTAATTAAAATTAAGTTTAAAGTTGGCAGTTAATTAAAAGTAAGTTTATTTTATTTGAAGTAATGAAAATGTGCTAACACTTAAAGCCTTAAAGCATAATGCTTTATAAAGGTCTTCATAATGTACATTGTAATGCATTATATCTTTTAATGAATAATTGTAGCCAAAGTTAAAATGCATTATAAAATTTGACGGTTTGTTTATCACATTTTAATGCATTATTCTTTCTAAAGGTGTAACAATTAATAGATACGTATTTTAATGTATTATACAATAATTCATGAGATCTCGTGCTTTACAAGACATAATGAATGCATTAAAACTACTTTTATAATGCATTACATATAAAGGTTGTGAAATATTCTCAGAGTATGTTTTACAAGGAAATTTATTTAATTATTCAAGTTTTATTCAACCAGTTACTTGCCAATTCTTTAAAATTGTTTGTGAAATCTTCGGTGTAAGTTCAGATTTTAAATCTAATTTCTTTTAGTGTAATGCTTCCATAAACAATCTTTTCATAAACAATTCTTAACCAAAGTTAAAATGCCTTATAATATTTGCATCTGAAATTGGTTGTTTGATCTGTTTATAATCATGCAGTGCATTATACAGTGCATTACAAGGCAAAATTAATGCATCAAAATACTTTTATAACACAATATATGTGACCCTCCAGCACAAAACCAGTCTTAAGTAGCACCGGTATATTTGTAGCAATAGCAAAAATACATTGTATGGGTCAAAATCATCGATTTTTCTGTAACACTTTATAATAAGTTTCATTAGTTAACATGAACTAATAATGAACTGCACTTATACAGCATTTATTCATCTTTAATGTTAATTTTAACATTTACTAATACATTACTCAAATCTTGTTAAAATTAGTTAATGCACTGTGAACTAACATGAATAAACAATGAACAACTGTATTTTCATTAACAGTAACAAATGTTTTTTAAAGACATTTTTTATGCTGCAATTATTTGATCAAAAATACAGAAAAAATGTAATATTGTGAAATAATATTTTAATTTAAAATAACTGTTTTCTGTGTAAATATATAATAAAAATAAATTTATTTCTGTGATCAAAGCTGAATTTTCAGCATCATTACTCCAGTCTTCAGTGTCAAATGATCCTTCAGAAATCATTTTAATATACTGATTTATTATCAATGTTGGAAACAGTTGCACTGCTTAATATTTTTTTGGAAACTGTGATACTTTTTCAGGATTCTGATGAATAAAAGAACAGCATTTATTTAAAAAAGAAAGGTTCAGGGTTAGTACATTTTCTTTTCTTTTTTTTTTAAGAAATTAATACTGTTACTCACCAAGGATGTGTTAAATGAATAAAAAGTGATAGCACAGATTTACTTCAGTATGCTAGAAAAGATTTCTATTTTGAACAAATGCTGTTCTTTTTAACTTGTTATTCATCAAAGAATCCTGAAAAAAAGAATCAGAGGTTGCAAAAAAATATTTGGCAGCACAACTGTTTCCAATGTTGATAAGAAAAGTAATAAATCAGTATATTAGAATGATTTCTGAAGGATCATGTTACACTAAAGACTGGAGTAATAGCTGATGAAAATTCAGCTTTGCATCACAGAAATAAAATATATTTTAAAGTATATATATATATATAAAAAACATTATTTTATATTGTAATAACATTTTGCAATATTAAAGTTTTTTTCTGTATTTTTGATCAAATAAATGAACCCTTGATGAGCATAAGAGACTTCTTTAAAAACATTACAAGTCTTACTGATCCCACACTTTTGAGCATCAACTCTTCATTTTTGATTAGTAATACGCATTGCTAAGAACTTCATTTGGACAACTTGAAAGGCAATTTTCAAATAGTTGTATCTTGGCCAAATATTGTCCTATCCTAACAAACCATACCACCATCAATGGAAAGCATATTTATTCAACTTTCAGATGTATGAATTCATTTATAAATATATAAAAACATAAAAATATAAACTTCCCAAAAATTGACCTTTATGACTGGTTTTAGTAAAGTGTTACAGAAAATATTTATTTAATGGTTTTAATTTTACTGTTCGTGATATTTACCAGTGTTGGAGAAAGTTACTTTTAAAAGTAATGCATTACAATATTGTGTTACTACCTTAAAAAAGTAACTAAATACGTTACTTAGTTACTTTTTATGGAAAGTAATGCGTTACATTCCTTTTGTGTTACTTTTTAAATCTGGGCAGGGCTTGTTTGTTTTTAATATAAAAAGTTTGATTTTGAGCAAATGTAAAAGCCCTTTCACACCAAAAAGTGAAATGAATAAGCCTAAGGCTGAAGGAAAAGTAAATTGGCGTCTGTACAGTACAACGCAGATGAAGAAAGTTCAACACTTTTCAGCAATGAGAAACATGAAGCGCAAATGTTAGTTAATCTAAAGTAAGTTTTGCTTATTAGCACGGTTGAATTGGATCAACAAAAATAAGCAGCGAAGTCATTGGTTAATAAAATGGGATTCAATTCATAAAGGAAACAAAAAGTAACTGGCGCTACTTTTCTGAAAAAGTAACGTGTTACTTTAGTTACTCGAAAAAAGTAATCTTAATGCATAACTTGTAATGTGTTACCCCCACCACTGATATTTACAAGCCATTTCTGAGAGAAAACTCGTTCTACACCCAATTTTTTTTGCTTTCAGCAGAGTGAGGGATCAAACTCCCAGCTGCTTTATTTCATGCGTCGGCTGAGGGTCAAACTCCGCTTCACTCTCCACAAATCAGCATCTCAGTGCATGAGTGGAAATTCTTCCAGGAGGAACATAAATACGAGCATCCAAAGCAAACACGGCATACGCCTGCGTGAGCGACTGCAGCTGGAGACTCGGCTCATAAATTGAGGCCGGAGGAGCGCGGAGGATTGCGTAAGAGCCGACATGGCTCTGATTGGACACACGTGGGGCTCCGTTCATACATCACGAGTCCGTCAGACCCACTCAGACTCAACCAGGAGTGCTTCCTTCTGCTTTCACAATAATCTTGAGCGTGAGCTCAATGTGATCTTCATCGAGCCGCTGGAAGATTCTCACCTTTACAACTTCTTCAAATTCGTCCGTTCCCCTTCGGTTCCCTGCCGGCTGCTTTTAGAGCGGCACTATAATTATCAGCAGATGAAGGTCAGCTTTAGTTGCAGGGGTTTTCCAGCGTCTGACTGCAGATCAGTTGAGTACTGAAACTGAAAGTGCTTGTCAGGTGGATCCCGCCAGCTATTTGCATTAAACACATTAAAGCTTTTATTTATAACCCTTTAAAAGCAAAACACACACAGATGACATCAGCTGGGAAAATTATGCTGAGCTAATATGATGTCATGCCAAAATACTGCAGCAGCTTCAATGCTATCATATTGTTATCATAGTATACACACACACACACACACACACACACACACATACGCGCACAATTTTTCTTTTATGCCAAAAATCATTAGGATATTAAGATCATGTTCCATGCACTGGGTGGATGTTTCTGCCTAATATGGTTCTCTAGATTAGATTTTTCTCACTGTAAAGTTTAAGAGTGACTCTAGTGTGAACCAATTTCATTAATAATGAAGTTGACCTGATGAGAAACCATTCATGCCTTTAGATTACAGACTTGTTTTGGCAAATCTGAGCATCTGAAATTCTAAGGGAGAATTTACTCGGTTTAATGGCCACTAAAGACCATTTGTGATCTGTCTTAAGTAGCAATAGCCAAAAATATATTGTATCAATTTTGTATGCCAAAAATCATTAGGATATTAAGATCATGCGGCATGAAAATATTTAGTAAATTTCCTACTGTAAATATTTAAAAACATAATTTTTGATTAGTAATATGCATTACTAAAAGCTTAACTTAAACAACTTTAAAGGCGATTTTCTCAATATTTTGATTTTTTGCACCCTCAGATTCCATATTTTCAAATAGTTGTATCTTGGCCAAATATTGTCCTATCCTAATAAACCATACACCAATGGAAAGCTTATATATATATTTATATATATATATATATATATATATATATATTAGGGCTGTCAAACGATTAATCGCGATTAAAGTTTATGTTTACATACTATATGTGTGTTTACTTTGTATATTTATTATGTACATATAAATACACACACATACATGTATATATTAAAACTAAATATTTATATGTATATATATTTATACCTGTATACAATTTAGATTATAAATAAATATCAATATTTGATATATAAATCTAAAATATTTTTCTTTAATATATACATGCATGCGTTTGTATTTACATATACATAATAAATATACACAGTACACAAATATATAACATGTATACATAAACTTTTATTTTGGATGTGATTAATCGTGATTAATCATTTGACAGCACTAATATATATATGTATATATATATATATATATATATATATATATATATATATATATAAACACATATATACATATATGTGTGTGTATATGAAGAGTTCCGATGCAAAACCCCCTAAAAGCCATCTCGGTCAAAAATGAGAAATGATACTGAGTGAATGCTCTACACACATATTATTCGTCCATCAAATATTTTTACTTTAAACTCGCTAAAATCCCACCCTTAGCCCAATTAGAAGTCCCAGTACTTACATAGAAACCTATACATAGAAGCCTGACAAAAATGCATTTTTTGAAGACGTCAGAGAGATTTAGAGGCCTTGCATCTGAACTCTTCATTTATATATATATATATATATATTTTTTTTTTTTGTACATTTTTAATGTTTCTATATATAATTTCAACATTAGTTTTAGTTATTTTAGTACATTGAGTTAAATGAAAATTAAAAATATTGCTTTGGCAACCAGCTGAAATCTGATTTTGAAATAAAAGTGAGTTTTTTTTATATGGACAATATAGTTATCTATCAGCTGGACAAAATCATAGTGAAAGTGATTGTGGTGATATCGCTCCTCTCTCGTTATCATCACAGATTCAGAGCAATTATTAAAAGTTCTGGTTCTGGTTGTGGTTCTGGCTGTGAATGGGACGCGAATGTAAAAGGTCACAATGAAAGCCTCACTTCGCCCAAGCGAACAAACGCATTATGCAACATGCCAATTACTTCTGGGAAAACAAATTAGTTTAATGAGCTGTTACACAAACGCTGTTTTTTCTGAGAAACTGAAACGACGTTAGGAGAAGACAGAAATCACCAGGAGTTCGACACCAGACCAACATACGGATGAAGAGCAAAGAGATCCCCTCTGTCCTGTAGAAACACGCTCCAATGAATTTACATTTTTGTTAAACTTTGAATGAATTGTTTATGCTTGGTTTTGCTTGGTTTTGCTTTCTGATTTTGTGTTGATTTAATAAATAAATTAGACAAGAATTAAACCATTAAAATAGACTTGAGAATAATTAAAATGGAAAATTTTGTAAAAATGAAACAAAATGTAAAGAAAAAGTAATGCATTTTTGTTCAACTTTGAATTAATTAAGTTTTGTTATGCTTTCTGATTATTAAAATGCAATGAAACCATTAAAATGTAACTGTGAAAAAATGTAATCCAAAAACAGAATTTTGAAAAAATGAAATGTATTTCATATGGTCCTACAAATGTATTCTGGCTGAACTTTTAATAAACTGTTGTTGAATTAATTAATTTGACAATAATTCAACCATTTTTTTTTTTTTTTGCTAAACTTGTAATAAATTGTCATTGAGTTAATAAATTAATTAAACATTAATTAAACCATTAAAATATACTTGAGAAAAATTAAATCTGAAAATGTGGTAAAAAATTAAACAAAATGTAAAGAAAAATAATGTTTAACTTTAAATAAATGGTTGTTAAATTGTTTAAGTTTTGTTATGCTTTTTGATTAATAAAATGTAATTAAACCATTAATGTAATTATGAAAAAATTGAAACTAAAAACAAAGAATTTGAAAAAAAATTAAATGTATTTCATATGGTCCTACAAATGTATTTTGTGCTAAACCTTTAATAAATTGTTGTTTAATTAAATAATTAGACATTAAACTTTCAAAATAGAATTGAAAAAAAATTAAAACAAAAAAAGGCAAAAATGAATAAGAAAAATTATGCATTTTTGTTCAACTTTGAATAAATTGTTGCTAAACTGTCTAAGCTTTCTTATGCTTTTTGATTATTAAAATTCAATGAAACCATTAAAATGGAGTTTTTAAAAAATTTAAACCAAAAACACAGAATTCGGAAAAAAAATTAATGTATTTCATATGGTCCTACAAATGTATTTTGTGCTAAACTTGTAATAAATTAATGTTAAATTAATTAATTAGACATTAAACTTATAAAATTGACTTGAAAAAATGTGTAACTTAAAAAAAAAAAAAGGCAAAAATTAAACTAAATTTAAAGTCATGCATTTTT
Source organism: Cirrhinus molitorella (assembly GCA_033026305.1). NCBI lineage: Eukaryota > Metazoa > Chordata > Actinopteri > Cypriniformes > Cyprinidae > Cirrhinus > Cirrhinus molitorella. Next base: position 968,007 of record CM065139.1, read on the forward strand.
GTTCAAATTTGAATTAATTGTTGCTCAGTTGTTTAAGCTTTGTTATGCTTTTAGGTATTACAATGTAATTAAACTATAAAAATTCAATTTTGTTTTGTAAAGCAAAAACAGAATCTGAAAAAAATTAAATACATTTCATATGGTCCAAAAAAATTTTTTTTTTTGCTAAACTTTTAAATGCTGTTAAATGGTATAAGTTTTATACTTTAAATTAATTAGACAAGCTTTCTGATTATTAAAATGTAATTAGACCATTATAATTCAAATGCAGAAAAATGAAAACCAAAAACAGAATTCGATCAAAATAAAACTGAATAAAAAAAAGTTTTTAAAATGGCCCTAATGTATTTTTCTTTTTTATTTGTTAAACTTTTTTTGCTAAACGGGTGAAGTTTTGTGATTACAATTAATCAGACATGATTTCTGATTCATTAAAATTTAATTAGACCCCTACAGTGGATTCCAGAAAAACGTTTAAAACAGAAATTGCAAAAAAAAAAAAAAATAGTAATAATAAAATAAATAAAAAATAATAATAATAAATAAATTTGATGAAAAATAAAATATACTTTGTAGGGCTGTATTTTTTTAAGTATATTTAAATTTTTCTAATAAAAAAATGTAAATTAGAATGGGTGTGAGGGGCACTTAAATGTAATTGCCATCGATTTAATGGCACTATCAGATGAAAACAGAACTTGACCTGAATAACGACACTATTGTCTGCAGTAAAAGCAGCTGAAACTCAATGTGCTTTCCTGAGAAACTGAAAACGACACGGATGACATGAGGGAAATCACTGGATAAATATTCAAATTAAAAACCGCATCCCAGAGGAGCGCTCTTCGATCCGTAAGGACAGCAGGAAAGTCCCACCATCCCCTGGCGTCTCAGTCCCACACACACCAAAACCCCCGATCCCATGCTCACACCCACTGCACGTTTGTTTCCATCACAATGAGTTGCAGGGAAACGGCCCTTATGATGACAATGGTACTTTCCATACAGCCTGTCCGCAGCACATGCTCAGTGTCAGGTATGTGTGAGCACACCTGTGGACACGCCCGCCCTCAACCCGTAACCCGAGAGCCGCTCACCTGTGCAAACACACCACACAACAGAGCTTTGTAGTAAAGTTTATAGAGTTAAAATGCTGAGCGTTACATCCATCGAGCACAAATGAGACTCAAATGAGACACTGCTTTACATGAGCGAGGGAACGCTATTTACACCAATCGGAGAGCAGAACACAAGCGGAGGCGGAGTCACAGAAAGGTCCTGATGAAGCAGCGCTCATCATCATCATCATCTGGAAGGTTCCAGTCCATCAGCTCTACTTAAAACTATAAATTAAAGAGACCATTCGGACAAAAATGATCGTTCTGTTATCATTTACTTTAATATTTTGAAGAATGTTGGTAGCCAATTTTTTCCCTACTGTGGAAGTCAATGGCTACCTTCAACGGTTGGCTTACACACATTCTTTAAAACACACTGGTGCTCAAAAGTTTGGGATTGGTAAGCTTTTTAAAGGGGACTTTTCTGCTTATCAAGGCTGTTTACTTGATTAAAAATACAGAAAAAACTATACTTCTATTGTGAAATTTTTTTTTATGTAAAGTAACTGTTTTCTATGAGGATATATTTTAAAATATAATTTATTCCTGTGATGCAAAGCCGAAATTTGAGCATCATTACTCCAGTCTTCAGTGTCACATGATCCTTCAGAAATCATTCTAATATGCTGATTTATTACTATTATTATAAGTGTTGAAACTATTGTGCTGTGGAACCTGTGATACTTTTTTCAGGATTCTTTGATGAATAAAATGTTAACAGCATTTATCAGTAAATCAGGTTAGTATTTTTTCTTTCTTTCTCTTTTTGAAAGAAATTAATACTTTTATTCAGCAAGAATGGGTTAAATTGATAAAAAGTGAGGGCAAGGACTTATATTTCTGTTCTAAGATTTCCATTTCAAATAAATGCTGTTCTTTTTAACTTTTTATTCATAGGATCCTGAATAAAACTATCACAGGTTCCACAGCACAATTGTTTCCAACACTGGTAATACAAGTAATAAATCAGTATATTAGAATAATTTCTAAAGGATCATGTGACACTGAAAACAGGAGTAATTCAGCTTTGCATCACAGAAATAAGTTATATTTTAAAGTATATTAAAATAAAAATCATTTTGAATTGCGATAATGTTTCATAATATTACTTTTCCTGTATTTTTGATCAGAAAAATGGAACTTTGATGAGCATAAAAGACTTAAAAAAATAATTATTATATAATATTGACAATCTTACTGATCACAAACTTTTGAGCGGCAGTGTATATTTAATTTTTTTTTTTTTTTTTTTTTACAAAAACGACATTTTTAGGACCCTGTGAATTAGGGTTGTGTTAAACAATTCACACAACATATATTTGAGAGCTTTTTGGACTTCCATAGTATTTTTTTCCTTAGTATGGAAGTCAATGGTTACCAACTGCCGTTTTGTTCACTAACATTCTTCAAAATGTTTTCTTTTGTGTTCAACGGAAGAAAGAAATACACAGGTTTGACCAGTAAATGAAGACCGAATGGTAATTTTCAGGTGAACTGTCCCTTTAAGTAGAAATCAACACAAACGTTCCTGTCGCCAGGAATCGGATTCTCCATAAAGTAAGGTTTCGCTCTAAAGCACGAACTCACTGCATGATTCTCTATACAGCTGTGATGAAGCACAAACAGATGGTCTCTCTCCTCTGAAATAATCAAATCCACACGCTTCACTGCGATTGGTCGGCCATGGGGCTGGCCGCCGCCCCCTCATCATTGCTGCTGTCCACTTCCTGTTCCATGGCGGCCTCCTCGTCCAGGCGCTGGCTGGTGTAGTCGGTGATCTCCAGGAATCCGCTGGGCTCCACGACCACGTTAGACTGGCTGGAGTCGGGCATGATGGAGTACTGTGGGATCACCTGATGATTTCAGAAAAGAATATGGAATTTACTTTATATATCTGGGCCTGTATTCGCAAAACATCTTAAGGCTAAAAGTAGCTCATAACTTGCAGATTTAGGACCTACTGTGTCGCTGTTCATTTCCTATCAAATACGTATTAAGTACAACAAGGTAAATAAAAAATAAAAATATATAGACACATATATAAAATGTGCATATAATTTCAAAGTGAAGGCTTATAATAGAGCCTACACTTAAAAGCACTCTTTTATTTCCTTCTTGGACAAACAACTAATCACAGTCTTCAAAGGTCATAGCTAGCAACAGGGTATGGATTGCTCGATACCATAATTTTTGCTTCGGTAATGTAAGCCAAAATTGTAATACTTCGGTATAGATACTAAATCGATACTGTAATAAGTAATGGTAACATACTAAAAATTTATTAGTTTATTTGTAATTTATAAATAATTATTGACCTAGATTAATAAGTGCTGTAATACTGTTAGGTCAGCTCAGGTCAAGGTTTCTTTAATGTTATTCAAAATAACAGTCAAAATATTCAAAATCACGTTATTAAGTCTCTGTCTTTCTGATTATTTTTAGATTTCAGACTCAGAAAGTTTTTACTCTGCTTTAAAAGTACTTTTCAAGTGTCTGCACTTTATTAATGTTTTCTTTAGAAAACTTTGATTCACAACATTCCAAAGCATAATATTGTACTTTTTACTTCACGGTTTCATATTAAATATTTAACACTCTATTACATTAGAAATATATTACATTCTTACTTTTACTCAAGTAAAAGTCATTCTAAAATTTACTTGAGTGCAAGAAAATACTACATTGTTAATATTCTTAATTATCAAAGGTAAAACAAACAACAACTTTTATTTCTGAAATGTAGTTTAGAAAAAAGTATGACATTATGCTTTGGAATGGAGTAAAAATTTTCCAAAGAAAAACCTATGATAAACTACAGATACTTTTTAAATGTACTTGAGTAAAGTCAAAATACTTCACTACTGTCCACTATCATTTGTGAATAAAAGTTATTAAAATCTGAATTTTTGATTGATGCACTCACCTGTTCTCTAAATTAGTGGAAAAGATGAGGATAAGCAAGCGACAATTGCTTGGTGATTTATAGCAATGCTTGCATACAGCTGCAGTAAGGTCAGTTTGTTCACCTTTATCATCTGTTTTGTATGCAAAATAATGCCATATTTCACTTCTACTGTCTTTATTTACTAGTTTTGAGCATGTTGATGGAGTTTCATCTGTTTGATGATCCATCGCGTTTTTCCCTTTGTCACATTTACCGGTTTTGCAGCAATTTGGGCAGCACTGCCACCTACAAGTGAACATCGGAACTACAGTTTATGAAATACCGAACTGGGCAAAATGATGATATCGAACCGTTTTGAAATATAATATATACCGGTATTTTTCCATTACCGGTATATTGCGCATCCCTACAACAGGGTCAGCCCCACCTCCTCACCAGCTGCTCCTGGATTGTACCTGAATCACTCTTAAGGACTCCTCCGTAAAGTTTTTAAGATTAATTAGGAGCATTCTGTCTGTAGACTAAATGAGATCTGCTACACAAACTGAAACACACACCTGTATGATGTCCAAGTCTTTGCTCTTGACGCGACTAAAGGATCCATGAGCGAGCGTCTGTTTGGAGCTGCTGATGAGTGGCGAGGCGGTCGGCGTTTTGGTCAGCGGGCCGCAGTCGCTGGACGAGTCCACCACCATGGGCTCGACGCTGGGGTCGATCTCCGCCTCCATCATGGAGATCTTCAGGATGTCGGAGACGGAGGAGGTCTTTTCTGCCGGCGTCAGACTGGAGCTGGGCTCCGGCTGGAGCTTGACGGACGCCTCGCCACTGCTGGACACAGGCGGACACTGATGACTGCCGAACGTGATCTTAGTGACGGCCGGACCCTGCGTGATGATCGGCTGCTGCACCTTAGAGATACACACAATCACAGGGAACCTGATGTCACTGATTCACTGCCAGAACGCTAACTATATCCATCACACTCATAAAACAATTACTGTGACTCAGACAACTGCGAGTCCACATCACAACAACAACATTTTAATTATCACTCTAATTCTATAAATAGAATATAATGACAGAAGAACAGTATTGTTGAATCACTTTCTGAGCAATTTGTTCTAGCTAATGAACAATAAACACATTGACAGTCAATCAGAATCCATCCTGCCTTAAAGAACTTTTTATTTAAAGTGACAGACCACAAAACGGCAATGCATGTTTATGATAAATAGAAAGTTATCATCCACAGGTGTGAAAGTTAAAATAGTCAGTGTCATATCTTTCTAGTTATCATGTTTTATTTATCCTTATAGTTATCATAATAATTAACAATGTAGTTATCATTATAGTAATCATTAAAGTTATTGTTAGTTATTGTCAGTTATCTTTATAGTTAGCATCACAATTATCGTTATAGTTATTGTCAGTTATCAATATAGCTTTCATCACAGTAACTACAACAGCATTATAGCCATCATTACAATTATCGTTATAGTCACAGTTATCACAGTTATTATTATAGCTATCATTAGTTATTGTTAAAGCTATCACAGTTATCGTTATAGCTATCATTATAACTATCATCACAGTTATCGCCATAGTTATTGTTATAGTTATTGTCAATAGTTATTATCACAGTAATCATTATAGCTATCATTAGTTATCGTAATAGCTAAATCACAGTTATTGTTATAGTTATCATCACAGTTATCATTATAGCCATCACAGTTATCGTTATAGTTACTGTCAGTTATCACAGTTATCATTATAGCTATCATTAGTAATCGTTATAGCCATCACATTTATCATTAGTTACTGTCATAGTCATCATCACAGTTATCATTATAGCTATCATCAGTTACTGTCATAGTTATTATCACAGTTAACGTTATAGCTATCATTAGTTATCGTTATAGCTATCAGAGTTATCGTTATAGTTATAGCTAATGGCACACTTATTCTAGCTATTATCACAGTTATCGTTACAGTTATCATTAGTTATCGTTATAGCTATCATCACAGTTATTGTTATAGCTATTTGTCAGTTACCATCACAGTCATTGTTATCATTCTATCTATCATCAGGTGTGGTTACTGTCATAATTATAATTACAGTTCTCTTTAGTTATCGTTGTAGTTATCATCAGTTATCATTAAATTTATCATCACAGTTATCGTTACAGTTACCGTCATAGTTATTATCAGTTATCATTACAGCTATCATTAGTTATCGTTATAGTTACCATCATAGTTATTATCAGTTACCGTCATAGTTATTATCAGTTATCATTACAGCTATCATTATTAATCGTTATAGCCATCATCATAGTTATCGTTATATTTATTGCCAGTTATCATCACAGTTATAGTCACAGTAATCATTCTATCTATCATCAGTTATTGGCGTAGTTACTGTCATAATTATCATCACAGTTCTCGTTAGTTATCACTATACCTCGTTAGTTATCATTTTAGCTGTCATCACAGTTATTGTTATAGTTATCGTCATAGCTATCACAGTTATCATTATAGCTATCATTAGTAATTCTTACAGCCATCACAGTTACTGTCATAGTTATCACAGTTATCATTACAGCTCTCATCGTTAGTTATTGTCAGTTATCATCACATTTATTGTTATATCTCTTATCAGTTATGGGTGTAGTAACTGTCATCATCACACTTCACGTTAGTTATCTCTGTAGTTATCAATTATCATTGTAGTTATCAATTATCATTATTGCTGTCATCACAGTTATCGTCATAGTTATCATCACAGCCATCACAGTTATCATTATAGTTATCACCACAATTATTGTTATAGCTATCATCCCAGTTATCGTTATGGTAATTTCCATAATTCTCATCAAAGTTATCGTTATAACTATCATCAGTTATCGTTATAGCAATAGTTATAGCCATACTTATCATCGTAGCCGTCATCACAGTTATCGTTATGGTTATTGCCATAATTATCATTAAAATAATCGTTATAACTATCATTGCGGTTATTGTTATATTTATCATCATAGTTACTGTCATAGTTATCAGTTATTATTATAGTTATCATCATAGTTATCACAATTATCGTTATAACTATCATCACAGTTATCGATATAGTTACTGCCATAATTATCATCAAAGTAATCGTTATAACTATTATTGCGGTTATTGTTGTAGTTATCATCATAGTTATTGTCATATTTATCAGTTATCATCATAGTTATCACAATTATCGTTACAACTATCATCACAGTTATTGTCATGGTTATCATCACAGTTACCATTCTAGATATCATCACAGTTATCGTTAAGGTTATTGACATAATTATCATCAAAGTAATCATTATAACTATTATTGCGGTTATTGTTATAGTTATCATCATAGTTACTGTTATAGTTATCAGTTATCATTATAGTTATCGTCATAGTTATCACAATTATCGTTCTAGATATCATCACAGTTATCATTATAGTTATCGTCATAGTTATCCAAATTATTGCTATAGCTATCACCAGTTTTCATCATAGCTATTATTAGTTATCATTATAGCTATTCTCTACTTCTCGACACAATTGATGAAAAACTACTAATAAACAAAATAAAAATGTTAAATTAAAAGAAAAAAGAAAAAGAAAACTAAATATAACTACAGATGAAATAATTTATTTGTTTAGTTGCACACGTCATGTGACCACTGAGTGTCATCAGTGGATGAGACACATCAATTCAGTCCAAACTCAACGTAAGCGCATCCAAAACACACAGCACCGGTCTCACCTGGCTGCTGCTGGGCATCTTGCTGGAGCCCACGGGGTGATGCGCCTGCAGCGGCGGCGGTTGTGAGAGCTGCGTGTGTGTGTTGGGCCGGTGGTGTGAGGAGGGCGCCTGCTGCAGTTTGGGCAGCTGTGGTGTGTGTGTAGGGTTCGAGGAGACGAGCGCCGCTGCGGGCTGAGGGCCAGACGCAGAGACAGCAACTCTCTGTATGGAGACTCTGGCCATGAGTGGCTCCACCCTCTTAGAGGAAGTGGGTGTGTCGGACGGGCCGGCCGCAGGTTTGGGCGGAGGACTGCGGTGCTGCTGAGACGAGCGGTAGAACAGACCCGTCTGAGGATCCAGAGTGTCACCCTCTAACTCGCCCTCCTCCACCACCACCTGCTCCTGCAGCGGCTTCACCTGCGGCACACACGCCTCCACCTGTACACACACACACACACACACACACACACACACACACACACACACACACACACACCTTCAATATTGCTGAACACTGGAGCGTTTAAAGCCTATTTGACACCAGAATTGGGTTTGTTTGGTTGATACTCAACTGAACAGAGTTTGGTTGTAAAACTAGTTAAGGTGGTAAACAGCTTCCTCTGCTGCTCACACGGTGTCTTTACACAGTTAAGAGTTAACGCTGCTCTGTGCCTGCTTAAAATTCTGTGTAAATATGCAATGCTGCCCACCTCAGACCCCCGTAAGTAAAACACAGCATCAAAGCAGCTTTTGTTACTGTCAAGATAGAGCTTTTAAATATTATACATATATATTATATATATTAGGAATGTAACTATATTTAATAAGTTGTATTTAAAATGTATTTAAACTTCTTATTCTAACATAAAAAGTCTTTAAAGTTGTGTTTTGGGCCATTATGCGTTGACACGATATCTGTCAACAAACTAAAACTGAAAGCACAATATGGTTTAATCCAATCATCAACTCTGTTTTCGCTGCACATCTGCTGCACATTTTTCACACTCATTCGTTCAGGCGATTAGCTCATGATTCGGTGTTTTCCACACCTCAGAACGGCTATATAACAACAAACTACTAAAAAAAATTACAAATTATTATATAATTATATTGATATATTCATTATTAATAAATATTAACTGTTGTACGTACAATTATAAAATGACAGTTCAATAGTATTATGGTGGTATTTCTTATAATTGTAATTAATTCATTTAAAAATATATATTAATAATAATAATAAATTGCAATTAAATGTTTCCCTAAGTTCTGCCTATTTTTAATGCAATAATGCATAATTTTCAAGGCTAGTAAATAAAAAAAAAATATTTTTGGCTATTACATTTTTTTTTCTCATTTTTTTCATAAATACACACATATTTTTCATTAATCTTGTAACATTATTGTTGCAGTTTTAGATGCATTCAATGCCAAGGTCATGGTTCAAGGAAATCCAGGAGTTGCATTTAAAGTATATAATGCATAATCATGTACAACACAGCTGTAATTTGCAGTGTAAATGCATTTCTGCCCCGTCAGAGAAAGTGACTGTGTGGTTCTGACCTGTTGTGTAGTGTGTCCAGATGCAGCGGATGCGGTGGTGCTGCTCTTTGCTGTCGTTTGCACTGCTGATGGTGGACAGGACACTGCCTGACTCTGGCTGCTGGATGCAGTGACATCTGCTGTGATCACAGCCTTACACACTTTA
>CM065139.1:982500-1002500 GCA_033026305.1 Cirrhinus molitorella
TTTTTTGGTGTGTGTTTTTGTGGTTGTAGTTGGCTATGATAAGCCAGTGTCTGACCTGTGTTTTGCCCTGCTGTCCGTAGACGATCTTGGTGGGGATGATTTTGGTGGTGGTGGATGGCTGGACCCCTGCGCCGAGGCTCTTGGGCTGCGTCACAATCATTTTGGTGATGGGCCGCGATGCGGTGATGATGGCGGGCTTGGCACCAGGCACAGCCTGCAGGGTCTTCTCTCCCTGAAACACACACACACACACACACACACGCATACATCATGAATCACATCACAGTGTTTCTACAGATAATTTCACGTGCACTTGTTGTTTGTTTTCCTGAAGCTCGATTGCAGCTACGGTTAAATGCATTTGCATTTTCAAATACTTTTATACAAAATTGATGTAGACATAGTGAGTTATGTTTTCAGAGCAGGACAAAACATCTGATATATCAAAATAGATCTGTGCATTCATGTGAATGCAGCCTGTTAATGCGACCACTGTCTATGATCTCATCAGTAATAATCAAACAGCAATAATGCTGAGGAAGAAAGAAAAACCCATAACTATTGTCTGTAAACTTTTGGATACTCAAAGAACACTTATTTTAAATGAGTAATTGTTGTAAAAAAGTAGCCTGCTTATATGATAAAAAAAAAAAAAAATTAAATACATTTTGCACAAAATAAATTTGCTATAAAATGCATATGTAGCCATGTTGTAATTAATACTGAAAACTGAGGATGTGACACATCATGATATGGAGTTGATAATGAAAATCGTAATTGAATTGAATCACGAAACCAGTGAAGATGGTGGTACTGACATACAGAGGCTAAACAAGTTTGGTTATATTCTGGAATATGACATGATTATGTACATACAGAGATTCCAACTTTAAACTAAATCACAGGCAAAATTATCAAAAAAACTAAAAACTGAAAAAGACAAAAGTGTCCATAAGGTCGCACACGGTGTAAGACATTTTAAGACTTTTTAAGCACCCGTGGACACCCTGCATCAGTGAGACAAGAGGTCGACCGATATTGTATTTTACCAATAGCTAGTTGGACCACACTGGCCGATAGCGATTAATTGACCGTTTTTTTTTTTTAAATGGATACTGAATGGAAACTAAAACAGTGGTCTACTATTTAAAAAAAAGGACTGAACCATATTTTGTAAAAGAATAAATGCATTAATATTAATTATATATTTAAAAATATCAGTAAATGTTGAAATTAACACAATAACAATGAACAATACTTACATTCTACAGCTTTTATTAATCTTAGTTAATGCTACAAATGGACTCTTATTTTGAAGTGTTACCATTTCATATCAACAGTCTTTAAACATCTACACAAAAGCCATAGTATTGAAATTACATCATATGAATATCATATGTAGAGTCTCACAGTTTAACTGCTTCTATTCTAGAACACTTGATGATTATCTAATCAAAATAACTAAATATTTGAGTCACAAACTGAGCAAAAGCCCAGCACTGCGTCCAGGAAATCTCGTATCAGTTATCACACACACCGGACGTGTCACATTCGGTTCAAACAGCAGTCTAAAACTGTTTATTTAATCACCGGACATAAGTTTACTGAATGATCAAAAACTGGCATTGCGGTCTCACATCACTAGCTTTAAATATGCAACCTGCTGGCTAACAAATGCATTAATGTGATCAGCTGGATATAAGCTAATGCAAATAGATTGTAACAATCGTGACATTAAACATTTGTATTGGACTTACTGTTTTGGTCGCACTGTTTTAACCTCTTGAGGTGCAGCTAATGTTCGCTTCCTCTCAGCTTTAATAGCAAACATACTGCATACTGCTTTCTCTACTAATGCAGCATCTAGTCAACAGAGTACTTACTAAGTAATGATATGAAAACATGCACTATAGTTCATTGTCAATGTTTTAAATCCGCATTTGAAGTGTATCACGTGTAAAACTGATTGTCTAAGCGAGACACACAAGCATCACGTATCCTCACCCCTGCGTTCAGCAGCGTCGTCACCACGTTCTTCCCCGGTAGACCCTGTATGGTCGTCCCTTTGCCGGTGGTCTTCTGCACCACGATGACATTGGGTTTGGAGGTCATGGGGATGGTGGTGATCTTAGTGGTGGTTCCTGTGAAGCCAGTTAAAGCATTAGACACACGCGTGACTCGCTGAACTCAGCAGGGTTCTTGTGTTTCCTGCTCTTACCCGACACCATGTTGGTGTTGATGATCTTCCCCCCCAGCGTGGCTAGAGACTTGGGCACGACCGTGATGATACTGCCGCTGGTGGTTTTCACATACGTGGCTCCACCGGGAGATGTGGCCACACGTGCGCCGATAGCAGGACTGACGGATGGCCGCGTGTACGTCGCCTGAGTGCCTGAAACACACCGTACGAGTTCATCGCATGAAACTTGCACACTGTTTTTAACACTTAACATAACATGTGAATGTGCTTAACTAATGTAAATCAAGCAAGCTTGTGTGCAAAGTGAAATAACACATTAGTGAACCGGAGGGATTAATATGGAATTTTTTGCAGAAAACTTCTTGCACAAAATAAATTCAAGCACTTTAACCCATTAACTGTCACTCCGATTTTTGAACAAATACGTGTAAATGCAGTATTTAAACTTATTTTTTTATAATTCATTAACAAAAACATTTTGTAATATGATTTTGATGTACATTTTCCATCATAGTGCAATGTCTGATTTTAAAATGGGTTTAAAAGGATGAATTTTGAGATTTTAAGTTTTCAAGTAATCTATAATTTCTTATAATTTCTAAAGCGTGATGCGGAAAAAAGGCAACAAAGAAAGTCTTTTTGTGACAAAGGTCAGAACTCCTGTTATGAAGTAGATTTTTGAGGTGCACTCTTGTCATAAATGAATCTATTACTTTTCCTACATAATTTGTAACACAAAAAAATAGTAAAATATCTATTTAGGAGTCTTAGACCTTCTTAGACCCTTAGACCAACGATATACAGTTTGTCATGATTAAATTAAAATTTATTTGTAAAATGATGAAGAAACTTGACAATTAGGGGGTTAAAGGACCTGTATTTACATTTGTTTCTTTTCAAAAACCTTCCAGGAACTTAATTTTTTTTTTTTCAGATGTACAAACTTACAAGGAATTCAAGGACCAGTGTCTGAAGAAAGAAAGACATGAACATCTTGGATGACAAGTGGGTGAGTAAATTATCTGTACATTTTTGTTCTGGAAGTGAACTAATCCTTTAACCCTGTACCTGTGGGAGTAGACACCAGTTTGGTGGTCATGATGGCACCGTTGCTGCTGACCACCATGATGGGTGCGGAGCTACTGCTGGGCAGAGCGGCACTGGAGGGTTTGGGTAAGATCTTACTAGGCTGCATCTGCTGCGTAATGATCTTCACTCCTGCACACACACACACCCACACGCAAAATCAGTGCAGGGCTATTAGTATTTGATTTGCTTTTATTAGCTGAGACAAAATAAAAATTGACAAAAAAAAAATCATCTAACAGAGACTTTCTGATGAAAATGAATGCAACTTCACATATGAAAATTACTGCTGATTAGGCTTGCTGTGATAGTCGGTGTTGGCGGTGATACCGGTGTGAGTCCGGTGTGAGTCCCCCCCCCCCCCCGGTTGTTTTTTGTTTTTTTAGTTCAGTTAGAGAGCAGACAATACAATTAAAACTGAAAGCGGCTGCTCAATGCAGTGTGCCTAAATGACAGTCGCATCACAGATCAGATTTAATTTATCACGTGAAGAGAGTGAGTCCTGCTGACTGACAAGAAGAAAAAGACAATGACGGAAGAGTTTCAAAACGAAATACAAAAGCTCCTGTTTTAAAAATATTTTGGATTTTGAAAAGCCTGTTGACTTCTGCCATTTACCTAAGCTGATATGGAGTTTTCATATTTATTTGGTTCCACAGTGTTTGCTGATTTTTATTTATTACAACTGTGTATTTTTTATTTTATATTACATCAAGGTGTATGCCGTACCTCCAAGCTTTCTTATTCATTTTGCTAATAAACATTCTATGTTTCTTATTCATTTGGTTCCAGTTTTTACTGATTTTCAGTTTTGTATCCCTATTTAAACTTTGTGTAGGTTATTTGTAATTTTATATTAGGCATGTGACATGGTTTTTATTCGGTTTTGTTAATAGAAGTTTGTTACGTTAAGTTAATGCCGCTAATTTAAAAGTGAAAGTAAAACATCATGGCTCTTTTGCTATTTCAAAGCGAAGGAAAGTGAGGAACAGAGGGAAAACTTAAACAAAGTAAAAACGAACAACTGCTTGACGCCGGACTGCAGCTAATTTGAAAGTTTAAGTAAAATGTGCACAACGCTTTTACAAGCTATTTAAAAGCGAAGGAAAGTGAGGAACAGAGGGAAAATGCAAACAAACTAAAAATAAGTAACTTCTTGATGCCAAATTGCCGCTAAATTAAAAGCAAAATGTGCACGGCGCTTTTATTGAAGGAAAATGAGGAAAAGAGGGAAAACTCAAACTAAAAACAAACAGCTGCTATACACTGAATTGCTGTGAATTTGAAAGTGAAAGTAAAATGCGCACAATGCTTTTACAAGCTATTTAAAAGCGAAGGAAAGCGAGGAAAAGAGGGAGAACTCAAACTAACTAAAAACAAATAACTCCTTGACGCTGAATTGCCACTAAATTGAAAGGGAAAGCAAAATGTGCACGCCGCTTTTATCGAAGGAAAACAAGAAAAATAGGGAAAATTCAAATGAACTAAAAACAAACAGTTGTTATACACTGAATTGCTGCTAATTTGAAAGTGAAAGTAAAATGCGCACGATGCTTTTACAAGCTATTTAAAAGCGAAGGAAAGTGAGGAAAAGAGGGAAAACTCAAACGAACTAAAAATTAACAGTTCCTATACACTGAATTGCTGCTAATTTGAAAGTGAAAGGAAACCTCAAACGATCCCCCACGGTGATACTGGTTTTACCAGTGTTGTCACACGTCAATTAACTGGTGGGAAAATTTCCTCACCGTCACAACCCTACTGCTGACACGTAAATGAACACAGTGCTGTGCTTCACTCTGAAACAAACAATTACACTGCAGCCTTTGTTGTTTATTTCTGCCGTCACATGTGCTCACCAGATTCCTGTTTGATCTGAATGGTGGGTTTGGCTCCGGCGGCGGCGCTCTGAGGAGAGGAGATGGCTGTGGCCTGCAAGCCTTTAGGAGACGCAGCCTGAACTGCCATCTGCTGCTGCGCTTTGGGAATCTGCAGGATCTGAGACGGAGAGCTGACCAGAGCCTTGGGCGACGGCAGACGGGTAGAGGCCACCTTCACTGCCGCGGACGACCCGCCTGAACCGAACACACACACGTGAACACGCATAAACCTGCAGCGTCACACACACTGGGTTCCCACACCTTGGTTAACTTCAAATTTTCAAAGACTTTCCAGCTCCAATACCCTCAAATTCAAGGACTTAATGTGGGGACACATTTAAAGTGAGAGCAAGGTTACATCATGTTACCTTGTAAGTAGGGCTGGGCGATAAATCGTTTACGATAATTATCGCGCAATATGAATTTCCTTGATAAACGATAACAAGAGTTTGATATAATGTTTATGTGGCAAAGGCGCAACAAAAGAGCGCTAGTCAAAGCGTGCCACTCGGACCGTTTATCCACTCGGATCAAAGTTCAAACGGCGGCACAGTGTGAACTTACTACAGCAGATGCTATCACTCGCTGATAATTATCGAATTCAGTGAAGAAC
The DNA here is from genome assembly GCA_033026305.1 of Cirrhinus molitorella. Lineage (NCBI taxonomy): Eukaryota > Metazoa > Chordata > Actinopteri > Cypriniformes > Cyprinidae > Cirrhinus > Cirrhinus molitorella. Next base: position 988,280 of record CM065139.1, read on the forward strand.
ACAAATGACTCGTTTTGTAGCAAGATGAAACAGCGCTGACAAACAAGAGAAACAGTCAGAAGGTTTTTTAATCAACAATCGCCATAATTTACCATAAATTTACTGTAGTTTTACTGTAGTAGCACTAACTGCACAGAGGTATTGTGTCAGAAATGTGGATATATTTGTGTCGAATTTTATTATTTTATTAATGTAGACATGTATTAAATGTATTGAAGGAGTAATGTAATATAATTACAGTATTTTTTGTGTTTAAGCTATAGTGTTTATGCATTTATATTAAATGTATTTACACTACTGTTTACATACAAATACCTTGGAACCATATTACATTTTTACCATGTATTGAGGTGCTATATTTGTGGTTTTAACTTTTTTTATCATTATACTACAGAAGAGAAATGGTTAATTTAAAAAAATAACTCAAATAGTCAGAATAATTAGCTACAACTTTACAGATATTACTGATTTTGATAATGAACATAAATCTATATCTGCATTCTAAATCAAGCCACTACCAAATGTGTATTTCTAAGAGGCAATTTATTATTATTGTTATTAATATGATCAGGTAACACAAACTTGGTTTCTTGATTTGACACAATATTACTCATTAAAACATGCAGAACTAAGAAATAGTTTTTTCTATTAAGATACTTATTTTGTTAAGGAAAAATGACTGGAAAAAGTGAAGAATTCAAACATGTGTTTGTCATAAAGAATATTAAAGAATATATTAAAGCCACATTTAACTGTCCTTTTTTTTTTTTTACAACTTTTACATTGTAGCAAAAATCTGCCTTTAAACTTGAAAGAAATAAAAATGTATTTCATTTATTCGACATCGACTGATATGAAAAAAAATTAACGTGATCATTTTTTGGCCATATCACCCGGCCCTATGTAAGATACATTGATACATTGTTTTCAAGATACACAGTTTTCATGTGAGAAGATTTTTTTTTTTTGCATTTATTTTTGGCCATATGACAGAGATCTGATATTCTATTTGTCGTAAATGCGCATAACTAACATAAATCAAGCAAGCTGGCATGCATAGGCCACAAAGTGTGAAATAACACATAAGCGGACCGGAGGGAATAATATGGATTTTTTTCCAGAAAACTTGTACTTCTTGCACAAAACAAATTCAAGCACTTTCAATGAGCCATGGGAACCCTGCACACACTGAAACACACTCACCCTGTGCGATGGTGGACATCACCACTGAAGGTGTGGAGGACACCACGCTCGTCACGGCAACAGGACTGGGCCCCGGGGCCGCGCTGGAGCCGGCTGAGATCACCATGGTCTGTTTCTGGCTGGACGCTGTGAGCGCGGCGCTCGACACCAGCTTAGACACAGCCGCGTAGTTGTGCGACTTGGACAAGATGTTTGGCACGAAGTTGGAGCTGGGAGACGTCGTCACGATTATCACCTGCAGCACAGACAGAGTCGACTCAGTGAATCATTCTATGCATTCATTTGCTCTGAGGGGTCATACAAGCATTTGAGGTTGGATTTTGATGTCAATAAGTCTCTTCTGCTCACCAAGGCTGTATTTATTTGATCAAAAATGCAGTAAAAAATATTAAAATGTTATTATAGTTTGAAATAGATGTTTTCTATGTGAATGTGTGTTAAACTGTAATTTATTCCTGTGATCAAACCTGAATTTTCACCATCATTACTCAGTAATGATGTAATGAAATTACAGTTTTCAGTGTCACATGATCCTTCAGAAATCATTCTAATATACTGATTTGCTGCTCAAAAAACAGAGAAAGATAATCCTGCCTCATAAACATACAAACACTCAAAAACCTCTTAAAAACAAGTTTTTTTATTTGACTATTACTATTACTTCAGCTCTTGGTCTGTGGTATTTTAGTATGAATGTTGGTAATTTGTCTAAGGGTGTGATCACTCTGGTGTGGTTCGAATGAAATATGAATGCAACACGGACCAAATACTTCTAAATGAACCAAAAACAGGAAGTAATGACAAAATGCGACAAAATGCGACATAACTTCCTTAAGGAAACAAGCGGTGTATGCAAAACAAAATGAGCAGAGGACAAGTGTGGAGCAATGAGGATGTAAAGTGCCTTTTATGAGCTCTTTGTGAGGTGGTGAAAATCATATAGACACAGATGGTGATTTTTTTTTGTTGTGTAGGGGTTTTCCCTTAATGTGTCATTATTGGAGAAACAAGCATCCTAATGACAGAAAATAAGCACAGGATTGTACAAATGTGACAGGGAGGAAGGAAGCGTGCCTGACCTTCTGTGTGGTGGTGTTGGTGGTCTGGGTGGAGGGTTTGGTGAAGGTGATCTTCACCGGAGACATGTGCGGCGGCAGCGAGTTGGCGATGCTCTGCATCAGGTTGCTCATCTTCGGGCTGCCGCTCACCGGGACCGTGATGGTTTTGGAAATGGGTGCGACCACTTTAGGCACCTCCTTCAGCAGCACAGGGGAGGAGCTGGACGAGTTGGTTCTCCGCCTCTTACGGGGTTTCTCATCCTCATCAGAGCAGCTCACACCTGACACACAGAATGAGACGTTACACGCTGAGGAAAGAGAGCATGACGTGTATGTGTGTGTGTGTGTGTGTGTCTGTCTGTGTGTGAGACATACTCTTGACGTAGACCGTACTCCCGCTGGGCAGCACCACCACGTTGGAGGCAGGGCTGGCAGGTCGAGGTGATTTAACAGCCGCTGCTGCACTGCTGCTGGGAGCCGACGCACTGGGAGGAGTGGAGGTGGTGCTGGTGTACGAGTAACATACAACCACTGCAAAAACAATAAAAAATGTTATTATTAACTAAAAATTAAAATTAACTTTTTTTTTCTACTTATATTAAGCACAAAACTACAACAGCATTTTAGTGCCATGTTAAAAAACAAATAAAAGAGAAAAAAATTTAATTCCGAGATTAAAGTCTGAATATTATGCGAATAAAAGTCAAAATACTACGAGAATAAAGTCAAAATACTGCGAGAATAAAAGTCAAAATACTACGAGAATAAAGTTGACATACTACGAGAATAAAAGTCGAAATACTACGAGAATGAAGCCGAAATACTACGAGAATGAAGGTGAAATACTGTGAGAATAAAGTCAAAATACTGCGAGAATAAAAGTCGAAATACTACGAGAATGAAGCCGAAATACTACGAGAATGAAGGTGAAATACTGTGAGAATAAAGTCAAAATACTGTGAGAATAAAAGTCGAAATATTGCGAGAATAAGTCGAAATACTGCAAGAGTAAAGTCAAAATACTGCGAGAGTAAAGTCAAAATACTGCGAGAGTAAAGTCGAAATACTGTGAGTAAAGTAAAAAACTGTGAGAATAAAGTTGAAAAACTGTGAGAATAAAAGTCAAAATACTACGAGAATAAAGTTGAAATACTACGAGAATAAAAGTCGAAATACGAGAATGAAGCCGAAATACTATGAGAATAAAGTCAAAATACTTCGAGAGTATAGTCGAAATACTATGAGAATAAAAGTTTAAATACTTCGAGAGTAAAGTCGAAATACTGCGAGAGTAAAGTCGAAATACCGTGAGAATAAAGTCGAAATACTGCGAGAATAAAAGTCGAAGTACTATGAGAATAAAAGTCGAAATACTTCAAGAGTAAAGTCGTAATACTGCGAGAATAAAGTCGAAATACTACGAGAATAAAAGTCGAAATACTACGTGAATAAAGTCAAAATACTACGAGAATAAAAGTCATAATACTGCGAGAATAAAGTCGTAATACTGCAAGAATAAAGTCAAAATACTATGAGAATAAAAGTCGAAATACTTCAAGAGTAAAGTCGAAACACTACAAGAAAAAAGTTGAAATGTTTCGTGGGACTCTATACCTTCTTTGTTGGCAGTTTCTGCAGGCAGCAGCAGCGAGGCGTTCTGGTGTGCGGTGGCGTTGGCCACTGCATTGGCCATCACAGTGAAGGCCGTCTGAGGAACAAGCCTGGGCATGAGAGGAACCAGCCGACGACCCTCGATGGACCACTCCGACGAGCTGTTGGGTCCCGACATGCTGCAGAAACAGACAATCAACATGACAGCCTTCATTCAGGACTCATTACAGCTGCAATTCAGCACGAGCTTCACTAAAGCACCAGTGCAGTCATGACAGGTTCATTTGAGTAGAACGGATGAGACTTACTGATAAGCGATAGTGGTCAAGCGTTCATCATTCACAGCTCTGCGCACCTCTGCTCGATGACGCTCTGTCGAGATACTGACAGAACAAACCAAACACACACCTTACACACTCAATATCAGTGCAAAATAACACACTAACAACTATTATGTGCATATCCAACTCACATATACATACATAAAGCCAAATATACTAATAGCAGATCTGGATGACGGTTTATATCGTCTCCAAATGTAAACTATCCTAGCGTTCAGCTCTAAACTATGGAAGCCTGCTTACAACACTGAATAAAAAAAAAGGTAAACGTGACTTTCAATATCTCAATTCTGACTTTTTTTTGCCTCGCAGTTTCTACTATACAACAGGGTTTGCACAGATCAGGGCTCCCACTCTAAGCCAAATGTCATATTCCCTGACTTTTCCCTGACTTTCACTGACTAAAAAGATGAATTTCCATGACCTATAATGAACGGATCCATCCATTTACAAGCATTTACTTGATCACAGATGATTTTTACTGCAAAACACACATATAAACTACTTTTTTTTTGTCTTTTACCCATTAAATGCACTTTGACATTTTTCTGTACTATCGCTACAGAAATTAATTTATTAAAATTTATTTTTTAGGCTTTCATAACCATAACCTAACCATAAAAATAGGCAAAATGCATGAAACAACATAATAAAACAAAATATGATATAGAAAAATTACATTTTGGAAACAAAAATTTAAAGCAACAAACAAAAATGCCTGATATTCCATGACTTGGACAAAATACATGTAAAATTCCCGGACTTTCAATGTCTGGAATAGATCTTTTAAAATTCCATGATATTCCAGAAATTCCATGACCCGTGGGAACCCTGACAGATACTGTAAAAACAGGATATCAATCAGAGATCTCACTTTAGTCTTCTAATTCAAATTCTAGAAAAAAAGAAATAGATAAACAAAAATCAACTGCTTAAAATGCCAAAAATAAAGTAAAGCACATGCGAAGTATTACTACTAAAGTACTACGAAGCACAGCCTACTACACTTTTACTATAGTAAAACTATGGTTATTTTCTTAAGAGATTTGTATTTGTGTATACTTTCTTTTTTGTTTTTATAACAGCAAAGTCCCAATCTGAAACAACTGTTTTGTATCAGAGTGCTTCCAAACAGTATAATTTTGCGAAGCAATGGTTTAACTGATTCTGAGTTTAGAAAAGCTCCGTTTCATCCATCACTAATTTGAAAATGAAGTGCTCTTTTAATTTGACCTGGTTTTTGCTAGTGAATCTCTTGAAATAAATGATCGAAGTCACGACTTTGAATCAATCGGAGCGGTTCCAGTGTAAATGGCTCAACTGTTTTGGTTCATCTGTTCCTCTTTTCACATCTTCAGCCATGTTTAAACGACACTGCCAGCATTACTACTCGCTTAGCTCAATTGTTTTCTGACATTATCTGAAATAAGCTAAAAAGGTATTTCATAGATACAGTGTCTTTCAATAATTCAAGCACTTTCCAAGTACCTCTTCATAATTATTGCTATTTTCAAGGGTTTTCCAGGCTTTACATTACATGTGGCTCTCAAACATAGGAGGCAGGTCTGAATATGAGCTTGCAGTAGATTGTAATAAAGGGGCAGGGTTTAATCAGACAAAAACAACCCAAACATTTCACTTAAAGGTTTAGTTCACTTCCAAAACAGATAATTTACTCACCCCTTTGTCATCCAAGATGTCTTTCTTTCTTCAAATCGTAAAGAAATTATATATTTTTTTAGGAAAACATTTCAGGAATGTTCTCTATATAGTGGACTTCTATGATCCCCACAGACGTACTTTGCCATTTTAATCCCGTCCGAATGTGCCACTTCTGTATTTTTCCTCACACAACCTCTGTAATAATTCCAAAGCAAATTACCTACTGTTTTTTGGCAAACTCAGTGATCCTCTGAGAAAACTAATTCCGTCCGAATGCGAATGTCTGTGATTGCCAACAATATTTTTATCACAACGCGTTTCCTTGAGTGTTTTGGTCAACGTGAATTATACAGCTCTAAACTCATTCTTCCCATTGGTCGCTTATTTGCAACTTACTTTCTCAGTTGGTCGCAGGAGCACAAAATTTGATCGCATTTTTATTTATTTTTTTGCTACAACATTAATTAATGCATGCTGGTGAACATTTATCATAGTTTATAGTTACATATGGTAACAAAAGTGGTTTACCCTCAAACTATTGTTTTTCATCAGTAGTATTACTTTTGGTTTGAATTTTGTGAATGGGAGTTTCTCTTTTGCTATGTCGGGCTTCGGACGCTTTCACTTTTGAATTTGCGATCTTGTCACATTTTGCAAGAAAATATAACTTTTTTTTTTTTTTATAACTTTTATAACGTTTTGCTTAGGCCTACATGTACACACCTTTCATTTTTTAAGACTAAAATAAAAGATGGATAAGAGCACAACAACAATACAAAAAGCAACAATGACAATTAGCTTACATAACATATATTAACAAAAACAAATAAGATGAAGCATGGCAGACACCACATGCTGCATTATATACTGACTAATAAATTACAGAACGTTTAGCAAACACTGAGAAATCAAATAAAAAATGTAAAGAAAGCCTCCATAACGTAACGCGAGGTAAATGACAAGATAAGCTTTTCAAAACGAAATCAAAAAGAAAATTAAAACTAAACTTGCTGTCGGTGACAGTGCTTGCATATTTATTTTTCCACAAGAATACCAACATGTTCACATTTTTTGGTTTAAGTAGCAGCCTTTTACTTTATCTCGAAAACCAAATCCTACGTCTGCCATCATTTCCTCAATATTCGCTTAATTTTTCACGCAAGCTGCGCACACCTTCACGCTCCTGCTTAATGCACTTCTCTTCAGGTGAGTGAAATCTGACTCCTGCTGCACTGTGCCGCACAGATTGATATTTAACATTTTACCAGATTTAGTCGTCTTTTATTTGTAAGTATCTTTTGCTGCTAAATTATCCATTAACCTAGTTTATAATAAACATTTTTATATTATGATTACATATTTTTTCATTTGTAATTCTTCATTAAAATGAAGTTGTCTATGTGATAGATTGTGTTTAACACACAAAAGAGTGACAATCAGGTCAACACCAAGAAGTAATAGAAATTCAACACTGATTACAAAAAAGCTATGCTGATATCGGATTGGATCGGTATCGGCAGATACTCTGAAATTTTTTGGATCGGATCGGATCGGTTCTGAAAAATGGTATCGTTGCATCCCTAGTCTAAATAGGGCTTATGTCAAAACACTCCCATCTCATTTTCTCCTCCAACTTCTAAATCGACCAACATCGCTGCAGAAGTACCACCCCAGTGTCTACAAAGTGAATGTGCAAAGAAAGTCAACCGCCCTTAACCAAAAAAAAGGTAAAACAGAAAAGTAGGATGGTTATGAAGTTAGACAAAACAAGCGTTTATGGTTAAAAAGTATATAAATTGTACATTTTTTAGAAAATGGTTAGAAAAATATTTTAGAAAATGACTCTTCTTCCTCAGCTAGGATCATTTAGAACAGGGGTGTCCAAACTATGGACTACGGTCCATCTGCGGCCCACTATCAGTTATGTATAAGGGATTTTTAAAAATTATACGAATCTGCAGAAATGGGAAAACTATGGGCGTTTTCATCCGGTCCGTGAGGGAGTTGTTTCATACTGGATCATTTGATGCAATATCAGTAAAATCCAACAGATAGCGCTGTAGCCTGTAGTGCGGTATAATCCCTTATTTACACCATTGTGCACATTACAGAAGTGGGTCTTCGCGCTGCTTCTCTAAAGCTGCGTACAGGCCACACAACAAATACAATAAAAGGTCAAAATATACACCCTACAAAACTGGCACAATTGTAAATAAGTTAGTTGTTTTAAAAATGCTTAAAAGGATTTGTACATTTTCCAGTAATAGAACAAATGCCAGTGTTATCTTTCTGCTCAAGGGTACTGTCATTTCGTGGGGAAATAATTTGTCGTTGTATCTTGCAAAGACAGGCTTTCTACTTTTTCACATTGTTATGAAAACGGATACAGTACAGTATTTTCTGGATCATAAATCATGTTTTCTATCATCTGAAATGTGCTGCGACTTCCAAGGCGATTTACAAACCAATCAATAAAGCGTACAATTTTCCTGCAACCCAGTTTTGATTTAAATATTTAGGCTGGGAGTTTATAATAAATGTTTCATTTGTGTTTGGTTTTACTTATATTTTCATTCCTTTTTCTGTTCTGAACACCGATCAATTTACGTTTTTTTTTTGGTAAAGTGAGGGGAATATAAACACGTTTGTAAACGTTTAGTTTATTTTACATTTATTTCTGAATGAAATTACAAAATGCGTCTTATACATCAATCTACTTGCAGAATAATGCAACTCCTCTGTGTGTCATAAAGTGCTCATTAAAAAAATTATATGCAATTATATGATGGGAAAATGTTGCAATTATATTAAATAAGTGTGTGGACTTGAGAACACATGCTCTATGAGAACAGTTTGCCGATTTTCAGCTAACGAAACGAAACAAAAAACAAACAAAAAATTTATTGGTTTGAGTTTGAATGACAATTTTGTATCCATTTTTTTTTTCAAAAGAGTTTATAGAGAGTATGTTACATCCTGCATAAATGTCCCTGCTTGTGACAAAATGTTTAAAATATCTTATTTTTGTGAAAATGTATGTTTTTATTTATTGTTTTATTGAATTTAGCTAGACTTTTGAGAAGTTTACATTAATGCACGTTATTTAATTTTGTAAAAATGCATTTATTTTGAAATTTTTAGTTTTACAAATACACATTTCAGCATTACTAACATGTGTGTGCATTTTCCTTATATATTTCCTTATATTTTCCTAATAATTCCATTAATTATAATCGCAATCGCAATCCTGACCTCAATAATCACAATATAAAAATATTCTCAAATTGTGCAGCCCTACCATGTATGTACACAACCCTTTCTCACTCCCAAGGCATCAAAAACCAAAGCATGGTCAAGCTCATTTAGCGTCACTATGAAGACGCCAAAGGTGCCTCTAGACGTCAGTATATGACAAAATAGGAATTCCATTGCTTTCAATTACTTGTTTTATGCGTCAAGTTCAGACGCTATGGAAAATGAGCACACGTCTGTTACGTCATCTCAATTCGGTGAGAATTAAATAAAAAAATCTGTTTATTCATATTTATATTTATTTATTATTATACATTTATATTTGTAGAATGGAAACACCGAGTGTTACACTTAATGTGTATTTGTATATAAGTTTAATGTATTTATTCTGTGTTGACTGCACATTGTGCTATTTTTTTTATATTTGATCTTATATATTATATAATATATCTATATCTATATATTAGGGGTGTAACGATACACGTATTCGTATTGAACCGTTCGGTACGAGGCTTTCGGTTCGGTATGCATTACAGACCGAACGATTCGATTCGTTGTACTAATCCTATTACATTTGGAAAATAAAAGAACTTGCAGTGTGTGAAAAATAATGTTCTCAGTGCCACTGTACTCTACAAGGCAGCCCAAACGACGTAACAGACAACTGATGTCTGCCTCTCCCACTCCCAACAAAAAACACAATACTCCAGTATAGGGCTGTGCCAATATTCAATATCTCGTCAGTAATGCTGGTTCTGTATTTAGTCGTAAATCTCATTCACGTTTTTATTCATGCAGCCGCGTTTTACTACACAGAGCCGTAGTTCACTGATAAGCTACACAGTTTCGCGTGCATCATCGATATATGTATCGCCTGCGATAATGAAGGCGATATTTGCGTAGCTTACCAGTGAACTATGGCTCTGTGTAGTAAACGCGGCTGTATGAATGAATGAGATTTACGACTAATCACAGAACCGGCATTACTGACGAGATACGCATGATAATTCGCGTCCGAATATCGGCACAGCTCTACTCCAGTAGGGTTGTGATGGTGAGGTAGTTCGTTAGAAATTTCCTTCTTTTCCTCGCTTTTATTTGCATTTAAACAGCTTGTAAATGCCTGTTTTAGTTTCACTTTTGAATTAGTGCCAATTCCACGTCAATTGATTGAATTGACAACAACAAAACAGTACGGCAAACTCACTTATATTAAACATAGAATGACTGATGTATTAACAAACCAATGCTTATTTGCTTAGCTTTTAGGCTATAGGCCTAATATAAAATAACAAATTACTTACACAAAGTTTAAATATAAAACACTGGAGATCAGCAAACGGTGGAAGCTTCCAAAATCATCTAAGATAAACAGCAAAAGTCTGAAATATTTTTAAAGCAGGCACTTTTGTATTTCTTTTTGAAACTAAATATTTAGTTAACTTCTTGTTTTTCTCACCTCACTGGTCAGCTCAACTCTCTTCATGTAATAAATTACATCTGACTCCTGCCACTGATCTGAGATGCAGACTTCATGATGTTAGTTTTAATAAATAAAAAATGTGTACAAATTTCTTTCTTTTTGCTGTATTGAAAATGTACCAAACCGTGACACCACTGTGTCGTTTCGAACCGAACCGTGAATTTTGTGAACCGTTACACCCCTACTATATATATATATATATATATATACATACATACATACATACATACATATAGACTTGACATGCAATTGAAAGCAATGGAATTTCTATTTTGTCATATATTGATGCCTAGAGGCACCTTTGGCGTCTTCATAGTGACGCTAAATGAGCTTGACCATGCTTCGGTTTTTGACGCCTTGGGAGTGAGAATGGGTTTATTTAGAGCCCTTTGAAGCGGCGTTTAAACTACATTTTGTAAGTTCAAACTCGCGGTCACCATAGAAGTCCACTATATGGAGAACATTCCTCATGTTTTCCTCAAAAAACAATTTCTTTACGACTAAAGAAAGAAAGACGTGAACATCTTGGATGACAAGGGGGTGAGTAAATGATGCGTATATAATATTTGTTCTGGAAGTGAACTAATGTTTTAAAAATGAAACATGTTTGTGTCGTGTATGGCACCTCAGCACTCGAGTGAGTTCTCCCAGCAGCTCCTTCTTGTCTTTCGTGAGATCTCCTTGAGCGCGCAGAGCGCTGATCACGCCGGCATACGCTTCCAGCTCTGAAAATACAAACACACGACACACGTGAACTCACCATCAGCACACACAGCAGCACAGATGAAGCAGTTTAGTGAGTCTCACCCAGTTTGCGCAGGATTCGTTTGCATTCATCTCTGCTGAGGTCGAGCAGCGTGGGCCAAACCACCGGCATGCTGCCCGCCAACGGCTTCTCCTGCTGAATCATCAACTACACACACACACACACACACACACCAGTCATCATCATCATCATACAATATACAACCACTGCAGATCACACTGTATATAATACAGCACATTTAAAGGAGCAGTTAACCCAAAAACGAAAACGTGCTCATCTTCAGATGTTTCTTCTTCAGATTTGGAGAAATGTGTCATTGTGGATCCTCTGCAGTGAATGGGTGCCATCAGAATGAGAGTCTAACAGCTGATAAAAACATCACAATAATCCACAAGTAAACCACACCACTCCAGTCCATCAGTTAACATCTTGAAAAGACAAAAGCTTTAAAGTTTAGATATGTTTTGGCTTGTAAACAGTGCTTGATCTCTGCAGGATTTGTTTCAGCATTTGTCTTCTCAAGATGTTAACCGATGAATTGGAGTGGTGTGGATTATTGTCATGATTTTCGCTCTCATTATGACGGCACCCATTTACTGCAGAGGATCCATTGGTGAGCAGGTGATGGAATGACATATTTCTACAAATCTGACGAAGAAACAAACTCAGAGGGTGAGCACACAATCAGCAGACTTTCATTTTTGTTTTAACTATTCTTTTAAACACACTCACCTCTGACAGGCACGACTGATGCTGCAAACTCTCTCTGGATCTCTAAGAGCCAATGATCTTCAAGAAATCCTTTAGAGGAAAACATCATCACAAACATTTGTTCTAATGGTTCAGATCATGAAAACACTTTTTTGGTCCACGTATGAGAATGAATATGCAACAAGATACTAAACAACATATATGTGACGTCACGTACGTATATTAACAAGTTTGCATATCAAAGCCTGGAGATCCGCTCGCCCCGCCCAGTCCTGCATAAATTATGAGCGCGTTCCAGGTGTTTTGATTGACGTGCAGAGGAGAGCCGCTGCATTCTGACAGTTTAAAGAGCTAGTTATTACTGCGATCAGCTGAGATTTGTGCGTTTATTCTGTTCTGGTGTGAATGAGGGCTGGACATCATCTGCGTTTGTTTTGATCTTTCACATATGATGGAGTCGAATCAATTTAATCGCGATAAACGCTAAGTTTGATCGCAGTGCTTCGCCAGACAGCAGAATAACAGAAGACCCAGATGTTTGATCAACACTAACGCTTGTGAGGTGCTGTTTTTCTGTCGTGGGTTTTTATTCAGTGTGTTGTGTGTAGAAGGTTAGCTTTAGCCTTTAGCCTGTCTGGAGTTTCACTCACCACACACACAAACACAGACCCAAGCCGCTTCGTTCACGGCCGAACTGAGTGTGCATTTGAAATCACAGCTGATCACCAGTACAGACATCGCTGTGTCATTTATAATGTCCGCTGTGTGCTTAAATCTGCACTTACCTTCGATTCTGCACAGTCCTTCAGCTCCGCCATGTTTATCCGTCGCCAAAACACTTGGGCCGCGCTCACAGCTGCCCGCGGGAAAAGCCCGAAACAACGAAAGAAAACGGCGAAGCCAAATAACTCCAAAGGTACTATACGTGTTTATAGTTGCTAATGCATTTTAACGCGAATTTAAGTAATGTTAGCCAGCACAAATTAACATTTGAACGCGTTTTGAATCAGATCAGGCACTGTGTCGGGCAGCTCTCAGAAGATGCCCGTCGTCATTGTTGACATTTTTCTTTTGTGCGCTGAGAGACGCGCGTTCAAGCCAACTAGATCGCGCGTTGTTGTCTTGTGTTTATGCATTTCGTTAAGTTTGGTGGTAAATATGTAGTGGTAAACACTTCTAGCTTTGGTTTTTATTTATTATTCTTTATCCTTGTATATAGAGGCCTTTGGCAATATTAATGCAGTTTTTTTTGTGCTAATAAAACACATTAAACAGGTTTTCTGCAGGTCCTACAGATCTTTCCAAATGCTTAAGTCTTAAATAAGATCAAACAGTTTTGAATTCATAAAGTCATAGCATTAACTGTATTTGCAGCATGAGCTGCAAAAATGATTGCCGCCTTCAGTATTTCTGTCTTGTTTTCCAGTACAAGTAGCCTATCTGTCATGTCTCATGTACACTGAAAAACAAGGCAAAAATAAAGCGAAGCACATGCAAAGCATGCAACGTAAGAACAAAAAGAGAAAAAGAAATAAAGCACATAACATTTAAAATGGATTATTGTTCCGGCAGCAACAAGTGTGGTACCAATTTAAAATATATATTATATACAATTTCCATTTGATTTAATATCAGACAACAGACATTTAATTGATCAAAATTATTGCTAGGGTCAATTTATTAGTGTGTGGATGTTGGTAGGAACATCTCTAGTAAATTCTACTCCCTTGAAAATCATTTGGAAACTATAGTTTTCTTTGTGTTTTAAAGATGTTTTCCTCGGATTGTTTTGATTACTCAAAAGAGCTAACCACAAATTAACCATGGTTTTGGACACTATAAGCATAGTTTAAAATGGTAGGCTATTTGTAGTAAAACTGTGGTTATATATATATATATAAAAAAACATAGGTACTACACCTTAACTATAGTAAAACAGTGGTTAATTTTCTTAAAGAATTTGTATTCAAATGATTCGCAAACACGCTCCGAAGCTCCGATCTGAATCAAATGATTCGCGAAGCCGCGCTGATGTTCCGATCTGAATCAAATGATTCGCGAAGCCGCGCTGATGTTCCGATCTGAATCAAATGATTCGCGAACACACTCCGAAGCTCCGATCTGAATCAAATGA